>OX463854.1:20181803-20583076 GCA_949825065.1 Odontocerum albicorne | reverse complement strand
ATATATATATATATATATATATATATATATATATATATATATATATATATATATATATATATATATATATATATATATATATATATATATATATATATATATATATATATATATATATATATATATATATATATATATATATATATATATATATATATATATATATATATATATATATATATATATATATATATATATATATATATATATATATATATATATATATATATATATATATATATATATATATATATATATATATATATATATATATATATATATATATATATATATATATATATATATATATATATATATATATATATATATATATATATATATATATATATATATATATATATATATATATATATATATATATATATATATATATATATATATATATATATATATATATATATATATATATATATATATATATATATATATATATATATATATATATATATATATATATATATATATATATATATATATATATATATATATATATATATATATATATATATATATATATATATATATATATATATATATATATATATATATATATATATATATATATATATATATATATATATATATATATATATATATATATATATATATATATATATATATATATATATATATATATATATATATATATATATATATATATATATATAAGTTTTTAAAATCATATTAGAATTCTACAGTGTTAAAGCCTAAGAAATAAATAACAATAAATATCCTAGTTGAAGTTTATAAGAATATGGTTTTAGTTAATGACAAATAAAATTCAAATTTATTGATCTTATAGGGCAGATTATAGTATACATGAACCCTATGCATATACACGACACTCCACCTAAAACCAAATCTTTTACTATTATTACACATTTGATCTGTGACCCACTAAAAGGTATTATTTTTGTTTCACGACCCAAGTAAAAATTTATAAAATAACACAGAGGTAATAATTGAATGACTTTCATATTAAAAAAAAAACAAAATAGCTTGAAAGGTTTTTATATATTTATAAATGAATTTTGTACGTTTGTAACATGCTGTATGTTATTATGCAAAAAAAAATCCATTGTTGAAAATATTTCATGATCCATTCAAAATGCCAACCATCCCAATTTTGAGTCAAAACCCATAGGTCAAAAAACCATGGCATACTGGAAGATTTACAATGGTTATATTGTAGTTTGATTTTCCTTGGTAAGTCATCTGCAGTTTTCTTAACAACTTTGTTTTTATAAACATATAGCAGATGTGGGAAGTACCCAATCTAATAGCCACATACACAACCTTCATTCTCTTACAATAAACTTATTTTATTTGTTATAGATTAAATTTTTTAATAATAGTGTGTTCGATTCCCAAGTAAGAGCTCCCTGGAGGAGTCTTCTCTCTAAAGGGCACTAAACAAATTACCCTTTTATTATTATTCAAGATGGTTGTGAAAATAATTTAATTGAGGAATTGAAAAACAATTATATTATCACTAAGCCATGAATTTTGTTTGTTTACTTTGTACAATGTTACCAAACTTACAGGTTCAAACTCATTAAACATGATAATCTTCCCCAGCCCAGTGTTGACAAGACCATTGATCACACTGACCCAGCTCGGTGCCACTCCACCTTTCTTGGAGAAACTCCTCAGTAGCAACCCCTCCATCAGCACCATGCATGAGAGGATTATGGAGTCTCTGAAATATATAGCTGAAAACAAAAATAAATTATCAGTATTTATTATCACCTGTAGTTAAGATAATTTTTAAAACATGTGTACTCCAGAGTTACACCGTCTAATGTTCAACACCATAGCTAGAAAATAAAATCATACCTTAAAAATATTTCCAAGCCAATCTGGTGTTCGCTTATAGGTAAATAAAATCATAATACTTAATATTAATGTGATAATTGAAAATGTGAATAAGATTAGTCTAGAAGAAGTAGGAATGACTGTAAAAGACATCAAACAAGGAAAAGTTTCAGGTTGTGATGAAGTGAGCACAAAATCAATAATATGTGAGGGTGAGGGAATTATCGAGTGACTGAGACAATTTTTCAACAAATGTTAGCAATCTGACTACATGCTGAAAAACTGCAGGAGTGCAGTGACTGTTCCGTAGTATGAAAGTAAAGGTAAATAATGGAGTGCGGAAGTTATAGTCATTAACTTACGGAGTGTAGTAAGTAAATTGTATAGAACTTTTTTGATAGAAAGAATGTGAAGAAATAATGAAAATGAAGTGTGGGATGCTCAGGGTGCCTTAAAGTAGAAGTGAATACATTAATTAAATTTTCTGTGTGCGTATGGTTGTAGAAAAATATAGTGCTAAAATAAGAAACTGTATTGTACGTTTGTGGACTTGGAAAAACATATGACGGCATGATAAGAGACCATAATATTTAATTAATATGGTGTTGAATATAAATGAATATGTGGTATTGCATAATAATATGCCAAAATAAGAACATGTATTAGAGTAAGCGGTGCCTTGAAAAATATCCAATTTTATACCAAGGGAGCTTTGACTTATCCTAAAATGATCTAAGTGGTGTTGGTTCAAAAAAAGGTTGGGAAACACTGATATAAGACAGAAGTGCTGCAAGTTTAAGAGCTGTCACTCAGGGGTTGACTATATTCATATTATAATAATGATAAAACAAATTTCAAATCCATGTAATTCGAACTTTATGCAATTTAAAGTATTGTCGCGGCCGGGCTACTCATGCACTTTACGCCCCTGACAACATAAAACAAACTATTGACCTCAGGCTGATTCACCCTTACACCAACCTCCAGGAGCAAGAGTTCCTGACAACCATTAAAAATCACAATTGCCTCCTACAAGCGACTCTGATTGACCCTTAAAAGCGCCTCACATTCTGATGCCAAAGGACTTATACTCCCACCCTTACTATGACTGATATAATTTCAAACGTGATCCTATTTTATGGATAAATGTTTTTTTTTACTATTTTCATTCAGTTAGGTTTCTATTTCGAGTCATTATGATCTCAAAAAAATTCAGCAACTCTCGAACATTTCGAGATTCTTATATGTGGCTTTTGATGACATTAAGCTTAGTCACCCCTGTTATATACATTTCATATACTAAATTTATATAAATGAAAATTGCAAAATTTTCTATACACCTTATTTTTATTATTAGCCTCTTGATTGACCACCTCAAATTGACTTTGAACTGTCTTTGAACACCTTAAAGCATCTCTCAGTCATTTTTTAAAGCTATATTTAGTTAGCACAATTTATTGCTTAGCTTGAATAATGGATAAGTTTATAAATTAAGTAAACATATCATTACACTGTTTCCCTTCAGAGAGTGCGCCACACTTTCCTATCTCAACACACGTATTTTGCCTCTTCTACATCCATAGACTTTCTCAATCAACTCCTGCTATTTCTCTAACTTTTTACATTTCCTTCTTTCAAAATATAATTAACTTGATCACCATACTTTCCTTGGTCCTCCTTTACTACAGCTTCCATTCACATTTGCACTGTACATTTGTTTTGTTAGTCTTTCTTAATTCATTCGTTCGACATGCCCAAACCATCTCAGAGTGCTCTTCGCCTTACTTAATACATCAGCCTTTAAGTTCACATTGATCCCTTATCACTTCGGCTCCTTTCAGTCTTTTTCTATGTCCACGTTTACTCCCATACATCAAAGTTGGTACTAAAATACTGGTGGGGACTATCATCTTAGTAGATTTTGTTTATATATTTTTGTATTCTAATTGACTTTGTTTCCTATTGATACACACCGTTCAATATTCCTCAGTTGTCAGGTGTTCCTTATTGTGTGGAGCAGAACCTCCTTGAAGAATTTATTAATATGAATGCTACTTTTTATTAATTTAGACATTTTAAATAATAAGCAAACTTTTACCTGCATTTGGAAGAGTATCCCCAGATGCAGGAATAGATTTAGAAATATATCGCAGGATTATGATATGACAATATAGATTTAGCATCATCAAAGCCAGGCGCCCTACCGAGTTTATCTCCAGCAACACGGAGGCCACAGTCATTATCATCAGAACTTGAACATATATTCAACAAAATACATTACTTTTACTTCTTTATTTTATGCATGCTTAAAGAATGGGAGAAAGAAGAAAGGCTTACTTCCATGTATAATAATTGAAATATAACAAATTTATAAACACATATCCAGGAGGTAAGCTGATATTCTACTTTCACCACTAGTAACGTATATTATGGAAGGTACCCAGTTTATCATTGAATGGATCACACCAGATTAAATGATTTCTTAAAAAAATACAAACGATCTGGATGATCCATAAAAAATTAACACTGCCTTATTCTGAGGAGAAATTATAGTGTGCGGTTCTATTGGTTTTACCAACCAGCACACACTCTTCTCGCAACTACACATTTCACTTATGTAAACACCTCAGACAAGTGGCAAGTTAATTAATATGCTATATATTAGGATCTACAATGCATAGGGCCATTTATTGCTTAATAGGTGTCACTTTTACCCATTTGAAATTTCAACCGGGTTATTAAAAGGAAGTTTGGATGGATGGACACCGCGTAAATTGAAGGATTCATGTACTTAATATATAGGAAAGCCCTGCTTTTGGCATCAACTTATTCTCAGTCATGATGTTCATGGCTGAGCATAGTGGTTCGCTGACAATCTAGGACTGAGTGGGTGTTTCTTACTGCTTCCACTCCTTCCAGTTACATATTTATTTCTTAATAACACAACAAACTTATTCTATCTCATTTTTCTAATTATTATTTTCTACAAGATTTATAGTTTTATACTGTAATATTTTCTTCTTTTTTTTACTAAAAAATGAAGTCAACAATTAGAGACGTAAAATAAAGTCAACATGACAAAATTAACATAACTAATCAAATTTCAAATATCCTTTAAAGCACTCATTTATGAATATTTTAGCTTTGTGACATAACTTTTGTTCACATAATCACATTTGATTTTAAACATACATGCTAGTTTGCCTGTAATAGTTTTAAATTTTTGATAAATTTTTAATTTTCCACTGAATATAAAACATTGGTGGGCCATCAATCTCTATTCCTGTCTCTCTTGAGAAAATATTCTTAGAATAGCAAAAAGGAGCCTCATAAGGCTAAAACTTTTTTTATTAATTGTAACTTAAGGCTACAATTAAAAATGCAAACAGTTTTATGTTACACCTTTTCATCTCTCATCTATCAAATTGACACTTGGTCACTGAACTAAGAAGCATTAAATAGAGTAAAAGATTTGGAGATACGTACCATATATAGTCAAATTCTTCATAGAATGTGTAAGGCGGAGGCCAAACCAAAGGGCTTCGCTAGGTGCTACGTGACTAATAGACTAGGTTATTTCATGCGTGGCCACACCAAAGTGCTTTGCACAAATTCATATGACATTTGGGAGCGGTTGAGTTAACAAACGATGTCACTCTCAAAACTAACCAATTTCATTACAACTTACCATCTTTATTTACTTCCTGTGCAACTTCATTCCAAAGTGATTTTATTACAGGTACATTTTTGTATACTTTGCTCGATGGGCCCCACAAAGGCTCCTTTTTATACACAGCTGTTAGTAAAACTTTCGCCATCTTGTAAAATCACTTGGTGACATAATAAAATTAACCCAACACGTCTGTTCGCTAGGAGATTCACTCGGTGTGAATCTCCTAGCGAACAGACGTGTTGGTTGTGTCACCAAGTGATTTTACAAGATGGCGGAAGTTTTACTAACAGCTGTGTATAAAAGGGAGCCTTTGTGGAGCCCATCAAGCAAATTATACAAAAATGTACCTGCAATGAAATTACTTTGGAATAAAATTGCACAAGAAGTAAATAAAAATGGTAAGTTGTAATGAAATTGGTTAGTTTTGAGAGTGGCATCGTTTGTTGACTCAACCGCTCTCAAATGTCAAATGAATTTGTGCAAAGCACTTTGGTGTGGCCATGCATGAAATCACCTAGTCTATTAGTCACGTAGCACCTAGCGAAGCACTTTGGTGTGACCTCGGCCTAAGTACTCGAGATTATGGTCACAAGAATTGCTTAAAACATTGCCTATAAGCATAAGATAATGCATAAACGTTTTCTTGGTGCTCAAAACATGCATCACTATTTTGTTCTGAATTTCTTTAGATGGATTGAAAAAACAAGTGATGCTAGTGTCCCAAAAGCACTGATAGGGTATCTAAAGGTTTATGACAATGAATTTTATCTGCATTCGTTTTTTTTAGCACTACTGTGATTTCAAAATAATTTCTTCAGCAATCAATTTGTCAACAAATTCTATTTTTTCATAATGTTGAAAAATAATAATCTTAACCCTTTTTATTTCATTCGCTTAACCCTTGCCGATCTGTGAACGGACAAGAGTGACCAAGACTTATATTTTATTTTATTTCTCGAAATATACTGCTTGCAGGGTCTTCATACTTTATGTATTCCTCATCGAAACCTCTATGATTTGAATGATGTCATTACGAAATAAAATCATTCATAAATATCAACAGAAATGAATGATATTAAATCGAGAATTGACGAAATGTCAAAACACTCCGTATGACTCATTCTTTTTTGACAGTTAATATTTTACGAGTACATTCGTTCCAGGGATTGGTTACCAGTTTTGTAATCCTATTATTTTTTATCTGGTAGGGTAATACTGCGGCATACGGACATCGGGGCAAACGGTACACCCCCTTAACGTTTTACTCATGCCAAACCTAGTTATACATGTTGGCCACCATTGGGAGTATTTTTCTCAACGTCATTAGTGTTGCGTTCCGCATAAAAACAGTAATCTAGTAATATCTCAATAATTTTTGAGATATTTATTATTCTTTGTGCCTGCCATAAATAATCGCAGAGAGATAAATCAAGGTCACCGAGTAGTTATGGAAATGGTTCAATCACAGTATGGCACTAACAGGGGGATAACCACAGATATTTTTTTTACCTCCATCAAATTAGCCGATGATCTTTTATTACAAGGTTTAACTCTAACTGGCACGCTTCGAAAAAATAAAAGAGAAATCCCACTTGAATTTTTACCGTCTAGAGAGAAAACAATTCATAGCAGTATGTTTGGTTTTGCTGAAAATAAAATACTTGTTTCGTATGTACCACAAAAAATAAAGCAGTATTATTATTATCCACTCAATTCAATGATGCAGAAATCGACAATTCAGAAAAACAAAAACCACTAATTATAAATCATTATAATAATACGAAAATTGGAGTGGATAAGGGAGACCAAATGACTAGAGAGTACTCTTGCTCAAGGTCAACGAGAAGATGGCTTTTCCGCCTTTTTATGGAAATTATAGATATGGCTGCATTGAATGCATACCTCTTATGGATAGAGAAATATCCAGAGTGGAAACAAAATAATAAATGCCGCCGAAAACATTTCTTAAGAGAGTTAAGTATAGAATTGGCAAAGCCTAATATCCTAAAAAGGAAAAATAGCGACATCAAATATCACAAGCAACAACATGATGCTTTCAATACTGTTTTAACATATTGTGACAAGTCAATACCCGAAACATCGGTATATAATACCTTGTTGGCACCCTGTGAGGTCCTCAAAAGAAGTTGTGTGTTTTGTTCAAAAAATTCGAGAAAAAGAACCAGGTTATTCTGCAATATTTGTCAAACACCTGTGTGTTTAGTACATAGAATAGAAACAAAAGTTATTTCGTGCCCCAATTGCGATAGACTTTCTCCACAGGATTAAATTTTGATTTTATGATATGTTTGTCCTATTTTCAAATTTTGACCCGTTTTCAAAGTGTTTATATTTTCCAAATAGCATATTTTATTGATTTGAATTACGTGTTTGTTTTTATATTATTATTTTTGAAATTATATATTCATTTTATATTTTTTTAATATGTTAATTATTGTCTTAATTCGAATTATACTTTTATTGCCATAAAATACACGCTACATTTTATTGTATAATTTTATGATTTTTTTTTAAAAGGTTGAAGACCTCTTTTCAGTCATGCGTATTCTGAACGTTGCGCAGACCGAACAACTCAGTGGGAAAATGATATTCTTATAGAAATGTCGCCTCTCTGTTTCAACTCTTATTTTATCATTTCTTACACTTATTTTATATTATTCGACATTTTATTACATAATAAAATGATGTTTATAGCTAATTACAAAAAAAACTAATAGATTTTGCATAATTTTAATTTAAAACATACATGTTTAGTGTACCCTCAGTGTCCAACACCGTTACTGGCGTAATTTTTTAGCACAGTAAGGGAAGTGTTAATTCAGTAATGTCTTCCGACCTGGGGATCGTGAGTTGGATTCCTGTTGGAAGCCAGTAAAAAAATCCAGTCTGGTTTTCACTCAAGGCCTTTTTAACGTCTTTCTTGTTGGTTGGAATATATTGCCGTATGGCAATAAGTCCGCCTGTATACAACGGAAGTGTAATACAATACACTTCTCTAAGCCTCCATTTTATAAATAGAAAATTAATGAATTTAAGAGGTTTTTTTTTTGTACATAATATGCATACCTATTCATGCAATGTCTGTTTAAGATAAGTCTCACCTTTCCTTCAATTTAAATTTCTATAACTACCTCCTTACTTGGTCTGCTTCTTGGAGGTTTAATGGTAATGATATGATTTGTAAGGGTATATGACAATGAATTTTATCTGTTCACATCCTTTTAATTTTTTTTAAGTATTTTCAATATGAGCAATTTTATTAACACCACCATGATTTTATTAACATCACCGCGATTTTAAAATATGTTACTAAGACTGTTCACTCAAGGAAAAATACGGAAGAAAATGAGATATACGAAGGTGCTGCATTTTTCAGGTTTATACCTTTTGAGACTAGTTTGGGTGCAGATCGACTGAGTTGTCAAATATGGTGGTCACGATGATGGCCACTTCTGATGAGACTTTGATAAGAAGAAAAATGTTACTTAAGAGTATTTATCATGGCTGATCTGAGCCTTGTTTAATCATAACTTTAACAAAATATGATTGTTAGCTGCTAATGCCATTTGATTTGTTGAAGTGAAAACTATTTACCCACAGCAGGAACTTGAAAGAATGCTATAGCAGAAGCAGAATGCCTCTCAACAACCATCCAAAAGATGACTGTGGGGTAAGTGATATCTGGACAGCAAGGATACTTCCCAAATCGCTCTCCAGCTCCTGAGGATAATAACTTCCAGTATTGATTTGCTTCAGCAAACCTTACATCTATCTGGAAAGAAAAGATTACAGATAAAATGTCAAAACTTTCATTTATTTCATATTTAAGTTGCTGTCTTTCGTACAAGTTTTTTTTAGTAGTGAAGTCTAACTGAACTTATGATATATAAAAATTATTATGATGTATAAATTACCGCAACTTTGTTCTTTTCTGTCAGAAAGAATAATTCATTTGCCTTGTACTTCTGGGAACCAAAGCTTATGCTGCAATTCTGTTGGTCCCTCGGCCACATTTTAAACGTTGAGCTGCATATTGTGTGAAAGGTCATGTATGGGATGCAGCTCACCTCTCCATTGTTCTTCACTGAACAGGTTGTGTAGATACTTGTGCTAGATCCGTAAATTCTGCAATATTATCAATTATTTATTTCTCAAATAAGAACAAAAGTTTATTTCATAAAAGTCCACCGAATTTTTGGTCATTTACTGGTTTTGCTCAATGAAAATCTTCGGAATGGAACTATTCAAAAATTTCTTAGTGGAATAAAGGAGATTAAATCTTTTGTTTTATTTTTTATACTCGTATTACAAAGTTCCACTGTGAAGTATCAGTCGAGAAGCTTTTAATAAATCATTTATTTTTTATATTAGAGGGATTATACAAATTTTAACTAATTGCATTAAAACAATTTGATATACACTGATTATGAACTGCTTGTTGAGCGCATTGCAAATTTTGATATCACATTTTTTGGCATGAATCAGTTATTATTTTTAACATCAGCATACAGTTTATATGTGATATTAATAAGTCTGTAAATATGTGTTTGCAAGAAAATCAATAGTGAAATCTTCAAAAATGGTAATGCCCTGTAGTATGCTAGTAGTCACCTTGTTGTATGGAAGAGTTCACATCTGCATATGGTATATTTAGAAAATGGTAATGCCCTGTAGTGTGCTAGTGGTCACCTTGTTGTATAGAAGAGCCCACATTATCATATGGTATATTTAGAAAAAATATTTGGTAAAAAAACTTACCAAGGGAAGACTAGCTACAAATAAATCTTTGGAGATATTTCGATATGTGATACATTCGACTTTAGGCGAAGTCTAGTGTTTATATATAATAGTAAATTTGGATAAGACTTTCCAAAAGGGTAGTCTTCAAATGCTTCCTGACGTTGTACACGCCACCCCTATCTCTAACACTTTGAGGCAAACAAAGATCAATCCTATATTATTTTCCTATTATTAAAGTTGGCTTTGGCAAATTTAGTTTATGAATAGTGAAAAATTTACAAAATACATGCATATACTCGTATATTTGCAATGAATGGAGACTAAGGAAGAAGCAAAACAAGAAAGGAGATAGTTAGCAAAATTCAAACTTAGGAGAAGGTGAAAATTATGAGAAACAGATTGAAAAAAGTCTATCCTCTCTGCATAGCCTTAAGATACTCGTACATGATGTGATGCTAAGTTTGTATGTTATTAATATCATTAGTTAATATTTCTGCATACTAACATACAGCACATTACAAATGTACAAAAATAAATTTAAAAACATTGAGTATATGTGGGAGTCAAGGTTTCCGACTCCATACTACTCTATACTTATACTTAAGAAAATCGAGAAAAAAAACAGACTGAAGCCTAAAAATGGCCTAAGGTGCAGCCAATCTAATATAATATTATTCAATGAAGGTTCACATCAATAAATTTAATGTTGTTACCAATTTAAGTAGTTTATGTTGTAGTAGTTTATATTAAGAGTTAAAATGTATTTAATACAATAGTTATCTATATTATATTATTAATCTTCATCCAGGTCACAAAACCAAAATCAATACCCTAATCTGTATTACGGCTTAAAAAGGGTAAGAAATACTGCTCCATAGAGATCATAACATCAAAGCAGATTGAATCTTAGGTACATAAATCACTTGTTTATTAGCTTCATCTTTATTACATTTAAAAATTATAAATTTACTTACGAATTGAATAATGACAAATCAGGTATCCAAATCGCCGAACTGGGAAACATAATTTTATCAATGCCCTCATTATCCTTGGGATTCCATTGCAACAACTCATCTTGCCAGTCCTAGATCAACCAATAAATCAAAAAGTACTATAAAAATCTATAAAAGTAACAAAACCTTTCCCCCCCCTCTACATAAATATCAGACCTATATCTCCATCTCCACAAATACCTCCGTCAACTCATCTAAATATCAGACCTATATCTCCATCTCCAAAAATACCTCCGTCAACTCATCTAAATATCAGACCTATATCTCCATCTCCACAAATACCTCCGTCAACTCGTCTAAATTTGTATTTTCAGTCTTTCATCAATTATTCGTTTATGAAGTTTAAATCACCTTAGAGTGCTTTTTTCATCTTGCTTGATCCATCAGTACTAAAAGCTCATTCTTCATAACTTAATTCTGTTTTCTATTTTAGATGGACACATTATATATTATTTCTTAATGCACACATTTTTGCAGAATTTACTTCAATCCTTGGAAATATATCCCAATTTTACTTACATATTCATTTATTTTATTGTTAATACAAGTTTAACGCAATTACATGAAACAAAATGTATGATATAATTTTTTTTAAACATATAACATTCTAAGAAAAATAATAACAATAGAAGCAGTGATAACTCATGCTTCCCAATGAAGTGACTCATTTGTCTATTAAGTCATTAAGGAACATAATTCTCAATTTATCCACCAAGATATGGAAGATATCAAATTGAAAAAATTGGTGAACAAGGTCATTATGTATATGCGTAGGAATGCTCTCAATTGGTCAGTTTGTGAATACGGCTCATGGGGTTTTGCTATTTTACTTGTAAGTAATTTTTATATGTACTTGTACTTCTAAGAAGTAATTTACCTATTAAACTTACCTATAAAAAAAAATATTAGGTACAGCCAAGGGTAAAATCTATATTCCCTGTAGTAAAAGGTGTTTCGAATCTCTTGAATTTGTCAGGAAACTGTCAGGAAATTCTGGATTCCTCTTGGGCTTCATATTATTGAGCCTCAATCATATCTAATATATTGCGAACTAGTGAATTATAAAGACAGTGCATACTCGTAACAGCCTCATCATCAAATGTCCTAGAGATTCTTATTTCATATTCCATAACTTTATTGGCAAATATACACATACTCTCTGTATGAGAAACAAGTGTTAGCTTACTGTTAAACATAATGCAGTGGTCTTTGATAGAGTTTAGCTTCTAGCAGACTTTGGCATTGTTTTGTTCTAATATGTGAATTTGAGAAAATAGAAGAGTATACATATTAAAATACACATTATATATACTCATCTATTTTTACAAATATTCATTCTTTGAGATTTTGATTCATCGAGGAATATAATCCTGAGTTCTAATAGCAAAATTGTTCTATTTATTTAATTTAATTTTCAGAATATACAACATTACAAAAAAAGGTTACACTTACCAAAGCCACCCAGGATGATAAAATTAGTTGACCGATTGAATATTGCTACAAAAAAAAAGTATATTAAAAAAAATAATATATAAATATATATCATCATTGTCAACCTGGGTTGATCCACTGCTTGATGAAGGTTTCCCTAAATCGACTCAGGGAGACTGAGTCGACTTAGGGAGATTTTAAAGTCGACTTCAAATAATTTGGTTTTTGCTCGTTGGTGCCATGTGATGCTGCCATGCTTCCTGATTTCATCCATCAAGCATACGTTCGGTCTCTTTTTGGGCCTCTTGTACCATTGGATTATTTCTGATGTTCATCGGGACTCTGACATTCCGGCTTATATATCCTCTGGGAATAGAACCCGACATGCCTGTATGGAAGCAAGCATACTACAATGAGTGCCAAAAAATAATAGACATTAGGATTCATAAATCCTAGAAGAACAACATTACTTAGATCTGTGGAAATTTAAAGCATTTAGAATAGGCCCCAGCTGATGAGTTGAGAAGATAAAAATAAAACTGAACTTATGTCTGGAGCATATATAAGACTTGACTATAATCCTGATAGTTACATTGAGAGTATCATCCTTATTCAATCTGGGCCTCAGTTGATGAGTTAACCCTTCCCTTACGGTGATAAAAATAATACGCGTGCTCCGGTGTTGGGTAGTGAGTACGCAATCAAAAATTAGCGATTTTAAATCGGAAAAATAAGAACATTCATAGATAATCCCCTTAATTAATTATAATTGAAGTTAAAAATTATAATAATTGAGATTTATTTGCTGAAAACATTAAAAAAACCATCTGGCAACGCTCACGGAACGGGCGTACGTCTAACCTATTTGCAAGCTTAGAAGCTACTAGTGGCGCGGAACGTCAGTCGCATACCCCGGCGCTTACGCTTATGCTTGCGATGTTGAGACAATTCAGTTCCTCGCAATTCAGTCTAGTATGCAAGAGTGAGATGCGAATATAGTGTCGCGCTTCCCGCATACTATTCACCTATCGTCAAGACGAGGCACTCGCAGCGTTTAAATGCGAATTTGTTTTCGATCTTTACAAAACACCTCGATGTAGTCGATAAATTCTGATTATTATTAATATTATTTTTTAAATCAATGCGTAAATATATTATGGAGGAATACCTAAAATCTTAACCTTGTATTTATAATATTTATAGAGATATTGATGGTTATTAGAAGCAACGTGTAGAAGATACCCAACACAGGGAAGGAAAGGTTAAGAAGATAAAAATAAAATTGAACTTACGTCTGGAGCGTATGTATAAGACTTGACTATAATCCTGATAGTTACATTGAGAGTATCATCCTTATTCAATCTGGGTCTCATTTAGAATAGGCCCCAGCTGATGAGTTAAGAAGATAAAAATAAAATTGAACTTACGTTTGTAGCAGAGTATGTATAAGACTTGACTATAATCCTGATAGTTACATTGAGAGTATCATCCTTATTCAATCTGGGTCTCATTTAGAATAGGCCCCAGCTGATGAGTTAAGAAGATAAAAATAAAATTGAACTTACGTTTGTAGCAGAGTATGTATAAGACTTGACTATAATCCTGATAGTTACATTGAGAGTATCATCCTTATTCAATCTGGGTCTCATTTAGAATAGGCCCCAGCTGATGAGTTAAGAAGATAAAAATAAAATTGAACTTACGTTTGTAGCAGAGTATGTATAAGACTTGACTATAATCCTGATAGTTACATTGAGAGTATCATCCTTATTCAATCTGGGTCTCATTTAGAATAGGCCCCAGCTGATGAGTTAAGAAGATAAAAATAAAATTGAACTTACGTTTGTAGCAGAGTATGTATAAGACTTGACTATAATCCTGATAGTTACATTGAGAGTATCATCCTTATTCAATCTGGGTCTCATTTAGAATAGGCCCCAGCTGATGAGTTAAGAAGATAAAAATAAAATTGAACTTACGTTTGTAGCAGAGTATGTATAAGACTTGACTATAATCCTGATAGTTACATTGAGAGTATCATCCTTATTCAATCTGGGTCTCATTTAGAATAGGCCCCAGCTGATGAGTTAAGAAGATAAAAATAAAATTGAACTTACGTTTGTAGCAGAGTATGTATAAGACTTGACTATAATCCTGATAGTTACATTGAGAGTATCATCCTTATTCAATCTGGGTCTCATTTAGAATAGGCCCCAGCTGATGAGTTAAGAAGATAAAAATAAAATTGAACTTACGTTTGTAGCAGAGAATGTATAAGACTTGACTATAATCCTGATAGTTACATTGAGAGTATCATCCTTATTCAATCTGGGTCTCATTTAGAATAGGCCCCAGCTGATGAGTTAAGAAGATAAAAATAAAATTGAACTTACGTTTGTAGCAGAGTATGTATAAGACTTGACTATAATCCTGATAGTTACATTGAGAGTGTCATCCTTATTCAATCTGGGTCTCATTTAGAATAGGCCCCAGCTGATGAGTTAAGAAGATAAAAATAAAATTGAACTTACGTTTGTAGCAGAGTATGTATAAGACTTGACTATAATCCTGATAGTTACATTGAGAGTATCATCCTTATTCAATCTGGGTCTCATTTAGAATAGGCCCCAGCTGATGAGTTAAGAAGATAAAAATAAAATTGAACTTACGTTTGTAGCAGAGTATGTATAAGACTTGACTATAATCCTGATAGTTACATTGAGAGTATCATCCTTATTCAATCTGGGTCTCATTTAGAATAGGCCCCAGCTGATGAGTTAAGAAGATAAAAATAAAATTGAACTTACGTTTGTAGCAGAGTATGTATAAGACTTGACTATAATCCTGATAGTTACATTGAGAGTATCATCCTTATTCAATCTGGGTCTCATTTAGAATAGGCCCCAGCTGATGAGTTAAGAAGATAAAAATAAAATTGAACTTACGTTTGTAGCAGAGTATGTATAAGACTTGACTATAATCCTGATAGTTACATTGAGAGTATCATCCTTATTCAATCTGGGTCTCATTTAGAATAGGCCCCAGCTGATGAGTTAAGAAGATAAAAATAAAATTGAACTTACGTTTGTAGCAGAGTATGTATAAGACTTGACTATAATCCTGATAGTTACATTGAGAGTGTCATCCTTATTCAATCTGGGTCTCATTTAGAATAGGCCCCAGCTGATGAGTTAAGAAGATAAAAATAAAATTGAACTTACGTTTGTAGCAGAGTATGTATAAGACTTGACTATAATCCTGATAGTTACATTGAGAGTGTCATCCTTATTCAATCTGGGTCTCATTGTTTTATCATAGTTGCATAATAAATCATTTCTTAACTTTGTCTCTGTGAACATATTTTTTTGGCCACATTCTTGACACACTGAAAAACATTAACAACCATTAAAAAATTTACTGTTTATTTTACAGAGTACCACATCATCACCTAAACCTAGTGATAAACACACTGACTTCACTATCCCTAGTAACTTAGTCGAACCAACTCAAATAAATGAATAAATGGAGCTTAATAATATTTAACAATATCCAATGGTGGACTGCGAACTACCAGGAAATTTCTAGTGGAACCGTCGATCCACCAGGAATTTCTTGGTAGGCCGATGTGCAAATGGGCCGAAATATTCAGTATACAATTTTAACAGAGTGAATGGAGAACTATTAACTCTACGTTTGACTATGAAATTCACACTAACATTACTAGTAGCTATGATTGCGAGGAAACTGGGATAGAATGCTTTTATGTTCTACAAAAGTTTAACTTGCATTAGCTGCCCTATAAGAATGTTTTTAAGGTTTATAAATATTTATCAATCCTTTAACACAGGTGTCCTGTGAGATTTATTTTTCCAAGTTAAAATATTATATAGCCTATCCTGAACTGATTACAAAAATCCTGAATTTAATCGCATCACGAATTGTTTGTAAAAAAAACTTTTGAACGAGATTTGTTATGATGATGTCGCATTAAAAAGCAAATTATTTTCCGGGCTTATTTTATTTGCAGTTTCCTGTTATGAATGAAATCTTGTATTATATTGTATTGAATTCCAGCACTCATTAATAAGATCTTCTTGTCCTGTAGTTTTTTACATCCTATACTATTCCAAACAAGATTCGACAACCACTCGGTTAGAACCTCCGCAGCCCACTGTTCTCAATTTGTCTTTTAAAAATCTTACTTTAGATATTCTTTGACTACATAAATCATATTATTATGTTATCCCTTGACTTGTCATTTTTAGGTTTCACTTTAAATCTGCTTTGAGTGTATTTGAATAATTTTATTGTCATTAATTGAGACACTTCTAGAACCTTTCATACAAATTTGTCATTTGACAGTCTAATCAATCCAATATTGAACGTCTTTATCATTCATTCATATTAGATAACCTTCATGGCCTAGTTAATGCTTGTCATTCATGTAAGAGTTTCATTTTCTCAATTGGACCCCAAAAATGAATACCAGTCTATATTTTCTACATAAGACCTTATACATCTGTTCTACTTAGTTGGAGTAAAAGATCCAGGCTCATTCCACAACAACCTCCCAGCCGAGACCCATTTGGGAGGTTAATAATCTAAAATACGGCATAATGTATAAAAAAATGTGGTGCTGGAAAAGGATGTTATGAATTCCATGAACAGCAAGATGAATTGACACTTCCATTCTTGAAGAACTGAGAATTACCCACAGATTGTTGATAATACGCCTTTGGTGACAGTTTGGAGAGGCTTGTGGTTACTGGAAGAGTGGAAGGACAATGGAAGGGAGGAACAGTCTCAATGTGTTAGACTGACCAAGTAAGAGACGCAACAGGACTATCCTTAGATCCACGGTGTAGATATGAAAGTAGGGGGGGGTCGTCAAGGACTATCATGGAAATCTAGATGCTCAGTCATGAGCTACACGACACGATCAATCAATATAAAAATTGTGAACTTTAGGAGAAACCACTTGAAAAAACATTATACACGCACTACACAGAACAAATGAGAGAACTATGCAACATGTAAATTAACTAGTGGTCAAAATAATACTGATGTTAAAAGATAAACATTTACAAATAACACTTGATTTTTATTTGTAAATGTTTATCATTTTACAAAATTTACAAATATCATAAATTAATAGCGGGTCATATAATGCTCTGCTGATATTTCGGTGCCATGAGCCTTTTTAGCAAACAATAGACAAGCTGATATAATGGTGTGTGAAACTATAAGGGGGAAAGATTCTTTGCTACAATCGTTTAAAATATGTCAAACAAGAAATACTTATAATCATAGTTGATAATATTTCTAATCAATAAATCATAAATATTTTTACCAACACATCCAGTAAATAAGCAAATTATGAAGAGTATTAAGTAAGATGACATGTTTCCAGTGTGAAGTAAGAATTTTCACTAACTTATCATTGCATAAAATAATCAAAATAATTGTACAACATTATACACATACAGTAGAACGCAGATTATCCGGGGCTCAGCTATCCATAAATTGGATTAACCGTGGTCTTGTGTAGTACATTTTTTTTCATTATCCCCAAAAATATTAACATTTCAAAATTTTTAACAAATATTCATGTTTTGAAAATTACAAAGCAAGGACCTAAACTGTTATAAAATTTACAATTTAGCTTATACCAATTCACTATAACGCTAGTAAGTTAACCCTTGTCTATCTGTGATCGGACGCGCGTGACCAGGACTTACATTTTATTTAATTTCTCGAAATATACTGCCTGCAGGGTCTTCATACTTTATGTATTCCTCATCGAAACCTCTATGATTTGAATGATGTCATTAGGAAACAAAACATTCATAATTAAATCAACAGAAATTAATGATATTAAATCGAGAATCGATGAAATGTCAAACACCTGCGTATGACTCATTATTTTTTGACAGTTCATATTTTACATCCGTTCCAGGGGTTCGTCACCAGTTTTATAATCCTGATTGTTATTTTTTATTTTTTGCCTTTTTATCTGGTATGTTTTTTCTATTGTTATTTTTTATCTGGTATGTTATATTGTGCCATTACTCTTTTTATAACAAATGTACATTTTATTTATTATTTCATTTTCAAAAATATAATAATTGAGATGGCGGGAAATATCGATGGCGATGATAGCGATTTGGAATTTAAGGCGACAGGCAATATATCAGAATCAGAAGATTTTGTCGAGGTACAGGATGAAGTATATTCTGATTTGGAGGCCAGTGAAGAAGACGAAGAAATATTATTTACATCAAAACATGGATTCGAATGGAGTTCATTACGAGTACCACCTCAATCTTCAAGGCATCGGTCGGGTATCAAATATTCTCATCGAAGATTCTGGACTGAGAAATTCAAGTATAAATGTATGTTCCATAAAAGATATGTGTTGTCTATTTGTAAATGAAGAGGTGGTAAAAGTGATATTTAAAAAACAAATCGTCATTTAAATCGAATTCATTCAGAAAAGAACCAACCAATATCAAAAGACGAGTTATATGAATTCATTGGAATATTGCTCGCACCTGGCAGAAATCGAACACGAAAGCTATCTTTGAGTGAATTGTGGATAAGTGAAAGTCCCTTTTGCCAGTCATTTTTCACAGCAGCTCTGTCTCGAGATAGATTCATCTATATTTATAGTCATATTCGTTTTGATGATAAAGAAACCCGAGAAGAGAGATATCAGGGTTTTTTCAGATAAATTAGAACCAATTAAGTGGATTTCAAAAATGTTTATGGATATGTGCAAAAGCAATTATTCTCCATCTTCGAATATAACTGTAGATGAACGTTTGGCAAACTTTAGAGAGAATTGTTCATTTCGCGTGTACTCTGAAGTCTAAACTTGGTAAATATGGCATCAAAATCTGGGTTGCTGCCGACTGCGGCGGCATATGACGCATAACAAATTTACAGGCTTATTCTGGTATGATAAATAATCGTAGAGAGATAAATCAAGGTAACTGAGTAGTTATAGAAATGGTTCAACCGCAGTATGGCACGAACAGGAGGATAACCACAGGTATTTTTATTACCTCCATCAAATTAGCCGATAATCTTTTATCAAAAGGTTTTACTCTAACTGGCACGCTTCGAAAAAATAAAAGAGAAATCTCACTTGAATTTATACCGTCTAGAGAGAAAACAATCCATAGTAGCTGAAAATAAAATACTTGTTTCGTGTGTACCACAAAAAATAAAGCAGTATTATTATTATCCACTCAATTCAATGATGCAGAAATTGATTATTCAGAAAAACAAAAGCCACTATAGTAATTATACATCATTATAATAATACGAAAATTGGAGTAGATACGGGAGACCAAATTAATTGAGAGTACTCTTGCTCAAGGTCAACGAGAAGATGGCCTTTCCGTCTTTTTATGGAAATTATAGATATGGCTGCATTGAATGCATACCTCTTATGGATAGACAAATATCCAGAGTGGAAACAAAATAATTAATACCACCGAAAACATTTCATAAGAGAGTTAAGTTTGGAATTGGCAATGCCCAATATCTTAAAAAGGAAAAATAGCAACAACAAGATGCTTTTAACCCTTGCCGATCTGTGAACGGACAAGAGTGACCAAGACGTATATTTTATTTAATTTCTCGAAATATACTGCTTGCAGGGTCTTCATACTTTATGTATTCCTCATCGAAACCTCTATGATTTGAAATATGTCATTACGAAATAAAATCATTAATAAATATCAACAGAAATGAATGATAATAAATCGAGAATTGACGAAATGTCAAAACACTCCGTATGACTCATTCTTTTTTGACAGTTAATATTTTACGAGTACATTCGTTCCAGGGATTGGTTACCAGTTTTATCAAACACCTGTGCGTTTAGTACATAGAATAGAAACAAAAGTTATTTCGTGCCCCAATTGCGATAGATTTTCTCCACAGGATTAAATTTTGATTTCATGATATGTTTGTCCTATTTTCAAATTTTGACCTATTTTCAAAGTGTTTATATTTTCCAAATGGCATATTTTATTGATTTCAATTTCGTGTTTGTTTTTATATTATTATTTTTGAATTTATATATTCATTTTATATTTTGTTAATATGTTAATTATTGTCTTAATTCGAATTATATTTTTATTGCCAAAAAATACACGCTATATTTTATTGTATAATTTTATGATTTTTTTTAAAAGGTTGGAGACCTCTTTTCAGTCATGTGCATTCTGAACGTTGCGCAGACCGAACGACGCAGTGGGAAAATTATATTCCTATAGAAATGTCACCTTTCTGTTTCAACTATTATTTTATCATTTCTTACACTTATTTTATATTATTCGACATTTTATTACATAATAAAATGATGTTTATAGCTAATTAAAAAAAAACTAATAGATTTTGCATAATTTTAATTTAAAACATACATTTTTAGTGTACCCTCAGTGTCCAACACCGTTACTGGCGTATTTTTTTAGCACAGTAAGGGAAGTGTTAATGATGTTTCCCCACATCCACAACAACACGAACATATGTGGATACAGGGCTTCTCAATGTAATTGCAGTGGTATGATACCAGCGTTAAGCAATTGTATTTGTCAAACGTTGACATCGCTTGCTTGTGAACTAATTTTACGTAGGAAAATTTATTTAACATTTCAGCTCTTAAAATGTTTAACTCAATAAAAACTTAATTTGGATTACCGTATTTTTAATTACCCAACTCGAGTATCTCTCAATTAGAGTGGGTTTCATGAGAGTTTGCATTTTTTAACACATTAACAACTTAAGTATCTTTGCCGTGGTTGGTTGATGCGTTCCGTTTGACGTTTAAAGCGTGCGCGCGCATGTTTATTTGTACGAAAAATACGGTGACCATAATGTCTGAAGTTACGAAGTTAGGAAAAGGAAGAACATTGTGTGGACAGACTTAAGTGGTTTTGAATGTTTATAATTACATCAAGAAATGACGGGACACTAGTGAGGAGGAGTTAAATATCCAGGATTTTTATTTATTTTTCAGTGAATCACCTTAGGAGAAGGTAAAATTTTTGCAATATTATAAATACCTAATACAATAAAAAAAAGTTTAATTTAATTTATTTAAAAAAATTTATGAATTACATTGCCAGTTATACAATATCAGGTTAGCTTGCGATCATGTTCATTTATGCCATATTAGATATACTCGTATAATAATCATTTTCGGCTATATGAAATAGTTTATGTTTTTGTGTATGAACATTTTTTATCAAGAAGTTTTAAAAATATTTTTTTCCTTTTTTCAGAGAATGATTCTTATTAACAAAAACGGAAAAGGAGACACCATTAGGTCTCCAAAAAAAATAAAAAAATCGACAAAACAAAGTATCTGTAAACAGTTTTGATGAATTCGTAATAAGGAGGTGTATAATTGATTTTCACATTAAAGAAAAAATGTTGCCCACAATCCCAAAATTATTTCCAATGTTGCAAGAATCAATTAATTTTAATGGATCCGAGTCAACCCTGAGAATAATAAAAAAGATGGGTTTCAAAACCAGACATAGTATTTAAAAGAATATCATATTTAAGAGCAGTCAAACAATACCGAGAAGCAGGTAGAAGAATCGTGTACACGGATGAAACATATGTTCATACTAGCCACGTGTCATCGAGAGCATGGAGAGATGAATCTGAAGAGGGACTTCGAAAGCCCATTTCAAAGGGATCCCGTTTCATTATTGTACATGCTGGAAGTGAAAAAGGTTTCATACCTAATGATCTACTCATATAGAAATCTCACAAAAAACCGGAGACTACCATGATGACAACTATGTTATTAGAAATGGCTTACGGAAAAACTTATTCCCGACTTAAAACCGAGATCTGTGGTGGTAATTGATAACGCTTCATACCATAATAAAGTAATGAATCCTGCACCAACATCAAATTCCAAGAAGGCCGATATGATTCAATGGCTGACTCAGAGGAGTATCCCTTTTTCAAGTGAAATGCTTAAGCCAGAATTATATCGGTTAATCTTAAGACACAAAAGTGTATTCAAAGAATACGCCATCGATAGGTTATTTCAGAATAATGAACACGATATTTTACGGCTTCCACCCTACCATCCAGTTGTCAACTCAATAGAAAAGGTTTGAGCTTCTATCAAGGGATATGTGGGCTCTAGAAACACTGATATGACGTTGAGTTCTGTCGAAAGATTGGTCAAAGATAAGGTTTCTTTGATTTCGAGCGACGAGTGGAGTAATGTTTGCCGGCATGTACAGGAAACTGAATTCAAATATGTACTGGGAAAATGAAGTAGATGTGGACAGTATTACTGATCTCAATCCATTTTTAATAAATATCAATTCAAGCGACGATAGTGACGATTTATTAGTGTTAATTGTGTTTTCTTTGCCTATTGAATAAACAATTTGATTTTACATTGACCATTGATTTAATTAGGTACATACCTCAATTTGATATTGTATTATTATTATGCTAAATATTTTATTGGAATAGAAAATATTTAAAAATATCTATATAAATAAAAATGTAAATGTTCGTATATTAAAAATCTCTAATCTCCGAAAGTTCTTCACTAATCTCCGAAACGCTTTGAAATTTTGACAAAATGTTGCATTCGTATACGAAAATGTTTATAAATTTTTATTTATATACAGGTGTATATAAAAAAGTTTATAAATCAGAAAAAATAACGTTTGCGCCTCCTGCAGTGACACAGACGAACTAAACTTGACAGTTATGTCACATTGCATTTTGACGTTTCGGAATTAATATTAAATAATCTATATAAATAAAAATGTAAATGTTCGTTAATTATTGGTAGCTAATCTCCGGAAGTTCTCTACCGATCGCTTTGAAATTTTGAGTAAAGTTAATATTCGTCAACGGAAATGTTTTTTGATTTTTATTTATATATATATATATCAGTGTATATAATTTTTTTTTTAAATCAAAAAGAAATATCTATGCGAACCTGTCGGGGACAAGACGAATCTCATTTTGACAGTTGACCATATTCTATTTGACGTTTCGTAATTAATATTTATAAAGTCTATATACATAATATAAATATAAAATAATTTTATGTTTAATATTAAATCATAAATTTTATAACTAATACATATTTCATAAATAATAAATTTTATCAACTAAACATTTTGACAGTTGACCATATTCTATTTTGACATTTCGTGATGAATATTTTTATTCAAATAAGTCTATATACATAAAATAATTTTATCTTTAATATTAAATAATAAATTTTATATATAATACATATTTTATAAATTTTATAAATAATACAAGTTTTTTTTTCGTAAATATATTTATTCTAGACACGAACCAAGCTTTATATTATCATTGTGACGCATTTTATATTATCATTGTGACGCGATCTTACGTCGTTAATAAAAAACTTGATAAAAAATAATAAAAAATAGTTATATTGTCATAAAATTGACTTGAGTGGTTGTGGTAAGTTGTAAGTTTAAAAAATAATGGACTTAAGAATTATATTTGATGAAAAACTTTCATTATTGTTTCATATTTCAAAAGTTAACCTAACTTTTTTCAAAAAGAAAAGTACACATGTTAATTTAAGATAAAGTTGTATTATTTGTCAATAATTTTAAGTACTTGTATAACCTGTCACATGTTCATTTGTATATAAAGACACTTTTATGTCATTAATTAAATAAATAAATAAATTATTTGGTGGTACATTAGAAAGAAGTACCCGTAGAAATATCGCAAAAAAAATGAAAATTAAAACAAACTTTTACGCTGCTCAGTTCCTTTTTTAATGTTTCACAATTTTATATGTTTTAACTTTCTTTTTTCTTACTGAACGTTGTTACATAAATAAATTATAGGTTTATTGATAGCAGCATAGTATGTCCAGATTATATTTAAATAACACTTTTAAAACACATAAATTGCAGATAATACATTATATACAGAAGCTATCAAATAGTCTGGGCTCATCTAATAGCATCCCTTCGGCCAAGATACACCCCACCAATATAGGGCGAACCCAGCCACGGGGACACCAGATGTTTTGCAGCCCACACCCTAGCTTTTTCAGCCCAGCACATCGTATTGGGGCAAATTTGTCAACTGTAAAATGGTAAGCTGTTGATTTTTTTTATAAATCGAAAAATTGTTTTCTCTAAACTGACGTTTTAATTACTAATTTTTATTATACTGACTTTCTAATGTATTGTATGAATGAAAATTAAAACAAACTTTTACGCTGCTCAGTTCTTTTTTTAATGTTTCACAATTTTATATGTTTTAACTTTCTTTTTTCTTACTGAACGTTGTTACATAAATAAATAAATAAATAATAGGTTTATTGATAGCAGCATAGTATGTCCAGATTATATTTAAATAACACTTTTAAAACACATTAATTGCAGATAATACATTATATACAGAAGCTATCAAAAGGTCTGGGCTCATCTAATAGCATCCCTTCGGCCAAGATACACCCCACCAATATAGGGCGAACCCAGCCACGGGGACAACAGATGTTTTGCAGCCCACACACTAGCTTTTTCAGCCCAGCACATCGTATTGGGGCAAATTTGTCAACTGTAAAATGGTAAGCTGTTGATTTTTTTTATAAATCGAAAAATTGTTTTCTCTCAACTGACGTTTTAATTACTAATTTTTATTATACTGACTTTCTAATGACTGTCAATAAAGGGGTTGGAGAAATCTTCTTCTTAGATGCGCCAGGAGGAACTGGTAAAACGTTCCTAATTAGATTGATTCTGGCAGCAATTCGATCCCAAAATGGCATAGCCTTAGCTCTTGCGTCGTCAGGAATAGCTGCGACACTTCTACCAGATGGAAGAACTGCTCATTCCGCTTTGAAATTGCCATTGAACATGCGATTCATTGAAACTCCCACGTGCAACGTTTCCAAAGCATCCGGCATGGGAAAAGTATTGCAGAAATGCAAACTTATTGTTTGGGATGAATGCACAATGGCACACAAAAAGTCGCTCGAAGCTCTTGATCGATCATTGCGAGATTTGCGTGGAAACATCAGACCATTTGGGAACGCATTTATATTGCTTGCAGGAGATTTCAGGCAAACATTACCTGTAATTGCTCGATCGACACCGGCGGATGAAATAAATGCTTGCCTGAAATACTCTATTTTGTGGCGACACGTAAAGACGTTGAAATTAACTACAAATATGCATGTCCAGTTGCAAAACGATCGATCAGCTGAGATATTCTCACATCAATTGCTGGAAATCGGGAATGGAAAGGTACCAGTTGATCTGATCTCAGGACGAATTTCATTGTTTCATAACTTCTGCAACTTAGTGACGTCAAAAGAAGAATTGCTTTTTAACAAAAAATATTGTTTATCCACAAGCATTGTGAAATTTAATAAACAGTTGTATATAAAACAGACAATATAATAAGAGCGCACCCTGTTGAATGTAACGGCAACACACGCAATATAGATTTCAATTTATTTTAATTCCGAATATTAAATATCTTTCAATTCGGGTTTTTTAAACCGGTTTTTGTTATTTTTGTTATTATTGATTTTCATTTGAATTAATGGTATATATCTATGTATGTTTTATACATTTGAATTAATAAAAGTTTCATGCAACTAACTTTTAACAAATGTCACATTAGATTTTTAACGAACTGCCCATTTTTGCTAATTTGTAACAAGATTTATTATTAGTTTTATGTGATGTATTTACCTAAATAACTTGCTATTTATTACAATCGAGGCCTATATTAAAGTTGATAAAATTTGATATTCATCCGTTTGAATCGGACCAAGCTTCGCTCTGAAGTATACGTTGATTTGCGAGATGCAGTTGTAAATGACGGTAATAGAACTTCTGCAATTTAGTGACGTTAAGAGAGGAATTGTTTGAAAAAGTATTTCCATATATTCAAATCAATTATAAGAATCACGATTAGCTAAGTGAGCTATTGTTGGCGGCAAGAACAAAGATGTATCCGAACTTAACAATATTATTGAGTTCGTTTTTTAATGTTTCGCAATTTTATATGTTTTTGTTATAACTATTTTTCTTCTTTTTCAGTGCAATCGATCTTTGATTTGAATTCAAATCATATCGTGAATTGACCTCTTGGAGTGACGCGATCATTTGCAAGCACGGTGATAAACGCGACAGACTGAGAGTGCCTGAAAGACATCAAAAATATTGTATACCCAGATTGTATACAAGACATCAAAAATATTGTATACGCATTGTGAAATTAAACACAATTGAAACGTGTGCTTTCTCTTTTCTTTCTTTTACATTTAACCAGACTGAGCCACAGCAACGCGTGGCTGGGTACAGCTAGTTAAATAATAAATATTAAATATCTATATAAATTAAAATGTAACTGTTCGTTAATTAAAAATCTCCGAAAGTTATTCACATTGCTTTGAAATTTTGACAATTCCCTTTTGATTTTGAATATTAAAAAATAAATATTAAATAATTAAATATTAAATAATTAAATATTAAATAATTAAATATTAAATATTTAATAATAAATATTGAATATTCAAATAATAAATTTTCAAATACGTTAAATTTTTTAGTATAGCGCCATCTGCGCTAATTTATCCGCCATTTTCATTTCGTAATGTGCGTAGTTGACATGTACCTCTAAGAATATCTGTTTCACTTAGTATTTTTCACTTATTTTTTATTTTTCTGTTCAATTAGCGCTGAAATTGAATTGTGTTGATTGATTTTCGTTTGAATTCAAATCATATCGTGAATTGACTTCTTGGAGTGACGCGATCATTTGCTTGAGAGACAACGTGATGTTGGTATGTACATTTTTGACAAACGTCATATTTAATTTAAACGAACTGCCAAATTTTTGCTAATTTGTAACAAGATGTATTAATTTGTCATTATTATTAGTTTTTTGTAATGTATTTACCTAAATAACTTGCTATTTATTAGAATCGATATTTATTGTTCATTAATGACGCGTCCAAACATGTCACATCCAAATAAAATTCGTGCGTAGTTAGCAATGTTTGCAAAGTCTTTCCTTAACATTTAATTAATTCCAATAATCTCTCTCTTTGCTTAACATTTAATTATAGTTCGGAAATTCTAGGATGAGTCCTGTGACAGCTCACAAATTTGCCCCAATACAGCCTTGTAACGATGTTCAGTAATTTTAATTATTTTATCAACTTTAATATAAGCCTCAATTCTAATAAATAGCAAGTTATTTAGGTAAATACATTACATAAGGTTGTATTGGGGCAAATTTGTGAGCTGTCACAGGACTCATCCTAGAATTTCCGAACTATAGTTCCAATTATCTCTGTATTTTCTTAACAATACTCCTATTTGACAAATAATTCCTTAACAATACTCCTATTTGACAAATATTTGACAAATGCGTGTCCAGCTGCAAAACGATCGATCAGCTGAGATATTCTCACATCAATTGCTGGAAATTGGAAACGGAAAGGTGCAGGTTGATATGACCTCAGGACGAATTTCATTGTCTCATAACTTCTGCAATTTAGTGATGTCAAAAGAAGAATTGGTTGAAAAAGTATTTCCCAATATTCAAATCAATTATAAGAATCACGATTGGCTGAGTGAACGAGCTCTATTCTTGCCGCCAAGAACAATGACGTCTACGAACTTACCAATATTATTCAGTTCCTTTTTTAATGTTTCGCAATTTTATATATTTTTGTTATAACTTTCTTTTTTCTTTTTCAGTGCAATCGATCTTTCATTTGAATTCAAATCATATCGTGAATTGACCTCTTGGAGTGACGCGATCATTTGCGAGCACGGCGATGAACGTGACATACTGAGAGTGGCTGAAAGACATAAAAAATATTGTGTACCCACAAGCGTTGTGAAATTAAACATATTAGAAACGTGCACTTTCTCTTTTCTTTCTTTATTTAACCAGACTGAGCCACAGCAACGCGTGATCGGGTACAGCTAGTATAATAATATATTACAAAATAAATTAAAATATGGTCATCCTAGACTAGCAGTGCCAATTCTGGTGAAACCCACTCTACCATGGATAGTCGGTGCTCTACTGTACTTTGTAGTTATAATTAATTTAATTATGATACGCCCCTGAAATCCAATTCCAGTACTATCCTTATCGCTTTAATTTCAATGGCAAGCTGACAAGAAATACTGACCAATATATCATTTTGTTGATTGGTTAGACCTTAGGTATATACCTTGACTAGAGATTCTTGATAAATATATGAACATTACCTTAAAACTGGGATTGTACGAGTACTTCCTTTAAGTTGACTGTGTCCAAGAGATGGGTGAGATTTTTTTTTGACAAGTTATATACTCGTAGTCTGGTTACTGACTGATATTTATTTTGATTGTATTGGATTACACTTTCGTTGTATATATTACAACCTAGTGAACTTATTGCCATGTGGCAATCTTTTCCAACCAAACAGAAAGATGTTAAAGTGGCCTTAACCCTTACAGGCACAGATAAACTTCACTTATTTTTACTCAGGCTGCACAAAAAATAAAAAGTCAAGTTTCTCATTATTTTTTTTTTATGTGTATGAAAAATGATACATACAAATGCTAAATTAACATATTTCCACTTCCTCGATAGGGCAAGGAACTCCTGGTGAGGTTGTACAACTTATGTACCACTAGTCTATATTTCCACTGGTACTTCTAATGTACCACCAAATAATGCCGAAATACATTCAAATAAAATAAATTTTTAACCTAAATATAAATTTACCACAATTACTGAAGTCAATTTTATCACAACACAAATATTTTTTATTAAAATTTAATACAAATATATAACGTTTTCTTTTATACGCACAAGTCAGCACACGAAGAACAACTTACTGTCAATAATATTAGAAGCTAAATTCATTTGAACAGGACCAGACCTGCAGCTGTGCGGACATGAGTCATAAGTATTATATTATACGAAGTAGTACATAATCTGAGCGTTCGTGCAGCAATAGAGAGAGGTTTAATAAGTGGTACATTGCGTGTACTATTGTGCAGTACTGCGTCAAAAAAAGGTGGTACATAACGTGGACCACTAAGCCTATAAGAGTTAAGTGAAAATCAGACTGAAATCCTTTTTAAGAAAATCAAGGTTCTAATGGGGTTTGAACCCCGAGACCTCCGGGTCGGGAGACAGGCACCTTACCAACTAGGCTACAGAGGTTGTCAATTGCTGATTGGTGGAAACTTATTAAACAAATATTTTGCAGGCAGTGATCTAATTTATTTCTTTTTTCATCACCGCATCCAAATGACAAAAAATATAGTATTGTTAAAACTTTAATGCATCTATAACTACGAAATGTAAGTACAGACACCTTTTTTGACTGTCAGTTGTAATATTGAAACTTTCTTTGACCAGGAGACAAGATTGTCTACAACCACCTTAATTAAGCTTTCACATTAAGAACCACTGGAGTACGAACGTAACTCATTATTCGTAATCTTATGTGCTATCAGTACTACCATGAATGAAAAATCAGCACTATCTTAACACCTTAGGCTGTAAATACCCTATTTGGCAATTTCGTTGCCTTTGCTTAAAGTAGCTTTTTTACATTTTTCAAGTTTTGAAAACCATATGTAACATTCATGATTTTTTTTAACTTCAAGACCACAAAGTACCATTTTGGACACGTTTGATCTTCTAAGACAAAATGAGGCATTTTTTCTCACCATATACTATATAGTATGACTTTTTTTTCTTTAAAACTAAATTTAGCATTTTCATACTTCCGTGCCATAAACATTTTTATTAAGTTTGTGTCTAATGTTTATATTATCAATATTGATACTATGGCTTTTATTGTTGCTATTATGACATATTGGAATTTTGCAAATTTTTAATACACCATGACCAAAATGTTGCAGTTTTAACACATTTTTGCTGTTGCAACCACCAATTTACATCTTTGTGATAGTATTATGCCTTAAATGGAATATTTCACATTTATGTGTCTTAAGATCCTTATTTTGGCCATTTTGCACTCTTATTGAATTCAAGCCAAAGCATGACTATGAATTCAACCTTTAGGCTAGATTCCCACTTGACTGTGGTCATACCGTGAGCTACTTAAAATGATTGACCTAAGGATGCCCATGGAGAGGTAGGGCTTCTTGTCCATCTTGAATAATGGCTGTGAACTTCTATATATAAAGGAGTATATGCCAGTGTCAAGTGATGGCGGCAGGGCTTGCATTAAAATAATTGGTGTATCAAGGATTGTTATGTTGCCTGCATGCAGCTTTTTTACCATTGGTTTGCCATTGTGAAGTTCGTGAAGTGTAGAGTGGGTTTCATGAGAGTTTGCATTTTTTAACACATTAACAAGTTTAGTGCGTAATATACAAAACGTGTCAGTGTTTAGTAAGTATCTTTGCCGTGGTTGGTTGATGCGTTCCGTTTGACGTTTAAAGCGTGCACGCGCATGTTTATTTGTACGAAAAATACGGTGACCATAATGTCTGAAGTTAGGAAAAGGAAGAGCATTGTGTGGACAGACTAAAGTGGTTTTGAATGTTTATAATTACATCAAGAAATGACGGGACACTAGTGAGGAGGTAAATATCCAGGATTTTTATTTATTTTTCAGTGAATCACCTTAGGAGTAGTTAAAATTTTTACAATATTTATAAATACCTAATACAATAAAAAAAGGTTAATTTAATTTATTTAAAAAAAAATTATGAATTAAATTGCCAGTAATACAATATCAGTTTAGCTTGCGATCATGTTCATTTATGCCATATTAGATATACTCGTATAATAATCATTTTCGGCTATATGAAATAGTTAATGTTTTTGTGTATGAACATTTTTTATCAAGAAATTTTAATAATATTTTTTTTCCTTTTTTCAGAGAATGATTCTTATTAACGAAGTTTCGATGGCAACTGTGATATCACTAAGAACTATTAAAACGATAACATCTTCCTTTAACAAAAACGGAAAAGGAGATGCCATTAGGTCTCCAAAAAAAGAAAAAAATGACAAAACAAAGTATCTGTAAACAGTTTTGATGAATGTGTAATAAGGAGGTGTATAAATGATTTTCACATTAAAGAAAAAATGTTGCCCCCAATCTCAAAATTATTTCCAATGTTGCAAGAATCAATTAATTTTAACTCTTTCCCCGCGGCCAGCACAGACGCCTGTGATTTGATTTGACAACATTAGCCCGCTAAGCGCACAGACGTCTGTGATCTGACGACAACCCAAATTTCAAACCGCAAATACTTATAAACAATGACACAAAACCGGGATAAAAATTTAACTAAAATTTAAAATAATCTTTATTCTAGCGACATATCTCGAAACCTTGTCAAATAATGTATTAGTTTATGAAATATTTTTGAATAAACAGAGCGCAGATTGTTTCTCAATATTCATTTCCTACTATCACGTCGTATGTGTGACGCATGACAATATGTGTGGACAGTATGTGACGCACGCTGTACTGGCGCGGTTCAGTGACACGTGGCGCGTCTCTCGCTTACGTAAACATTACTAAATATTTTATATACGAGCAGCATTCAATCTGATTTTTTTAATTTCTTTTAAAATATTTTTAATTAGTGACTATATAATTGTGTATGGTTCGTTTAGTTATTGTCAGTTTTTAGTGTTTTGATTTCAAATTTGATATTTGTATTTGAAATCAATAAATTTTAAATTTTCTGTTTTATTATTTTTAACACGTTATATTCATTATGACTAAACGTGGTCTAAGTGAAGAAGAAATTGGCGATTACGTATGTGAACTTGGGTCAAATTACGGATCAAGTGTTAGTGAAGACGATAATATTTCGAACCTTAGTGATGTTATTGATTCTGATAATGATGAAAATGTTGGATTTGGCGGTGAATCGTCTACAGAAACGTATTCATCTTCGTGGCTTTCGGGTTCACATATTCCGGTTATTCATAATTTCAACGCATTTTCAGGAGTGAATCCAGACATTACGTTTTCTGAAAACTCCACCGAACTTGACTATTTTGAACATTTTCTCAATGAAGATATAACTAGCAAAATTGTTGACGAAACGAATAGTTTTTATCAACATGAAATTAATAATAAAAGTTTTGGAGATAAATCAAGGATAAGAAGATGGTATGATACATTTATTTACGAAATGTACATATTTGTAGCAGTTACAATGTTAATAACGAAGAATCGTCATCTTACTATCGAGAAGCACTGGTCAACAGATCTTCTTCTGCTGAGTCCTATTTTCGGGCAAACAATGTCTAGGGACCGATTTGAGCTCATTTTACAGATGCTACATTTTAGTGACAACGCATCAAAATCATCAGATAGACTGCATAAAATAAAAATTTTGATTGATTTTACCAGAAAAATATTTAAAGAAACCTTCGCACCTTTTCAGAATCTCTGCATAGATGAAAGCATAATTGCTTTCAAAGGGCGCTTGGTTTTCAAACAATATATCCCGTCAAAACGGCATAGATTTGGAATAAAAATGTTTGTACTCTGTGACGTGATGACTGGATATATATTAGATTTCATAATTTATACAGGATCTCAAACTGAAATTGACAATGAAATGGGACTCGGTATATCTGGTTCAGTGGTCACAACTCTGTTAAATAATTATATCGGAAAAGGACACAGTTTGTTTTGTGATAACTGGTACACTAGCCCTGAACTCTCTAAAAGATTATATGAAAACAAAACAAATGCTTGTGGAACAGTGACGAAACATATGTTCATACTAGCCACGTGTTATCGAGAGCATGGAGCGATGAATCTGAAGAGGGACTTCGAAAGCCCATTTCAAAGGGATCCCGTTTCATTATTGTACATGCTGGAAGTGAAAAAGGTTCATACCTAATGATCTACTCACATACAAATCTCACAAAAAAACCGGAGACTACCATGATGACAACTATTTTATCAGAAATGGCTTACGGAAAAACTTATTCCCAACTTAGAACCGAGGTATGTGGTGGTAATTGATAACGCTTCATACCAAAATAAAGTAATGAATCCTGCACCAACATAAATACCAAGAAGGCCGATATGATTCAATGGCTGACTCAGAGGAGTAACCTTTTTTCAAGTGAAATGCTTAAGCCAGAATTATATCGGTTAATCTTAAGACACAAAAGTGTATTCAAAGAATACGCCATCGATAGGTTATTTCAGAATAATGAACATGATATTTTACGGCTTCACCCTACTATCTAGATCTCAACCCAATAGAAAAGGTTTGAGCTTCTATCAAGGGATATGTGGGCTCTAGAAACACTGATATGACGTTGAGTTCTGTCGAAATGTTGGTCAAAGAGAAGGTTTCTTTGATTTCGAGCGACGAGTGGAGTAATGTTTGCCGGCATGTACAGGAAACGGAATTCAAATATGTACTGGGAAAATGAAGTAGCTGTGGATAGTATTACTGATCTCAATCCATTTTTAATAAATATCAATTCAAGCGACGATAGCGACGATTTATTAGTGTTAATTGTGTTTTCTTTGCCTATTGAATAAAGAATTTGATTTTACATTGGCCATTGATTTCATTAGGTACATACCTCAATCTGATATTGTATTATTATTATGGTGAGTATTTTATTGGTATAGAAAATATTTAAAAATATATAATAATATATTACAAAATAAATAAAATATGGTCATCCTAGACTAGCAGTGCAAACTCTGGTGAAACCCACTCTTACAGCAAATAAATAGGAAATAAGCAATTTTTTAAACCCTTTGTGCAGTCCAATAGTAAATTTTATTTGAAAATATTCATGGGAGAAATGAAATAAAAAGCATTTTTTTTTAAATAAATGTTTTATGTATTATTTTATACATCATAAACACTATGTTGTCACATATTATTTAGCAAAGCATAAACTTCTTAATTTATTTTCTTGTAAAAATGAGCAATTTTTAAATCAGTGTGAAAGTTCTATAACTAAAAAAATATGCTACAAAAAGAAATCTCTCAATTCACATTAATTTTCCAGCTATGAAAAAAGCTACTATACGTCACTTAAGTGGTTAAAATAAAAGGGTTTCAACTATTCTATGTTAACAAATTTAAACATAATAAGGGGTTGTTAATATTCCAAAAAGAAAAAAAATACTATGTTTATGACAGCTATTTAAATTCGCAAAATATTACAAACGCTCTCCTCTCAAGTTGCGTAAATTGAGATAAAATAGTTTCTGCTTTGCAAGACAATACGTTGGAATGTTTTCAGTTGTTTTTTTGTAGCTTTATAGGACTTAAGTACGAGTATATGCTGTGCATTCTTGGCTCAACGTGCCGACGTTTATTACTGCGGTGTCCTAAAGCGAAGTTGATCTTCAATTAGCTCTGATGAGAGCAGCAACACTCTCAAAATATTTGCTCATTGAATCAAGAACACGCAGTGCAAATTCTGAAAGCCTTAAAATGTTAAATAATTGTGTTTAAATATTATACATAAAAAATATTAAATACGAGTAGTAAACAATTCGTATAATCACTAAGTCTTTTTCTTTTTTTGACAAGTAAAAAATAATTTGACTCCTGGAAAAAGAATAAAACAATGATTACAAAAGATGAAAAGCTTTAAAAGGATATAATATTATATAAAATAAATGTATTGCATATTTACATCCTTGTATCTTTTTGGTTTATTTTATAATTGGATGTATAAATTTCCATAATTGATCGTAAAATAAAGAAATTGCCATATGGCAATAAAAAGTCTGTATGTTACAGTTGTCGTTCGACCTTGGTTGTAAGAGAACGCGTTTCGCCATGAGTGCTGCGTACGAATCACGTTACGAAGCCGTGTTTCTGTGTACACATCCGAAAGGACCGAAAATGTCGTACGGAGCCGCTGCTAAATACATGAGAAAATCGAAGACATTTGTAAGCAAGTGGGTGAAACGCTATTCTGACGTAAAAAACGTCGATGACTTACCAGATCGTGGCACTGCACAGAAAACGACGAAAAAGGAGGACAGAGTGATTTTACGGGCGTTTGAGAAGAATCCTAGTCTATCATTGCGTAGCGGACAGGCGGTTTTGCGTGAAAAGGGTCTAATTGTATCATGTGACACTATAAGAAGACGTTTACTAGGTCATGGAGTGAAATTTCGAAGCACTGTGAAGAACCCACTACTGTCCAAAAAACAAGTCGAAAAAGACTCACTTAGGCGAAAGAAAATTTGGACCGCGATTGGGACAGCGTAATTTTTTTGGACGAAGCTTCTTTTTGGGCACGTTCTTCCATTAATCATACCTGGTGTACCCGCACCAATAAACTCATCCGACGGACCCTTAAACACCCGGTAAAAGTCCATGTCTGGGGCTGTTTCTCAAAGCAGGGATTTGACACTTGACACATATTCACAAATAATTTGAACACAGCCAAAATGGTTGAAATATATCAGAGGGCTTTATTACCATCAGCTCAAAGTTTATAAGAAAAAATGAAAGTTGGCTATTGCAAGAATGACCCAAAACATCGGAGTCGTCTTTGTACTGCGTGAAAACGAAAATGACGTTGACGTAATGGATTCTTCTTCTTTTTGAATAATGGCCATGAACTCCTATATATTAAAGAGTATACGCTAGTGTCAAGTGATGTTGGCCGTCGCAGTCACCAGATGCAAATCCCATAGAAAATGTTTGGGCACTCATGAAGTTCAAGCTCCGAGGGAAAAAGATCTGGAACGTCAAGCAGTTATTTCGACAGATTCGACTTATATGGAAGTCTTTGCCCCTAGATTATGCTATAAAATTAGTAGAAAGTATGCCTCGGAGATGCCGGGCAATTTTTACTATAAAGTGGATGCGACTGGACAACTTATTAATAATAAAGCATCACGGTTTATATCATGTAGTATGTGTGTATTTTTTTTAATGCCATATCCCAAATAGTTTTTCGGGTTTCGCCGTACACGTTCTTGTCAAACAGACTGTAAGTTGCAACTGTATACAGTGTAATACAGGGTGCATTTTATGTTCCAGGCCGATTTTGTTTGGCCGCCATTTTGATTTGGCTGTCATTTGCGAGTTCATATTTGACATTCGTAGAGAGTGGTCAATAATAATTGATTATGGAGCATCTTACTCCGCAACATGAAGTTATCAAAATATTTTATTTAAATAATTGTGAATACGCGAAGAAAATTACATGTTTTTTTTTTGTTTAAATCATGTGCCAAGCAAGTCAACCATTCAGCGTGTAATGAATAATTTTGAAAATTTGCATACACTGGGAGATAAAGCAAAGTCTGCGCGACAACGTAGCCAACATACGCCAGAAAATATTGATGCAGTGAGGCAGAGTGTTGGTGAAATTCTGTGCACCTCTCATCGACGCCATGCACAAGAATTGGGAATGTCTCCTTCATGTTTGTTAAAAATTATCAAAAAAGATTTGCATAGCTACAGGAAAATGACCATAAACGGCGGCGAGATTGGAGTGCTCGGCTTTTATAGGTCGGTATAGACGACCACCATTTTTGGAAAAAAATCATGAGCGACGAGGCACATTTCGACTTGGCTAGCTTTGTTAATAAATAGAATAGCCGCTGTTGGGGCACTGAAAATCCTAAATTGATACACCATCGACCATTACACCCTCGTAGAGTGACTGTGTGGTGTGCCATTTGGGCCGGCGGCATCATTGGGCCATATTTCTTTGAAGATGCTAGAAGTAATGCTGTAACAGTTACTGGTGATCACTATCGTGACATGTTGGTAAACTTTCTTATGCCCGAATTGGATCAATTAGGCCTACAGCACATGTGATTCCAACAGGACGGTGCCACATAACACACAGATTGTGCTACGATGCAAATTTTGCGAGAAACTTTTCCCGGTTGAATAATGTCAAAAAGTAGTGATATCAACTGGCCTCCACGATCCCCTGATTTGACTGCCCCCGATTATTTCCTATTTACTTGAAGGGAAAGGTGTACACCAACAAACCAACCACAATCCCGATGCTTAAGGACAACATTCGAAAAGAAATTGCTGAAATAACATCAGAAGTCGATGAGAATTTTATGAAAAATATGCTCGAAAGAGCTCACGTTTGCGCCACGGCCAGAGGCGGCCACTTGACCGACATTATATTGCATACATAATGGTAAAGACCATATATCAATCAATTAAATATAAATTATAAAATTGTGTTTCATTTAAAAATTATTTAAAAAAAACATCGGCCTGGAACATAAAACGCACCCAACGCAATGTGAAAAACATCCAACCCACAAACACTTTTTTCATTTCATTGAAATATAGATTGAGAACGCTTTATTCTGAATATTTTTAAACTACAAATAAGTGACATAACTTTTTTCTAGATAAAATATTGAACTTAAGAGCACTATCCTTTATAAAAACCAAAACACAAATGCCACTAAATAAATTCAGATTAAAAAAAACGTTATAGGCGTTCATATGTGTATAAACTTTTGCTAGGTACTCAAAACAGTCATCACCATTTTAATCTGAATATCATTGGATGGATTCAAAAAACAAGTGAGCCCAGAGTGTGGCCAAATGGTAGTAATAGGGTTTGTATGGGTATATGACAACGAATTAGACCTGCTATTTTTATGAAGTTTTAATATGGACAAATTTTTAGCTCTCAAATTTTAAAATAAATTATTCAGTAGTCAAGTGTTAAATGACAACTGAAAGTGTTATGTTGCACATTTGATGTGTCAAGTACAGTCTGGTTGGCTATTGCCATGTGACCATTTTGAACAATCAAACATGAATGTAAAATGTGTACAGTGGAAACCTGAATAGATAAGACTAAATGGGAATTAGGTCTAAATAAAAAATATTGTTGGCCTCAAACAAGTATGTAAACTGAACACAGTCAAATTGGAATCAGGACACAGTCAGACTGAACACAGTCAAATTACCCAATTCCAATTTGACTGTGTTCAGTTTACATACTTGTTTGAGGCCAACAATATTTTTTGAGATTATGTTAAGTCAAATTCTTGAGGAAAAGTGGTGATTTTTTTTATGATGCGCCTTCAAATGTAAATAAATATGCAATAAGGTGACTTTGACAAAGGGAGAGCTAGGAATGAGGAGCTTTTGGAAATCTTCATCACTTATTCGCTCACCTATGTGAGTGAATAAGTGATGCAAATGTAGAGCGTTTGATGAGTTATTGAACTTGATTTTGATTTGGCTGTTGAGAATGATGCAGTCGGAATTGTTTATTTGATAACTTGGGATTTAAGTATTTGTGAAGATGTGAATACAAAGTGTTTCACCAATTCGTCATATGCCTTGCCTAGTGAAGTGGTTCTTTAAATCCACAAGATGCTGCTTTTACATTTTTATGTACTTGTATTCTATGGTTCATCTTTCCATTAAAACTATTTAAATTGTAAATGTTGTATTATGCATAATAAACAAATAAATAAAAACAATGTTTGGTGGTCTGCCTGGATCAATTTTGACCATTTGTTGATTATCCTAAAGTTATCGACAGCCATAGTCTAGCCGAGATACACTCCACCAATATAGGGCTCACCCTATTGGTGGGGTGTATCTCGGCCGGGAATGTTTTGAGATGAGACCAATTCTCTCTTAAATGTATTTTCTGCTATTTATCTTGAGATATGATATATGTGATTTTGGAATGTATTTAAATATGTACATACTATATTGCTATCAATAAACCTATATTTATTTAACTTTTTTTTTCAATTATCCAGGCTCGAGTGTCCCTCAATTACCACGGATAATCGGCGCTTTACTGTACCACCTTAAAATATGCATAAATCTTTTAACTCATTTTTTAAATTGAAATATGAAGTACATGAGGTTTTTTCATCACAAAACACAATAAAAACACTAGCATTACTCTAATGTACTGTGGAGTATTATTTACAGAAATATTAAAGAAATTGAGTTCAGTTGAGCAGATACATTAAAACTAATACTAGATATGTGAAACACAGCAATATGAAAAATACTCTATTCACAACAACAGCAAATTTTGCCCATTCCTTCTTGGAAGACGCCACCATTTCTTCCTTCGAGATATTCTCCGAATCTTCAGCCACTATGGAGCTTGATGCCTGCAAATACTCAATTATTTTATAATTTATTTATTTCAAAACTATATTTGTCTTGATAAATTGAAATCTTTTCAACTGTTAAAAATTTCATTTTATCTATTCGCATGTATGAGTTACATATCTCCAACTACCAACAAATCGCAAAACATATGGAGTAAAACCTCATTAATGTAAACCCCATTAATTAGAAAAATTACATAATTTGATATTTTTCTAATACTTCATGACTCAAATTGTCAATTGAATTGTTGATTAACCATGGTAATTTGTTATTAATAATAATTTTCAGTCCCTCGTACCATAAATCAATACATTTTTACGTCACAATTTGAAAATTATGAATACGAAGTTAAAAAATTAACAATCTCAAATCTTTTTGCCAGTGCCCGCCAATATTGATGTATCCGTTTGTCCTCTATTTATGCCATGGTATCTGCTGACACACTGCGTGCATAAGCCCTCTTGTGTAGAACCTCCTCTAGATTTTCGGTCCCCACGTCTTTGGAAATCGGAGAATTCTATGCATGTACAATATTTGTTCAAAGCGACCCAAACTACATGAGCAGTTTTTTAGTTAATCGTCATCATCAGCTCCCAGTAGTCGTCAAATATTTATTAAAGATTTTCCTTTTTTTTTTATATCTCACATTATTTTAAACTTTGCATATTTCATACTTCATAATTCGAAAGAAATTCAAGACACTCACACCATATATAATTTTTTTCAAGTGAAATAATTCCAAAATTCCGAATAACAAAGGTGTATATAATGTACAAAGTTCTCAGCTTTTTGCCCATTCGTTCGAGCTTCTTTTACTTATACCGCAGGACCATTATCATGATGCACCTATGTTGACTAGTACGCAGCATAAATTTCTCATAATATGTCAAGATCCTACCATAAAATGTAATCATGTTGATATACTAGATATTCTTTAAAACTAATTAGTTGTGTTTTTGTTTTAATAGGTATAATATATGTTATATAATAAATTAGGTCAGATGTTTTTACTATACACTTTTGAATTATTTTTTTTTCAGGAAATTTCTGCCTTTTTCATGAGCGATTTTTTACGGAATTTCAGTTAATTCGAATTAGTTTTGGTCATTTGAATGTTAAATTGAGGAGTTTTACTCAAGTAAGGATTATTTAAGTTTATGGGTTTTACTCAAGTAAGACTAATTTATAAACTTTTGACACCACCTGTCATTTTATCAATAGCACCAGCCCGCCTAATTCAACTGCGGGACCTAATCCTTCCCCAAATTTTACTACTCCCCTAAGTTTTCTATCTATACCCAGTATCATTCAGCACTAATCAATAATACGTTTTAGGTTTTTTCTTCTCTGCACTTGTAATACTTACAGGATCAAACTCATGGAACATGATAATTTTCCCCGGGCCAGAGTTGACAAGGCTGTTGACCACACTGACCCAGCGTGGTGCCACTCCATCCCTCTTGGAGATACTCCTCAGTAGCAACCCCTCCATCAGCACCATGCATGACAAGATCATGGAATCTCTAAAATATACCGCTGGAATGAAAACATTACCATTAAAATATATTGTAACTGAAGGAAATTTAAAAAAAACTATTTATCCTTCCTAAATAGGCACATTCCAGGTGTAACCTTCAACATACAAATTTGATGGGGGGAAGGGGGGGGGGAAACAAGCACCAATTTTTTTAACTCTTCATTTACTTATGACATTCAGGCGGGGTCTACAGGTCTGAAAAAAATTCAGGTAACTGCTACACTCACAATTCAGTTACTTGCCGAGGAATCAAAAACTGGACATGTGATTTATACGAGAGCAGATGAAGTGAGGTTTCAAATTTCAGTAAAATAATATAACTTGTCAAATATATTAAACAGCATTCTTACCTACTCTTTTTCAAGGTTAAATGAAAGGACTAGGTTAAGAATCTACACATCGAAAAGTAGATTTCTTAAAAACACAATAAACAAATCACTTGAAGATAAAAAAATAAATCTTAGGAACCTTAATAATACTGCAAATAAAGAGGTGTCAGCTGTAGTGGCTTGGGTATAACAGAATGCTTGGAACTAGAATTACAGAGGAGACAAGAGGAGTAGTTTTGTTAAAAAATAATAAATTGAGTGATAATGTAAAAGACGGCCGAAGATTGAATAAATTGAAATATGCACTGGCAAATCTGCGGCTCTTACCTGAATGGAGAAGTGAAAACTAATGAATAAATGAACACATTAAACTTAAACAACTAAGCTAAACTTAAACACTCTATCATGTCTTTAATGTAAGATAAAGTTATGAATTAACCACAGACACTGATATCTGAAACAGATGGATGGGTATAGTAACTACATTAAAATTTAAAGAAAAAAGTTAGTTTTACATAAATAAATAGAAATTCAAGTGAACGAAAAGAAAAAGCAAAATCATAAAAGTTAATAAGTTATTATACTGAAAGTATTAAGAAAATATCTCACAGAATAACTTATATCGTTTGGATATTGTCTGAAAGTGTTTTGTGTTATTATTACCTGCATTCGGAAGATCCTCACCAGAGCTGGGGATGGTGATGGATATGACCCGCAAGTAGAGGATGTGGCAGTAGAGGTTCAACATCATCAAAGCCATACGCTCCACTGAGTTTATGTCCAGCCACACCGAGGCCACAGTCATTATCAGCATGACTGGAATACATTTAATAAAATACATTAGTCTTTTCTAATAATAAAAATATATTAATCTGAAATACTGTTTTATAGTTAAAATGAGGTGATTTGTACCGAACAGGTACAAAGACTGTAGATAGGTGGATGGTTGCTGCACAATGCTCGGAGAATTCAGGTCGCGGTTTCGAAAGCGTCAATCACCAAAATCAATTAATGGCGAAATACTCTTTCCGCGCTACGCCACTGCACTAGGGCGGGGCTTGTCACTGCTCGGGGCGGAGCCTGTACGTGGCTATTCAAGATGGCTGCTCGAAGTGGCTCCAGTGGCGTGACGAGTTTGTAGCGGAGCGATCAGTGAAGCGAAGATGGTTTGTCGAGTTGAAGAGGTTCAGGAGAAGTCAAACACAGATGTAGTCCAGTTGAGAAGTATAATTTAGCCAACTTTGGACCCTCTATATTAATGGTCAATTGGTCATAGCAAGTGCCCGTTACCCGCAAATTACAACCACTTTCGGGGCTCGGGGCGCCGCTTAGACCGACTGACTTTGGCCTTAGTCTCGATGGCTCGGCCGCCAGCACATTTTCCTGTGCGGTCGCGAGCGCAATCGGATTCAAACAAACATACATATTTATCGCTAAATAGCAAACATTTTTATATAAAACATATACAATGATTATAACATACAGGAACATAACAAATATTATAACATACAAAACATATACAAATATTAGGGTGAATTTCCCTCCAGATCTACACAGCATTGTCTATCTCATCATACCACATACACACACAAGGGTGACGGCACACGTCCGATACATGATTAATTTTATTTAAAAAATGGAAAGATCATAGATTTTCAAAAAATTTTTTAGATACTCATCACTTTTCAGAATAGTTCTTTGGCGACTTTGTAAGAGGTTTCTACCCTAAACAATTGTATGAAGAATTTATCAGATCTGTTACTGGATGAGTTCTCTATATTCTCTATAATCATTCAGTAACATGATGTCAAGGTCTTAGATAGTGTTGACACGCACAATGGACAGATAATTTATTTTGTACCTTAACTATTACTCTCCCTGCTCCCTGCTCTTAAAAATGTTCTGACTCAGAGGTTACAGGTTCAATTCCCGCTGGAACCCTGTTTTTTTTTTTAAAGGTTTTCAGTCTGGTTTTCACTTATGGGCCTCATAAACATCTTTCTGAGTGGTTGGAAAAGATTGTACATGGCAATAATCCCACAAGGTTGTATTGTACACAAAGAAATTGTGGTACATGATTCGCTCAGGCGCTGCTATAGCTGCCACATGTGATTAATATTAGTGGGTTGGAGTCCTGAGTAAGAGTGCCCTTGAGGAGAGTTCACTCTCTAAATGACGCTATATAAAATTGTGGTTCATGATTCGCTCAGGCGCTGTTATAGCTGCCATATGTGATTAATATTAGTGGGTTCGAGTCCTGAGTAAGAGTGCCCTTGAGGAGAGTTCACTCTCTAAATGACGCTATATAAAATTGTGGTACATGATTCACTCAGGTGCTGTTATAGCTGCCACATGTGATTAATATTAGTGGGTTCGAGTCCTGAGTAAGAGTGCCCTTGAGGAGAGTTCACTCTTTAAATGACGCTATATAAAATTGTGGTTCATGATTCGCTCAGGCGCTGTTATAGCTGCCATATGTGATTAATATTAGTGGGTTCGAGTCCTGAGTAAGAGTGCCCTTGAGGAGAGTTCACTCTCTAAATGACGCTAAATAAAATTGTGGTACATGATTCGCTCAGGTGCTGTTATAGCTGCCACATGTGATTAATATTAGTGGGTTCGAGTCCTGAGTAAGAGTGCCCTTGAGGAGAGTTCACTCTTTAAATGACGCTATATAAAATTGTGGTACATGACTCGCTCAGGCGCTGTTATAGCTGCCATATGTGATTAATATTAGTGGGTTCGAGTCCTGAGTAAGAGTGCCCTTGAGGAGAGTTCACTCTCTAAATGAGGCTTTTTAAAATTGTCGTTTGAATTGAATTGAAAATAAAGAACATTGTTTAACCAAGATTTGAACCCTGTGGGATATCTGATCTATTTCCTTAAGGAAAAAGATCTGTCAGGCAAATAATTTCTAGGAAGTTGTAAAAGACTTGACTCGACTATTTTTGTTAGTAAAATTCGATGATGCTAGAAAGGAAGTCACTAAATAGTATTAAGTTTTTCACATATTAAATGCTACTCATCAAAAATATGAGGATCAATGTGTGATCTCAATGCACAATCCAGGGGTCTCAAGCAGTTTGGCTACCGAGGAAAAATCCATATGATTATTTTATTTTCATTGTATGCATTCAAATAATTTCATGATTTAATTCCATCTTCATAAGATATCAATTCAAATAAGCCGATATAAAGTGATGAAATGTTTCCAGAAATATTTCAAAATTTCTGGAATGTGGGTTGGATCTTTTTAGCACAAAGTCGTTAATATGAACCTACATATATGTAAGTGTCATTTAATTTATTCTAATTGTAAAATAATTATCTTTGGAATTTGATGTTTTTTATTGCATTTCTTGGAAAACTTTGTTAGAAATGGGATATGGCTGGTGAGATGTGAATCTTGTAAAATTTATTAGTAGGTAGTACAATTTCAAATGCGTTTAAGGATTCTTGATTGATTAAAGTATAAGTCAGTACATTCTGAATTCAAAGCAGGAGTCATAAAAATGCTATTACCAATAGCAGGAGTCACGAAGAATGCCACAGCAGAAGCTGAGTGTCTCTCGAGTATAATCCAGAAGCTGACTGTAGGGTAGGTGTTGTTGGGACAACATGCATACTTGCCGGTGTGTTCATCAACCCCTGAAGTCACCACTTTCCAGTACTTGTTTGGCTCCGAGAACCTGACATCCATCTATAATGAGCAGATTAAAAATTACAAAATGGTAATTTATTTATTGATAATTACAAATATTACTTTTCATTTATTCATAATAATAAAGCAATTCAATTTAAAAAGCTCCATAAATATTTTGGTTTCAACATTTTTACCCTAGGCCGGAATCCGACTTGATCGGGGTTATACTGCAAGCTTTCTTATGTGAACTCCACAATGATCAATCAACGTTCAAAAAGCTGACTGTAACATGTCCAGGGGATGACAGGGTTAACACATTTTTTGTCAAGTCAAATTGTCAGGCTGGCTGCCTGGGTTGATATACAGAAGTCATCTCTTATATCCATGGATGTTATCATATTTTCAAAGACCGCTAGTGGATGCGTAAAACTTCAGAAATATCTGTTCAAATGCACACTAATTAGGCATCCTCTATCAGAATTCTAGGATTATAACTTGGCTTCTCGCCTCAAACATATTTATACAAATGCATACTTAGCTATCCTCTGAGAATTTTAGGATTGTAACTTGGACATATCTGAATAACTATACACTTTTACATAGATATGATTCTATAAAATTTTAATTTTTTAAAATTCAATTGGTTGATTCTTTTGTCAAATTTTAGGATATTATTTTGAGATTGGTATTTACCATGGATAAAATAAAAAAATAAAAATGATAGCAAGTGCTTTCAGAAAATGTCTATATTATTTATATGAATAAAATTGCATGCTATTATTGGATAGTGTTTAGAAGTCATTAGTAAAAGGATACGCATTATATACGTGAAAAGATTTTTTATTCAAAGCTTTTTATCAAGTAAATATATATTTTTACATATTTTTATACTACTCTTTCTGATAATTGAGAAGTTTGTACTATATGACTTTATTCAAGTGGGAATCTGGCCTAGGAATCAAAAGAATTCTAGACAAATTATGAAATTCTTATACCGGCATTCTATTCTTCTCCGTTTGGAACATAACCTCTTTGCCCTCGTGCATCCATGTGCCAAAAGTGAGTGTACAGTTCTGCTGATCTTTAGGCCACTTCTTGTATGTGGAGGTGCAAAGCGCGCGGTAGTTCATGTGAGGGATGCAGCTCACAACGCCGTTCTTCTTCACTAGACAGGGTATGTTGAAACGTGAATCTGGACCGGTAACTCTGTTGAAATATTATTCTTTTATTGTTTATTACATGAAATTAATGTACAAAAATTCCGGTGTATCGTATTTTATTGTATAAAGGTAGGTTTACAATGACCGCAGTTAAACTGCAAGTTGTTCTTGGAGTCACCTTAAACTGATCTAAGTTTGCTTATGTTACAACAGCTTAATTTTATATTAGCAGACTCAATATGACCGCGGTCAAGTGGGAATCCAGATATATTGTATTGTACTAAATTTTCGTTGCATACAGTACAACTTGGCAGGTTTATTGTTTTGTGGCATTTTTTTCCAACCAACCAGAAATATGTCAAAGGGGTCTTAAGTGAACACCAGACGGGGAAGCTTTTTTAAAATAATTGGGTACCATCGGGAATTGAATCCTCAACCGCCAGGCTGGAAGACAAACATCCTAGCAACTAGGCTACGGAGACCGTCCACTAATATATTATCACATAAATTATATCGATACACGAGTAATTCACAAATATTTTTTAATATGTCTGGTTTCGAAAAATCTTGGAAGGTTTTTCTTTGCGTCTATATTCCTGGCCACATTGTCAATCTTTGAAGAACAGAAAAACTATGAAGATGAAGTGGATTTTGGTACAATTTCGGTTTGACTTGGTATCGATGTTCTTGTACAATCCTTTATTTTTCCTGAATTTGGCTTTCCCAGCAGTTTTGTTCTAGAGCTGTAAATTTTCTTTAGCTTCTTTGAATCATTGTGTAACATATAAAGAATAGGTACTCACGAATTGAATAATGACAAATCAGGAATCCAAATCTTTGTACTGTGAATTACAGTCTGCTGGATACCCGCGTAGTCGTTTGGGTTCCATTGCAGCCATTCATCTCGCCAGGCCTTGATCAAGAAAAGATACAATCTCTTATTACTGCCTAGTTGAAGGACATTGAATAATCTTACTCAGTGTATCATAAAAAGCAGTGATTTGATTTATGTCATATATTAAATTTGAGCTTAATATAGCAATGCAAAAAAAGTACTGACATTTAAGGACTCACCATTTTTGACAGTTATTACAAAATAACAATCTTATTACAATATCAATATTTCTGTAAAAGAAACAGGATAGGTAATTTTTCCTAGTCATCTTTAGAAACCGGACATTTTTGTAGACCTGAACTGTGAGTATTGTCTGTATGCTATCAACAATATTTATTTCAGTTGTCTTTTGGGTAATTGTTTTTACTTCACAAATTTTGCTAGCTTTCTAACCAATTAATTTTACTAGCCTTCTTTCATGGATTTCTCTTCACAAACCTTAATATTTTTGTTTAAAAAAAATAAACTTAATTATTTGAAACTTTGATACATTTAAATTAACTGTTGATAAAACTACATTGAGAAAGTTACAGCTATTCGAGTATTTGAAATAATGAGTAGTAATGTTACTGTGTTGCAGCATCTCTTAGGATGAAGTTACTTTGGATATGCTACTTTTATCCCACTTTTCAAGTGCCTGGACTCCATCTTGGCATACCAATTTGATTACGTACGCTTATAAATAAAACAATAAAATAACTGTTATACATACCACACTAAACCAGACTCCCACAGTAAGCACGCCGATAGATGAATACTTGAAAAAAAATGAAAAGTTATCATGTTAGTTTAGTTCAATTGGTGACATTTGAAAAAAGTAAAAAATTTTAAATACTTAGAAGTTAAGTTCGCACAAGATGGTGAATTTGATCGCTAAATATGAACAGGAAGTTACGTGCTCAGAGGAGTTTATAGTTCGATAGTGAAAAAGTTTGAGTTTTTTCAAGTCTTTATGATGGTATACAGACTAATCCTCGTGTAAGATTCATCGCTTCTGAACCTCGATATAACTACTGCCGTTACACCTTGCCCCGGATTATTCTAGGTACTGTATTTTTAAAAAAGTTTGATTTAAATTTTTAGTTTTCCGATCTGGTATTTCTAGTTCCTCTGATCTGGTGATGATAAGATACTATGTATTCCAACGCATCAAATGTCCCTGAAGAAAAAAGTTCCAGAATCTCACTGCAAAGATAGTAAAGATAAAAGCAATGAACTGGGAAAGCCTCTGCTTGAATTCGGTGAGATAACAGAAGGCGATGGAATAGTTAAGAAATTTCTTAAAAATTGACAGTATGACTGCTCCATGTTCATGGAAAACCCTATGTTAGAATAGTGTAAAAAATGTACTTACTTCATGAGAATAAGCATAAGACTTGACAATCATCCTGAGAGTGACATTGACCGCATCATCGCTGCTCTTCCTCGGTCTCATCTCTTTGTCGTAGCTGCATAATAAGTCTTTCTGCAATGTTTTCTCTTTGGAAGTATTCTTGATGGCACATTCTTGACAAACTAGAATCATAAATGCTTTGGTCAAAGTACAGTTTTGTCTAGTACAATTAATTGTTTTCGTGTAAAGATATACTTCACCTAAGTGTCTTTTAGAAATTATACTACTAAACCAAAAATAAATTTTTCAAAAAATCAACACATACGACACATGAGATTTGCTAATATAATCAATCAAATTCAAAGAAAATAGAAAACTAATCAAATTAAAAAAGAATCTATTAAGATAAAATATAAATTGACTGACATATTTCCCTGTCAAGACCTAAGATACAGGAAATGCCAGAAGACCCCCCCTGAACTCAATTACAACTACATTAAAAATAAACACCAAACCAGATACAGAGTTATGCAAGCGACTGTTGTTGACAAATTACTATTGAAACATTTGTATTGTAAAAAGTTTTGTGTGTTTCTAGCAGGAATGTTGAAACCAATTTTAGGCAATATATTGTAAGTCATTAAACACATTGTAAGTCCAACCAAATAAACCCACCATGCATTCTATTGCCTGCTGCTATTATTCTTTCAATATCACACTTCAAGCAACCATTCGAACGTTTGATTTCGAACAAAATCAATATTGATGATTTTGCAGCCCAGAAAGCTTAAAAAATAAAGTTTTAGTTTTAATATTGACCTGTTCACATCAAATTGATTTATGTAGTGCGATCAAGTGACAGTATATCTCCCATTATCACTTATTTTAAGACTGGAGGGGGAGATTTTTTTATATTTATTTTGAATTTTGTGATTTATCTGAGAGAGATGTAAAGAGAAAAATACCTGAGAATGAATTTTATGAAATTCAGTCATGGTGATTAAAAAATGTGAAAGGAAAAGTAAATGTTATATATGGGAGAGTAATGAAAGATTAGAACAAGTTGAAGAATTTTGCTATTTAAGTAGTATTTTATCAGACGATGAAAGAGCCATGATGGATATCGAACAGCGTGTAGCGATAGGAAACCAAAACATATATACTGGAATTGAACAATATCAAAATCTGCCAAGATTAGTTCACAACAGTCTTTCAGTACCGACATTGATGTATGGGAGTGAAATGTGGATGTAAAATTTTGACTTACAAGATACAATTGTTATAGGAACTGTATACCCATAATCATCAGTAGCGCCTACAGTATGCAATTTGTTTTGAACAGAAAAAGTTTGTCAGAAAAAAATTTTTTTTTTTCAAACGATCTCATAACGAGGGATGAAGCTCATTTTTATCTCAACTAATAAGTACTTGTAAATAAATAAAATTGCAGATTCTAGGGTACTGAGAATCTTATGAAAATACACCAGTGTCAATTACACCCCAATATACATATTTGCTTGTGAAGTGCTATGGCCAACAAATTATTTGAAACAATTTATTTTTAACAATATTTTTTAATACGAGGAAAGTTACACAAACATCGTCACCGACGCTCTGTACAGAACCATGATTGACATTTTTTACACCCGGTGATCGGAAATAATCATAAAAAATGGTTTAAACAGGATGGAGCCACTGCGCATACCACCAAAGTAACCATGGAGCGTTGCTTGAACTTCTCGGTAATAGAATAATTTCTATAATGCATATCTCACTTGACATAGTTGACAGCACCCGACTTCTTGTAGGGATACTTGAAAGAGCAGATATATGTAAATATGCCCAGCATCTAAAGGACTACGTTCGGATTGACATAGGAGACTAGACTCCTTGAAAGATTGCGTTCAAGTGCCCTAATTTATCAGCAAAAAAACGGAAAGGAGACATTTGAGAGATGTTTTTGTTTATAACTTGCTGTAAAATAATTCTATGAAACTTATTTTGTAGCAAAAAAGAAATAATAAAACCTTGAAATGCTCAATAGTTATACATACGAGTATTATACATTCTTTCATGAGCCACCCTGGATATTTTTCCATTATGGCATATTCTCTACATTACATTCAATTCTCCATACTCCGTACAATATAATATATACAAAACAATATCAAAATCCGCAAATATAACTTTAATGTGCAGAAGTGAAATGTGGAAAAATACTGAATGGAGTTGATTAAATGCTGTACATATTGAGAAAAATATGTGGTATGTCGATATTTGGCTGAACAAAGAATGGAGTGATTAAGGATTGATGTGAACTATAAAGACTAATGTAATAAACAGATTAAAGAAGAGCACTCTGAGGTTTGGATATAAAGAATGAATGAATGAATGAATGAAGTAAGACTGACAAAATAAATGTATAGTGAGTTTGTGAGTGGAAAATATTATTGAGGAAGACTAAAGAAAATATGGTTGGATTAAGTGATTGAAACTTTGAAAGAAGGATATTTAAAAAATTTGGGAAATCAACGAAGCTGTTTGAGAAGGTGTATGAATAATGTGATGAAAACAAAATATGTGTATCGATATCAATAAGTCCAGAGCTCTGATATCTCTGGCAACATCAATAGGTATACGATTACACTTAAATTTTATAGAGTACAACCTAGTAGACTGGTTGCCTTATGGCATTCTCTTCCAGCCAACCAGATATATGCTATGGATGCCTTAAGTGAAAATCAGACTGAAACATTTTTGATAAAAATTGGGCACTTATAAGAATCGGACATGCTACACCCGGGTTGAACCACAGATGTCTTACCAACATGGCCACAGAAGTTGATGATATCTATATGGTATATAATATATGGGAATTGAATAAATATTATAGCAAAAAGCAACTTCAGTAAAATCATATTCATCCGCCCCTAACTTAAAAAAGAGTTCATTCTAAAAATAAGAATATATTGTATTACATATTCATTGTACGAGTATATAGAACAACTTTGCGAACTTTTTGCCATGTGGCAATATCTTCCAGCCAACAGAAAGATGTTAAAGAGTCCTTAAGTGAAAAGCAGATAGGAATCCTTTCTTTTAAATCTTGGTTTCAACAGGAATCGATCCCGCAACCTCTGGGTTAGATGGCACGCATCTTATCTACTAGGCCACGTAATATAATTTGATTGGAGTAATTTGTGTTCTTTTGTAAATTTTGATGAGGCAAAATGGGAAATTAAAGCTGGTAAAAATTAAAATGTGGCATAATTATGCAATAGGTTGTCCGGAAAGTAATTTCATAATTTAAGCTGAAATTCAAATGCAAAATTACATTAATTGCTCATGGATTTCAATATTTTCAGTATCTCGGTAACCTCTCGTGTTATAGAACACTGGTGATTCTCGATCAAAGCCTTAATTGGTCGTCAACAGTGGTAATCGGCCTACCAGAGCGGACACCATCTACGAGAGTGTCGTATCACAATTACGGATTTTTTATAACTGCATTTGACATACACACGAGCGCTTACTACATCATCGCCATCCACTGTTCATATATTTTTTTTCTAATAAATTTGTTATAATTTTCCTTTTGCGGTAATAAAAAAAATCAAGCACCGAAAAAATGATTTATTTTGTTCCATCTTAAAAATCGTGCTAAAAAATCAAGCAATTTGGGTAAATGGCCGAAAAATGCGCTTAACTAGTACCTTTCATAATAATATACATTCAGCACTTTAGGAATGAAGAAAATTTTGTCGTAATGACATCTATCCGAAAATATGGAACTACTTTCGGGACAACCCAATACATATTTCAAATATGAATTTATACACACAATTTTGTTACCTGTTTGTATTAATATTATAATATTTATGAAAAAATTACGAATCGCACTTATCACAATTTGATTTAAAAAATCAGTTTAATAAACGCAACATTAATAATTTGATTACAAACAGCGACATTAAATACTCAGATATTCCGTAAATATAAGGATCATGAAAAAATCCTCGAAGTCTTTTTAACTGACGATCTTAGTAGCCTAGTTGGTAAGACACCGTCTTCCAACTCGGTGGTTGCGAGTTCGATTCCTATTGGTACTCAGTTTAAAAAAAATAGGATTTCAGACTGGTTTTCCCTTAAGGCTTGTTTAACACCTCTCTGGTCGGTTGGAAGAGATTGCCATATAGCAATAATTCCGCCAGGTTACATTGTATACAAGGAAAGTGGAATACAATATATTTCTGGTCGTTTGGAAGAAATTGTCAACAAGTCCGTATTTTAAACAATGAATGTGTAGTATAATGCAATACAATGACGCACATAATATATGAACACGACAAACAATATCAAAATAAAAAAAGATATTAATTTTTTTATTTACCAACATATCCAGTAAACAAGCAAATGGTAATAAATCTCAAATAGCAAGACATGTTTACAGTGGGAGGTAAAAAAATTGACTAAATTCCCAAAGCATATAATTAAGGCATGATACGCCCCTGAAATTCAATTCCCTGCCCGCCCTTATCACATTTAGGTCAATAACATACAGATAAGGGACACTGACCAATTAGGACTTATTCACACTAATTCATTACCATCTCCCCAGAGAATTTTGCTTATTTATAAAACAACCTCAAGACTTCCCCCCGTATTTCAAAACAGTCCTCAAGACACTCCTTTCTTGTTACAAAATAGCCTCAAGACTTTCCATTCGTATTACAAAAAAACTCCATAAGACTCTCGCCGTGTTTCAAAAAGAAATATAATAACTCTCTCCGTGTTACGAAATATCCTCAGATTCTTCGTGTTACGAAATAACCTCAAGACTCTCCTTCCGCGTTACAAAATATACCTCAGGTATCTCTTCGTGTTACGAAATAATCATGTCAAGATTATTTTCTCGTGTTACACAAGACATGTAACACGAGAAACCGTGTTCCATAACAGTCTTCAAGACTTACTTCGTGTTAAAAAACATGCCTCAAGACTCTCCTTCTGTTTTACAAAATAGCCGTCTTGTTAATATTTTTCTCCCCTGTCTCAGTCCTACTCTTCCGGATTTCAAAATAACCCGATTCACGACTCTCCCTTCATATTACGAAATAGTCGTTGTGGCTCTCCCATTGTGTTATAAAATATAATTCAATGTTTGTTTCTTCATGTTACATGATATACTTCAAGAGTCGATTTGTATTTTTTTGGTGATATTAAGTATGGGCACTTCAACCTAAAATGATCTGTAAAGAAACGGGGTTACCACTTTTTACATAACTGACAGAGTAGCATAGTAATTTAGATTATATAGAGATTGGTAAGACCCGGTAATTCAAAATATACGTATCAATGAATCTACATAAATAATCAAAATGACTGGACCTTTTAGACTCGGTCTCTCGAACTAGATATTCCCGTGACTCGATAACTCATTAAGTTCGTTGCTCGTTTGAGAGTGAAAATGAATGAAGAAATGAATTAAAAGTAAAATGTGGTCTAAAAATGTTTTCATCAAAATGATTACAACAACTATGGTATATGATAAAAAAATAACTATACATTCAATATAGTTTCCGCGTTTCAAGAAATATTGTTTTATGATTGAAAATAAATACAAAATGACCTACAACTCAGTATCGCAAAAAAATTGCTCAGTATTAGCTAGCTCTTCTGCACCTGCAGAAATTCAAGAACGTTGTTCTGTAGCTCTTACTCCTCAGCAAAGCAAATAACTTTGGGAAAACTTGGATTAAATAATAATGTTACAAGCCGACAGCCCGCGGTGAATATACTCGTACGATAGCCCTTGTATTATGTATATTCTACTATACTATACCACAAATAATAATTCTACACACATACCTACTATAGGTAGAGTAAATGTGTACGTATCCTTGTGACTGATACAACACCGTCATTTTGTATCGCTCTAGTTAAATAGGCATTTAGTTCGTATCGCTTTAAATTATCAATGATCAATCTATCTCGAGATAAATAGAAACCGCGTCTCTAGTTCAGTATACGAGTATCTGACCCTATCATTAAGACCTGTTCATTCGCGAACTACTTTAGATTTAACATTATCTGAAATAATCCGAGTTGTGTCTGAATCTAGCGAAGTACGTGTACAGTGGAACCTCTCATAACGAGCACCTCTCATAACGAGTAATTCGCATAACGAGCTAAACAGATTGTGAAAAAAATGCTCCCTTAACGAGCGACATTTCGCATAACGAGTGACGCAGAAAAGGGAAGTCCCATCTTCACGTCATTCACTTGTGAGCCGGGACTTCCGTGCCAGTGCGTAAGTCTCTGGTTAGCACTCGTTACGCTAGCACGTTAGTGTCACATGTGATCACACATTTTTCCAAACTTGTGTTCAGACATTATTTGTATTTTTTTGTGCAAAGTTTAATAACCCTTGCAAAAATGTCCCTTAAAGAAAAAGCCACAAGAAGACAGCCATAAGGGAATAAAAGTAACTAGAAATCATTGAAATCGTAAAATCCAAGAGGTTCCACTGTACTTGTGGATGTTTTTGTGGGTAAACAAAGTTTGCCGATGACAAAACCTATGAGTCGTCAATTGTATCAAACTTGTGCCGTCGTCATTCAATGTCCCAGTATTAACATATGTCAACCCATTGTGTTTAGGTCACGGCTGAAATCTTTAACTGTCTGGGCAACGAAATCGCCCTTGACGATAGATGTATCCCTAATCGATAGCCAACTGACAGCAGCAAAGACGTAATCGTAAAAACTGTCCTTCGCTAGATAATTTCTCTTAACAGTAAGGGTATCGCAAGTGAACCTCATCCACTCGAAGGTCCCTCGCGCAAAAGTCAGAGATATACTCCCAGCTGATTAGATAGCGGATGACAGGCACGGTCATGAGAAATGCGATCGCCGTCACACAGTCATCTGGTGTGAGAAGATCATTATGCAGTCTCCTACACACCGTTGGCCAGACCCCAATCACCAGATCTCACTTTCTTCCAGCATATTTAACCCGTAATTCCCTACACTCATCGCAGCAAAAAGAGTGAAAACTGCTAATATAGCGCTATGAAAAATTTAAGTCTTTGGTCTACTTTTTTTTATTTATTGATTTAACACACATAATTTGAGAAAAAACAACAGGTAATTTAATTTGGACACACAATTTTAATGGATCTGGGTTTGTTGCCTTTCATTTGTCGTGTCCCCAGTAAACTAGGCTTTTGCCTGTATCTCACTGAGGACATATAGCATGAATAAAATAAATCGATACTTCTTTCCGATTTTTTATGATATAAAACCCCGTTGCACATTCTCATCAACCTGACAAACAGTGACACTCAATTACATATGTATACATCACGCGAATCAAACCCCTCACACTTCAGCACTCCAGACAGACCACAACGTTCATCCCACAATATGGTATACCGCACATAATAAAAAAAAACAACAAAAAATACCACTCTCAAGAGCTCACACAAACCCTTGCTACAAGTCATTCCTCTTGCAAGCCCAAGTATTCAAACTCCTGTCGCAATAACAACCTTTTTTTTAATTCAACAAAGTAAAATATTTTACAAATATACCTATATACAAATTTATTACTTCACTAATCTTAATTATATGTTATAATTTATGAACTTACTTAATCTTATTTTCCTACATGTCATTTTAATTTTATTTTTTACAATCTTAATCCAGATTTCTTAGAAATAATCAACACCTACATACTACTTATAATAAGATAACAATTCTTACACTAATTATTTAGCAAAAACAAGTCCACTCGTTCAGGCTACTTGTATTCCATCATATTCACTCAGACCTTGGTCGTCCCAGCTAATACTGTGGTCGTCCCAGCTAATAGGTGGACTAGTCAGGCAACAGATAATGCTTCGGGAGCCTGTGCTTATAACGGAAGGGTAGGTCGGATTTACTCTCGTAAGCCCCCATGGCAGCGATTAAAGGATTGCTGTGTTTTTGTTGGCTTTTATAGAAGTTCACGGTCCAAGCGACGATATGGTGTTGTAGGGTTTCTTCTCGCTATTCGGCGTGAAGTCGGGTAAGGTTTGTTCTGGAATGGGTGTTAAAAGATATCTTGAATGCCTTGTTCAGCACTCTGGAGTTTCAGGTGATCCATGTTGCTCACACTACCCCAAACGGGGGCAGCATAGGTCAATATAGGATGAATAAGGGTTTTATAGAGGAGGAGCTTATTTTTGGGTGAAAGGAAGCTGCGTCGATGAAATATCGAACTGATAGCCCCTATGCCCTTGTGACCCTTCTGTCTGATGGTATTCAGATGGGTTTTCCACGTCAGTCGCCAGTCGAGATGCAGGCCGAGGTATTTAACCACGTCTTGCCACTCAACCAGGCAACCACCGAGGAATAAGGACATCGACGGCACTCTTTCCTTGATTTTGCGGGAGAACATGATGGCCTCAGTTTTGGCGTCATTGATTTTGAGTCTCCAGTCCTGGTAGTATTTCTCAAGGATCTCAAGAGCAATCTGAAGACGGCGACCAGCTCGATCCACCTTGAGTGACGATGCGTAGCATGCCGCATCGTCAGCAAAGAGTGCGAGCTTACAGTTTGGGGGAGTAGGTATGTCGTGTGTGTAGATATTAAATAGACATGGTCCAAGTATACTGCCTTGGGGGACACCCATAGGGATGGCCCTGGCGGATGACGTAGAATGATGAGTGGTGACAGTGAAACTTCTATTGGAAAGATAGGATTGAAGTAGTTTCACAATATAGAGTGGAGGGCCAGTAAGGAGAAGTGTGTGGAGAAGGCCATCATGTCAGACAGTATCAAAAGCCTTCTCAAGGTCCAGCAGTACCATGCCAGTACTTCTGTTCCTGTACCGGACGGGGCACAAAGAACTGTATCGTAGGCACGTTGGTTGCCGCGTCGCGCTCAGAGAATCGAGGGTCGCGAATTCCGTAGCGAAGATCCAGTAGAAGAAGAAGAAGGTAGCAGGGAGAGATTCCTCTCAGGCAGTCGAAGTAGGGTAGCGGGTCTCAAGTAAAACACGGTAAAGTCGGTAGTACTGAGAATATATTTCGCAATCAGGGGGCCCTCTATATTAATGGTCAGTCGGCCATCCCATGCACTCATTACCCGCGAAATACAACTTGCGGGGTCCTGAGCGCCGCTTAGGCCGACCGGGCCCAGACCTACTCCGACGCATCGCTACGCAAGTCACATATTTGCCTTGCGGTCGCGACTACAATCGGGGTCTTACTGACTAACATTTTACATACATATTTTACATATAAGAACATTTTATCAGAGTATTTTCAGCGAATTCTACATACATTACATTTACAAGAACATATACAAATATAGCAAATACAAAACATTATAATTTACGTACAAATATCAGGGTTCATATAAATGTCAATCCACCCTACAAGGAATTTCAATGTCTTTATTATTATACCACATACACACACACACACACAAGGATGACGGCACACGTCCGATACAGTTCCTATTGAAGCCCATCGACACGTCTTCCACGACACGGGTAAGTTGCTGGACCCTGTTGTGTCTTGCCCTAAATCCAAATTGCTCATGAGGGAATGTATTGTTGGATTCGTGATGGAACACTAATCTTGAGGCAACCACTCTCTCAAGTATCTTGCCAAGACCTGGAAGAACGCTGATGGGCCTGTAGCTAGTTGGATTTTCAGTAGGTTTATTTGGCTTGTGGATAGGAACAATATTGGCTATTCCAAATACTCGGAAAATAGCCATTAAGAAGTGAGGCATTTATTATTTTAGTAAGAAAAATTCTCGCTTTGAGTGGTAACTGTTTAAGAAGTCTATTGTGTATATTGTCGGGACCGGCGGCTTTTCGTGTTTTAAGTCTGTCAAGGATACGACCAATTTCGGATGGGGTGCAAAGTTGCACCTCGTTTTGGTTGGTCGGGGAGTAAGCAAAGCTGACGAAAGTGTCCTAACAGCTTTGTTGACATCAACATTTCCAAGGTCGGAAGTGATTGAGTACGTATTCTCGTAAGCGTCCGCCAAGGCCTTGTCAATGCCAGAAACAGCCAACCCTGAGGCTGTGTGCAGAGGTGGTATGCTTTGAGACGAGCACTTGATACCCTTGACGACTCGCCAGAGAGTACCGTTACCCGGTTCTAGGGCCGCCAATTTTCTTTGCTATAGCCGGTTTTTAAGTAGGCGGATTTCTTTTTTGATTTCATCTTGGAGGACGTTTAGAAGTGTTTTGTAACGTTTGTCTAGTGTACGTCTGTAGGTCTGTCTTTGTTTGTTTTTTAGAGATATAAGGAGTTCGATATGATGAGTAAGAGTTATTTGGTATAGAGGGACAATTTTGAGGGGAACATTCTCATCACGGCCACTATGGATGAAGGGGGAGATGGTATCTATCGCGGCATCGATGTCCTGTGGGCTCACCAGAGTTTCAGGTGATAGGCAGAGCTGGTTGTGGAGGTAGGTTTTGTAACCCTTCCAGTCAGCATTGGCGTAGTCGTACTGCTCCCTGAGGCTAGCAATCGGCCTCATTCCCAATGTGAAGTAGACTGGCAGGTGGTCTGACGAGAGAGCTTCTAGAGCAGTCAAGCCAGAGATGTTAGGGTAGTTTTTGACTACGGCAATGTCCAGTGTAGAAGGACTACGGGGGTTGGTGAAACGATAGTGTCTCGGATGAGGATCACGGTGCCTCCACCTCTACCGGAAATGCGATCCGATCTATAGAGGGTGAAGCCACCGGTGCCTCTCATACGAGATACAGGTTTTAACCAAGTTTCCGTAATAAACACAATATCTATACCTGAATTGTTCACCAACAGCATCAGCTCCTCGATCTTCTGCTGCATGCTGTAGGCATTCCAGCAGAGCACTTTCATTCAACAACCACGCTCCGATCGACTGCCTAAATGGTTTTCCTCCTTTTGCCTTTATTGAATACCAACATATAACTTTTATTAAGAAATTGTCTGTAAAAATGATTGAAATTTCTCAATTAAACATATTAAATATCTTGAAATTTGTGACTACCAACTTTAGAATACAACTTAGATATCTTTCCTAGACCAGTGATTCTCAAACAAACTAGGGGGTGCTGCTACCAGGGAACCAATTTCATTTCATTTTTACTTTATAAGTAAGTAAATTATGTGTTATATTATTGATACCCCCCTCCCGGTAATAAACACCTATTTATACGGTACTACTACCGTGACTGGAGGAGCGTATTCAAGGGACTCAGGGCGACAATAACAACACAATAAAATAACTTATCAATTTTATTTGAATATAGAAGCGATACAGTAGGCCGATAGCGATTCAGGTAGGTTAGCCGTGTTGGCCCGAGAATGGCGGTAGGACGGCTCGAAGTGGGCGGCGATGCTGGTTCAAGCAGGGTGGCAGGACAGCAGGGCGGCTCCAGCAAACGACGGGTGACGTCTATGGACATCAGGAAAATAATATACTGTTTTAATAAAAACAATTATTTTGGGAGCCTTGCTCTACATTTGAGATTTCAGGGGACGTGTTATGGAAACGTTTGAGAAGCACTACCCTAGACCATCGATAACAACTATCAGCGCCAACCAAGAAAAAATATGGGGGGGGGCTCGTAAAAAATCTCACCTCACGGGTCTGCAAAGTGGTTTCGAGTATTTATCTGCAAAGATATTAAATACTGAGGGTGAAGTGAACCAAGGATCGTTTTAATCACAACTTTTAAATGAGTCAAGTCTATTTTCTTGTTACAGATGAATAGTGCTGAGGAAAACCAACAGAGACGCCAAAAGCTATTTTTAAGGAGGAACAATTGAATATTAAATTTCATATAGAGAGGGGATTGCATGGGGTTTGAGCCCCTTAGAGTTGGCGCCTATGATAACAACTCGAATTTACCTTGAGTCTCATATGGTCATCAGTGTTTAATGTCCAATGATGTCATGGTAGACACTCTCTGTCCATGGAAATACGTACAAAAGCTCTAATTAAGAAGCTCTAAAATAATACGGTCTGAACCAACTTTTATACAAATGACGAAACAAAAATAATTTATACTATACTTTTGATAATTTCAAACATCCTGCCAATTGTAATACAAAGGACTGATATTATCAGAATTGTCCTTTGTGGGTATGAAGATTAGATAATTGTCTCGGTGGAATATATTAAAAATGGTATAAATTATGAAGTGTTAACCAAGGTATTGTACAAAAGTAGCACTGTAACAGCTACTTTTCAATCTTAACTCTAAAACCTAACCTAACCCTAGCACATTTGTAGAGTCTGCTATCTAAAGGGCGATATATAAATTGTACTTGTGCTTAACATATATATTATTAAACTAGCATGCTAGTCGATCAAATCAGTTCAAGGACAACAGAAACAGCACTACTTTACAGCCACGCGTTTCTTGTAATGGGTTATTTTACACTGCCATTGTGAAGAAACACGGTAACTGTATCAACCCATATCCGACCCAGTTTCTGTTCTTGAGAATTTTTGTTCATTATGGGTATTGATAAAAATATTTGTTATTCCATACATATTTGATATTTTTGTACATTTTTAAAGTATAACTTTACATCAGTTCAAATTTAAACTTGAATTCAAATTGCGATAACAATCTTCGTTAAAATTAAATCCCTTCTCTGTGACAAAAATGCATTTATGAAGTTAAATGATTCAAATGATCTCCCGCCAAAACCAGTGTCAAGTGAACCTATAGTTCAGAAAATCTAGGATGAGTCGTGTGACAGCTCACAAATTTGCCTCAATACAACCTTGTATCGACGTTCAGTAATTTTAATTATTTTATCAACTTTAATATAAGCCTCGATTATAATAAATAGCAAGTTATTTAGGTAAATACATTACCAAAAACTAACAATAATGACAAATAAATACATCTTGTTACAAATTAGCAAAAATGTGGCAGTCTGTTAAAATCAAATAATATTTGGTGACGTTTGTCAAAAGTCACTACGTTAGTCTGCATTGACTAGGGATGGGGTATTCGATAATTGATTTTCGATTTTTTTATACCTAAAATGAAATGTTCGTAATTAGTATTAATTCATTGTGGATCTTGGCCTATTTAAAGACAGATACAAATCATACAATACATTAGAAAGTCAGTATAATGAAAATTAGGAATTAAAACGTCAGTTTAGAGAAAAACTATTTTTCGATTTATAAAAAATCTATTCGATTTGCAAAAAAAAAACGATTTTACCCCATCCCTTTGAGACATGACGTTTAAAACGCCACACGACTCATTCTAGATTTTCTGAACTATATAACAGATTATATAGAATACCTTAAGATGGCCGGCTAGGGTGTTTTGTGCGAACCACGAGCTGTATTTTACAGTCTTATAAATGAGTTGTCAAGTCTCAAAACAATTTATTTGATATAATTATTATAAGATAAATACTTTTAAAAATTGTTTTTTTTTTAATCGGCGAAAGAATTTTATTAAAAATATATTATTATTCTAAATACGGACATTTTACTTCTTATTTAGGTAATTAATTCAAGAAAAAATAGTTATCATTTTATTTTATTATACTTTCGTTGCATACAGTATAGCCTTGGGGGCTTATTGCCATGTGGCAATATCTTCCAATCAACCAGAAATATGTTAAAGAGGCGTTAAGTGAAAACCAGGCTGAAATCCTTTTTAAAAAATCTGGGTACCAACAGGAATCGAACCCGCAACCTCCAGGTTATGTATTGTAATAAAGAGGTGGTGGTAGCATAGTAATAAAGCGCTGGAGTTTGGAGCATGTTACCTCGTTTTCAGACATTCAAATTTTGTCAAGTCAAGATTTAAAATTCGCAGAAAAAGTGTTTAACCTATCGAACCATAAATTTAAGGATGAAGAACTGGACCTTTTGTCAAAAGGGCTCAAATATTCCCTAATTCAAAAAAATGTTCCCAGCCAAATAGAGCAGCTCGCTGTGGACGCTGTTGCACTACTTCGTAATGAGGACAAAAATGTGCAATACAAGTGTGCAGCCGACATCAAGAAATCCATCGCCATGTGTCAAGTGAATAACATCGCCCGGAAGGAACTAGCCATAGCTATGGACATCAAAAAGACTTTGAAAGATAATAATTTAACATTAACCAAGGCAGACAAATGTGAATCAATAGTTATATTTCATAGAAAGGATTATGAAGAAAAAGTCCTAGATTTTCTGAATAACAATAAATTTTAGTAATAAAAACCAGCCCTTTAAATTCTCTGCAGACTAAAGTAAAATCCGTCCTTAAAAATTGTAGCTCCATCATGAACCAAAATTTTAAAAAGAATTTGTGTATAATGAATCCACAAATACCGCAATTATATGGCTTAGCCAAATTACACAAAAACAATATACCTATAAGACCTGTAGTCTCATATAACCAGGCACCAACCTATAAAATATGTAAGTTTGTCAAAGAACAATTTTATAATCTAACCCAATTTAAAGCTGAATACTCAATCAAAAACTCATTGGAGTTAATTGATAAATTAAAAAACATAGAAATACCTCATAATGCAAAACTAGTATCCTTTGATGTCACTAACCTATATCCAAGCATACCAGGTTGGAGATCCTTAGAGCTCGCAAAAAATATCATAAATGACAAAAGTAAGGACCTTGTTAAAAATTCGGAATTGATTTCACTGATGGACTTATGCATCAAACAAAATTATTTTAACTTCAACAATAAAATATATAAACAAACAAATGGTTTAGCTATTGGGTCACCGTTGTCTCCCCTTCTCAGTGAAATATTTATGAACTATTTTGAAAAATGTATTTTTAGGAGTAAGTTTAAGTTAACCAAAAATGTTTTGTGCTGGTTTAGGTATGCAGATGACATTCTTTGTGTTTGGACGGGTACCGATAGACAATTACACCAATTTTTTAAATATTTAAATTCTATAGAAAGTTTTATAAAATTTACATTAGAAACAGAACAGGACGGAAAATACAATTTCTTGGACCTAACATTATCTCGGAAAAATGGCACATTTGACTTTGATATATATAGGAAAAATACTTATTCAGACTCTATAATTCCAGCAACTTCTAACCATCCTAATAATCATAAATTCGCCGCCTTTAACTGTATGCTTCATAGATTACTCAGTGTCCCATTAACCGACGACAATTTTAAAAAGGAATTAATAACCATCAAAAAAATTGCTACAAATAATGGCTATCCTGGAAGCCTCATTGATTCACTTTTAAAAAACAAAACAAAAAAGAAACTTATAAAAGATTATATATTTAACGATACCTATAAGCATACCTATAAATGGAGCAAAGTCCTATTTATAAAAAATATATCAAATGAAATAACCAAAAATATTCCAAGTCACATAAAGCCAGCTTTTTACACTAACTTTAATCTCCGGAAACTCTTATTTAATGGGAAAGGCAAAAATGGAATACTTAGCAACAGTGGTGTGTATAAACTTTTATGTGCTGACTGGGATAATTTCTATATAGGAAAGACAGGAAGATCTTTTGAAAAGAGATTTCGTGAACACCAATCTGCCTTAACAAATCCTCTAATTTATTCTGAAATGGCTAATCATTTTCACCGTGAGAATCATACTTTTTCTATCGATGATGCCAAATTCTTACATATTAGCGGCAACGGAAATAAATTGGACAGATTAGAGGCCCTAGAAATTTCTAAGTCAGTATACCGATCGGAGCATCTGTTGAACAGTTATTTCCCCAAAATCTCCCCGCTCTTGGCCGAAATTTTCCCTAGCCTTCCTCACCCCCCCCCCTCCCGCCTCCAACCGTTGAAGTGTCTATATCGGTACCAGTTCGAACAGCATTTAGTATTGTTTGCGCTCCCCTGAAGATGAGGTGAAAGCCTTGAAACCGGTAGGGTTATACCGTCACAAAAAAGTGGAATAAACAGTGTTTGTTAAAAATAAATTACAATGTCTTTAAACCTCCACAACGTTAATGCCTTAACTATAAACAACATTCAAATTTTGCTATACCGGCCTGCGAGCATTAACCCAATGTCGGTTTTAGCACGTGGTCCAAAAAGATTGACTTCCCCTGTCCTATACGGTGTCAAAGTGTGTTCATGAAAGCGACCAAAATAAAAATAAAAAAAAACTATTGATATGTGGGTTTACAGAAAATTATATATATCCCAGTGGTGGACCCGGCAGAAATATTTAGTGTGCAGTTTTAAATTTTATTATAAATAAAACAAAAGAACCCTTGCATCATGCAGACATAAATTAAGAACTCGACACTTGACGACAAAATTTCTACTAACATTGCGAGTAGCTTTGATTGCTAGGAAACTGGACTCATTTAAACACTGTGAAACCTGTACGGAAAGTTGCTTTTATGTTCTGCATATAAGCACTTTTTTATAGTTTATAAAATTTGTTAGTCCTTTTGTCAACACAGGTATCCTGGAAGAGATCTTTTCCAAATTAAAATGTCCTGAATCGATTACTAATTTCCTTAACCCACCCCATATTGAATCGTCCAAGATGATGTCATACGAAAAATATTTCTTAGTCAAAATTAGTAATGACGTAAAAAGCCATTTAGCATAAGAAATCATATTATTAAATAAGTGTTTGATGTAAAAAAATGCGTGGGGAATGCGCGAAGTTTCATACAAAAACAGGGCCAATAGTCAGTCTGTCGCTGTATTCGTCACATCCTTCAAGGCCCCAAATATGGTCTACTTCAACTGAAGATTAACAGTAGATAAGATGAAGTGTAGGATGCAAAAGTACGAGTATATCGTGACAGAACTCCTTTTATAGAAATATTGGATGTGTTACGTTGAAAAGAGACCAGTAGGTCACTCCCAACTACAACTCTGACCCGAAAGAGAATGTGAAGACACTGAATGAACAATTAAAAGTTCCTTCTTCTTCTTGATATACGATTTGTTATGTTGCGAAAACCATTCCTAGGAGGCAGAGAACCAGTTGTTTCTCCATCTTTTAAACGGCCTTCTTGGCATACGACATACTGTGGGTATCTCGCGTGGGATTCTGTGCCTATCTTGTAGACATGGTCAAGTCAATACTGGCTTCTCTTTCTGCTCCGTCAAATTATATCCTCTGTATTGCAGGTCTATCGGATGTGAGAGTTTCTCACCTCTGAAAGATTTTCCTGCAATAATTCGTAAAATTCTCATCTCGGATGTTCGATGAAGGCTTTTTGTTGTAGTTATGTCGACTCTAGTTTCAACATTATAAATCATGATCTGTCTGACACCAATATTATAATTTCAAACTTTGATATCGATTCGCATATCTTTATTAGATTGTGTTTTAGACCAGTGCTTCTCAAACTTTTTCAAATTACGGCCCACGAAATCTGAAAAAATAAATGTAAACTACCCAATGTTTTAACGACCAACAGTACTTTATTTTCGAATTATTATTATGTTAAAAAACATATAATACATCTTTTACTTTCTTATAAAGTAAAAACTAAACTAAATATAAGAAAAATTAATTAGTTACTACAGCTGCAGCCTACAAAAACATTTTAATAAGAGGGGTGTGATTGCATATTTTTACACAACCAATCAATATCCGGTACAATGTTTGAAATTCACAGGGTTTGCACCAAAACTTCCGTTGAAAGGCATAATCTGTGTTTATTTTTTATTATCAGCAATGATGAAAATGCTGTTATGCCTAGATATGTTGTCACGAAAGGAATTTTGATTGCCAATGCTGGTAATCAAAATTCCATTTTTGCTGCTGCCTTATCAAAAATATTACATATTTCCGACTCCCTGGCAGGAGCTCCACGGCCCCCGAGGGGTCACTTCTCCTAGTTTGACAAGCACTGTCTTAGTCAACCAAATATTGCGGCTGCCTTATTAATTTGTTCCCTCACTTTTGTATAGATCATTGTGGCTGGATATGTCGATACCTGAGTATTTAAATTGCTCAACGGGCTTTTCACTAATCACAAGTTTGCAACTTCTCGGCTCTTTGGATATTGTCAAACGTTTTGACCTTTTGATCGAGATGCTCCTATACTTTTAGCCGTTTGGTAGAACTTATATAATAGTACGAGTAGGTAATTTTCGATTCTGCTACTATAGCAAAGCATATGATGGTTACGGTTTTATCACCTATTTTATAACCGTTTTCTAGGTAATCAACTTTTTCTATAATCCTGTCAATTATAAGATTAAATAAGCTGTGTGTGTGCACTGGGTTTCCTTGGAAAGCTCACCATTTACTTTGATCTTCATTTAGCAATTCGTATTAATGATCTAGATCAAGGGTGGCCAACCCGCAACCCGCGGGCCGCGTGCGGCCCGCTGGGTGTCTACTTGTGGCCCGTGGAGCATATGCACACATTTTTTTCTTTTAGTGTACATAAACTCACAAAAAGAACATTCTATCGTGCGTAGTTCGTATCATATCCCATATATGGAAGTATCTCAGTACATTGATTCAACTATCGTGACAATTTCTTCTATGGTATATTTGTGTTAACAAACAATCACAACGTTAAGCTGATTTTAAAAAGCGCGCAAGCCGTTCTTGCGTGGATAGCCGTGAGCGTGAATGCGGGGCGGGATGCGTCGTGCGACCGCCAGTCTGTGGCAAGCTCGCAACGCCGTCGGACGTGTGATCGCTTCCATTGTGTGCGTTATCGCTATGTGTCTCGTGAGATTTTGCGATCGACTTTCAAATACACATTGATAAGAATACAAGTTGCTATGACCGAGTATCCTGTCTAATACTATACCGAGTCCTGTCTACTTTTTTAAGTGCAGTGAAGGTAAGCAAACCCAGCTTTTATTTTTTTAAATTAATCTATGATATTTGGCTTTGATTTTGTAGAGTTCTTTGTTTTTTTTTGTGTTTAATTATGGGTATCTAACCAAATTACCACCCGTGCTGACCACTGGCTTTTGTCTGAGTACCTACTTTTTCGTTTATTAGCACAAAAAAATAAAAGGCCTTTCTTTAGTTTTTACTTTATTTACACACTTTGTTTTTATTTTACTAATGAATTAGCCGGAATCAGATCCTTAATGGCATTACAGATTTTTTACAATGCACCACAAGCATCTCATACTTTTGTCAGAAAGTTATGTAATACTGATATAATTTTTTTTTTTTTAGTTAAAAACGAATACCCACAATGGCGACAAGTAGTAAAGACGTTGGACCAAAGAAGAGAAGAGTCACAGAAGAACTGAGAAGTTTTCAAGACAGATGGACTATAAACTATTTTTTCGTGGAATTTAAAATAAAGCCAATATGCTTGATATGCAATAATTCTGTTTCTGTCTTGAAAGAGTATAACATTAAACGGCATTATGAGGCTAAATATGCAAATAAGTTTGATAAGTACGAAGGGCAATTTCGGCAAGACCAAGTAAATTAATTAAAAAGAAAACTTTCTGCACAACGTCTGATATTTACTAGAGCGGCTCAAGAGTCAACATGCTATGTAAAAGCTAGTTATGCAGTAGCCATGATACTAGCAAAAAAATCGAAGCAATATTCAGATGGTGAAATGGTTAAGGAATGTTTGGAGAGTGTCGTTGAAATTCTGTGCCCAGAAAAGAAAACGGATTTCTCAAAAATAAGCCTGTCTCGTCAAACTATTACTAGGCGTGTGGACGACATTGGAAAACATGTTGAAGATAATTTGAAAAATCGAGCATCCAAGTTCATATTTTTTGCTCTAGCATTGAATGAAAGCACAGACCTAACAGATACCGCCCAAGTGGCGATTTTTATCAAGGGCGTTGATGCCCATTTTAACAAAATAGAAGAATTAGAGGCACTGTATCCACTGAAGGACACTACTTGCTCACGAGATTTGTTAGGAGCTGTTACATCGACATTGAATCGCTTTTCGTTACAACTCAACCACCTATCGGGCTTAACAACAGATGGTGCTCCAGCAATGGTTGGGAAACACGAAGGTTTAATAAAATTGATTGAAAATGAGGCCTGCAAAGTTGGTAATACTTCGATGCTAAATTTTCATTGCATTATTCATCAGGAGAATTTATGTTCCAAGTCCCTTAAAATGGATCATGTCATGAAGGTGGTCATCAAAACAGTGAACCTTATTAAGTCGAAGGGGTTGAATCACCGTTAGTTCCAAAAGTTTCTCAAGTCTTTGGATTCAGAGTATAATGACGTTACATTTTATGCAGAAGTAAGATGGCTGACCCGTGCCAAAATGTTGAAAAGAGTGTTTGATTTGAAGCAAGAAATACAATCATTCTTCGCAAGCAAGTCAAAAAGTATCCCAGAATTTGAAGACAAGGAGTGGGTTAGCGACTTTGCATTTCTGGTCGATATAGTTAGCCATCTAAATGTTGTTAATACTTGTCTACAAGGGAAATATCAACTAATTAATAACATGCATGATCTTATTTCCGCATTCCAAATGAAACTTGGACTTTGAGAACAACAGCTAAGGACAAAAATCTTCACTCACTTTCCTACATTGTTATTGCAGCCAGACGTCACACAAATGACGGCGGATAAATACGCTTCGTTAATATCCGACTTGAACCTGGAATTTGAAAATCGATTTCAAGATTTTAAAAAGCATTGTGTGCTTTTTGCTGCATTTCCAACGCCATTCTCCGTAGACGTGAATTTATTGCCAGGAATTTTACAAATGGAACATTGTGAAATGTGTTGTGATGCACAGTTAAAGGAGAAATTCAATCAGGTTGGTTTGGAAGAGTTTTACAAAACATATTTGGACAAGGATAAATATCCTGCATTTTACAAACATGCTCTATCGATGATTTCGCTATTTGGAAACACACGTGTGAACAGCTTTTTAGTCGAATGAAGCATATTAAATCTCAAATGAGAACACGATGAGCATTTGGAAAACTGTTTGCGTGTAGCAACAACATCAATCGTTATCAACATTGATGCACTTAGTTCTGACAAACAAAATCAGACGTCTCGCTAAAATTTATTATATTTTGTTTATTTTTTATTATTCTTTTTTTTATTGCCTAACTCTAATCTAATAAATATGTTTGATTCTCATTTTTGTTATATCTTCTTAAAAAAACAATAAATTTCTTTTTGTTGTATGGCCCGGTAGGAAATCTCATTTCTAAAATCTGGCCCGGCTGCTGAAAAGGTTGGCCACCCATGATCTAGATCAGTGTTCCCCAACCGGTAGTCCGCGGCCCGGTGCCGGGCCGTAGAGACTTTCCGCCGGGCCGCAAACAGTATACCAAATTTCAAGAAATTCGCCATGCAAAAATATTAAATATAGGATTTTCATCCATGTCCTCAATAAAATCGAAACAAAAGAATAGACTGGACGTGAATGCAGCACTTCGTCTGTCAGAGACAGCACTGGAATATCCAATATATTAGCAAAGATGAAACAGCAGGTTTTCGCATTAGTTTGTTGCAAAAACTCCATGGTTTTTGTTAAATTTTAATTGTATCAGACAACGTTACAATTAAAATTGTTTAACTGTTATATGTATATTTGTCAATTATAGTTACATATGTCTATATGTCACAATATAAGATTAAAAAAATATTAAATTAAAAAAAAACATTTTTATTTCCGTATTAGTGGTCCGCGAAAAAAATTTCCTTCTTTTACCGGTCCACAGGTCTAAAAAGGTTGGGGAACACTGATCTAGATGATACTTACTTCTCTGACATAATTACGATTACTTCATCCAGCAATGCCTTTTCGAATTGCATCATTAGATTAACAAAATATGCAAATACGGTTTTACAGTAATTATGCTTTCTACTTTATTTGTCTCATTATGATGAGAGAGGAAGACCATGAGAGAGGAAGACCAAGGAAGGTATGGTTGGATCAAGTTAGTAATATTATGAAAGAAGGAAACGTAGAAAGCCAGATAGATCGCAGAATTTGCATGAGAAGATGCATGAATGTAGAAGAGACTAAGAATGTGTGAGTCGAGATATGAAAGTCTGGCGCTCTGTCATCTCTGCTAACCCCGACAGGGAAATGGCGTTATGGCTTTTATGTATGTATGTGAAGAGTTTGAGCATAGCAAAAATTAATGAAATACCTCTGTAATTTTTTGGAGAATGTATTTTATCCTTTCTTGAAGATAGGAACTGTTATACTCGTTCGTTATTCTTTAGGTACCAACAGGAGGTTATTAAAAGTTTCATGGTTGTAATTGAATAGATAAAAAATAATATAAGATATTAAAAAAATTCAATATTGATTCATATAAAGTAAATCTAACTTATCTCAAACCAGTCCACTAAATTGTTACGAAAAAAAATCTTCATCATTATACCTGGCATCATGCCCCTTGGATAACTTTAACATGATGAACCCAACTTCTCTAGGCTCCAGAACTGAGACGAGAGATTTTGGTATCTGGAACACCCATTCGAAAATTCACCACTACAATAAGCTTTTTTAATAACAATTTTTATTCTAAACCTTTTTGGGAACGGGTAAAATTGCTATAATATTTTCCCTTTGATGGGCGATTTTCGACTTTCTATAAATAATGTCAACGTATGATCACATCACCCCACAATATACGAGTAATATAAAAATTTATTGATTTATATTTTGAGCTTTAAGGGCAACAAAATCGTTAGAGATTTTATCTAAATTGATTTTGTTCGAAGTCAAATGTTCAATAGAGAGAATAGTCATCTGACAATCTCACTTGTCCAAGATCAGGTCTCAGATAAATTTGGATTAGTTTTAATTTTCCAAAAATTCTTCCACATGAATGATCATGGGCATTGACAAGAGTATACGGAGTGCAATAATTTTTTTGAAATATGATCAACCTTTTTTGCCAATCGATTTTGGTGCCCTCAGATATCGCGTCTGTGGCCGAAGATTTGGTCATGATTTTTACATTCTAATTTGTTTTATCAAACACTGTTTATTCCACTTTTTGTAACGGTATAACCCTACCGGTTTCAATGCTTTAACCTCATCATCAGGGGAGCACAAACAATACTGGATTCTATTCAAACTGGTACCGACATACAGGCTTCTAACGGTAAACCTTCGGGCTGGGGACTGTGGGTGAAGAGAGGGAAGAGACAATATCGGAGAGCAGCGGCGAGATTCTTGAGATACCTTGGTTTGCCAGAAGATCACCCCGATGCACTGACTTAGAAATTTCTAGGGCCTCTAATCTGTTTATTTCCGTTACTACTGATATATAAGAATTTGGCATCATCGATAGAAAATGTATAGTTTTCACGGTGACAATGATTAGCCATTTCGGAATAAATTCAAGGATTTGTTAAGGCGGATTTGTGTTCACGAATCTCTTCTCAAAAGATCTTCTTGTCTTTCCTATATATAAATTATCAGTCAGCTCATAAAAGTTTAAACACATCACTGTTGCTAGGTATTCCATTTTTGCCTTTACCGTTAAATAAGAGTTTCCAGAGATTAAAATTAGTGTAAAAAGCTGGCTTTATGTGACTTGGATTTTTTTTGGTTATTTCGTATGTTTTTTTATAAATAGAACTTTGCTCCATTTACAGGCATGCTTATAGGTGTCGTTAAATATATGATATTTTATAAGTTTCTTTTTTGTTTTGTTTTTTAAAAGTGAATCAATTAGGCTTCCCGGATAGCCATTATTTGTAGCAATTTTTTATGGTTATTAATTCCTTTTCAAAATTATTGTCGATTAATGGGACACTGAACAATCTATGAAGCATACAGTTAAAGGCGGTGAATTTATGGTTATTAGGATGATTGGAAGTTGCTGGATTTATAGTCTTTTCTATATATATCAAAGTCAAATGTACCATTACTACGAGATAATGTTAAGTCCAAGAAATTGTATTTTCCGCCCTGCTCTCTTTCTAGTGTGAATTTTATAAAACCCTCTATAGAATTTAAATATTTTAGAAATTGGTGTAATTGTCTATCGGTACCCGTCCAAACACAAAGAATGTCATCTGAATACCTAAACATATTTAATTAACTTAAACTTACTCCTAAAAATTATTTTTTCAAAACACTTCATAAGTATTTCACTGAGGAGTGGAAACAACGGTGAGCCAATAGCTAAATCATTTGTTTGTTTATATATTTTATTGTCGAAATTAAAGTAATTTTGTTTAATGCATAAGTCCATTAGTGAAAACTATTCCAAATTTTTAACAGAGTTCTTACTATTGTCATTTACGATATTTTTGCTCACTCTTAAGATCTCCTGAAGATCCTGGTATACTTGGATAGAGATTAGTGACATCAAAAGATACTAGTTTAGCATTATGAGGTATTTCTATGTTTTTTTAGTTTTTCAATCAACTCCACTGAGTTTTTGATTGAGTATTCAGCTTTAAAATTGGTTAGATTATAAAATTGACATAAGGATATTAATATAAGGACGACCTCCGTGGCCTGGTGGTAAGACACTTGTCTGCCGATCCGGAGTTTGCGGGTTCGATCCCCGGTGAAACCCAGATTTTTTTAAATAGGATCTCAGTCTGGTTAACATTTAGGGCCTATAAAAACATCTTTCTGGTTGGTTGGAAGAGATTGCCACATGGCAAAAAACTCGCCAAGTTTAAAAAAATATTGTTCTTTGACAAACTTACATATTTTATAGGTTGGTACCTGGTTATATGAAACCACAGGTCTTATGGGTATATTGTTTTTATGTAATTTGGCTAGGCCATATAGTTGAGGTATTTGTGGATTCATTATACACAAATTTTTTTTTAAATTTTGGTTCATGATGGAGTTACAATTTTTAAGGACGGATTTTACTTTAGTCTGCAGAAAATTTAAAGGGCTGGTTTTTAATACTTGAAATTTATTGTTATTCAGAAAATCTAGGACTTTTACCTCATAATCCTTCCTATGAAATATAACTATGGATTCCCTTTGTATGCCTTGGTAAACGTTAAATTATTGTCTTTCAAAGTCTTTTTGATGTCCATAGCTGTGGCTAGTTCCTTCCAAATATATTTTTACATTCGATTCTTTCATACTTCCAAACATCTAAGTTGGCACTCATATACTGCTACGAACGTCTTCTGTGTTTTTATTTCGACAAACTCGAACTCTAGTGTGTAGGGGGTGTCCAATCATCTATACCAGGGGTGCTTAAACGCTCGATCGCGATCGACTGGTCGATCACGGGAGGTTTTTAAGTCGATCAATTACATATTATATTTTTGAAATTTCTGACATTCAATTTATAAAAAGTACACTTAATATTTTTTAACAAATATTTTAACCTGTTTTTCTCATTCCACTGTATTATTCTCAGCAAGTCCTCTGTTCCAAAATATTAAATATGAAGGATGTTATGAACATAGCCATGAAGATAGTGAATTCTATACTGAAGAAAAATATCCATGTTTGAAACAAATTGCCTGTCAGTTAACAGCATTTTTTGGATCAACTTATTTGTGCGAGTCTGCGTTTTCCGAAATGAAAAAAAATAAATCTAAATATCGTAATCGGCTCAGTGACGAACATCTTAACTCATGCTTGCGTTTGGCACTTAGTAATTACGTGCCAGCCTATGAAAAGTATGCATAGGACATGCAGTGCCATGAATCGACATCAAAAGAACGTTAGTTACAGAACACTTATTATTTCATTGATAATACTTATTTACATGTGATTATCTTTGCAATTAATAAATACTTACCATTTATAAACTTTGTATTTTATTTTTGCCTAGTCGATCGCTTGCCACCTAATGCTTTTATGGTAGATCGCCGATGGTTAAAGTCTGAGCGCCCCTGATCTATACTGATTATTTGCGAAGGCCACACATAAAAAACATTTTATTACAATATGTACAGGTACAGGTATATAATAACAGGCAATGGGGACAGGCAAAAACACAGATAATACATTACAATACAACAAAAATCATTTCACAAACAATTTTACAAAATAAATTTCCTAATTTTTGTGGCGAATACGTCCGATACATAAGATCTGTTCTCTCTATCTTTTATTATTATTAGTGCAATACACTTGCGTGTATACTGTACACATTTAGCAATCTCTTCCGATCTTTCTCCACTAGCATTACCAATCAATATTTAACCAATACTCTCCAAGGTTTTGAGATGGTAAAGGAATTTATGTACGTATATCTTGGATCTTGCATGACAGATGACGGAGATTGTGAACCTGAAATTTTGAGAAGATCAAGATGGCAAAACTATAGGGAATATGGAAGGATCGAAACATTTCAATACCAACTAAGAAAGAAATAATGCATTCTCTGATCATCTTTATCAATTTTCTAATATGGAGCGGAGACCTGGGAACTCAGTGCTAGTATGAGAATAAAAAGAGGACGTGTTTGAGACGCTAGTGTAGGATACCTTGGATAATCTACTAACAAATCCATCAATAAAAAACTAGTTATTCAGGACAGGTGGTCCACAATTTGTCTACGACGAACACTTAAGTTCTTTGGCCAAATCACATAGAGAGAAGAATTTGGAAAGTCTCGTACTAACATGCAGTGTAGAGGGACGATTGATAGAGATAGCAACTCGATGAACTGACTAAGTCAGAAGTTCCAGCAAATTCCTCTCTGACGGAGGCAGTCCGAGAGGCCCAAAATAGGGAGAAATTGAGAATCGTCGAGGAGGCTAGACAGAAGGTGCAGGTCAAAACCTGATATTCTTTCTGATATATCCCCCCTCTTTCTCAATCATGATATTATTTATCTAAAATTTGAGGTCTTTTATTGAAGAAGCGAGACATTTTATTCACTTAAAAATCGATCATATACTTATGTGTATCATATACTTGTATGTGCGAATTATTGTAGGGTGAAAAAGTGATAGTGTTTACGGAATATGGGGATGAATTATTTGTCCTCATTGAGATACAGGCAAAAGCCTAGTTTACTGGGGACAGGACAAATGAAAGGCAACAAACCCAGATTCAATAAAATTCTTCTTCTTCTTCATCTTATTTTAGGCCTGTTATGGTCCTGCATCATTGCTTGCCTATTGTGACGTCGACTGCCAGCTGTCCTTCCATCTTTTTGGAGGTCGTCCTGGAGGTCTGCTTGCTTGGGGGATACTGTCCCTGGCCATTCTCACGGCATTCAATAAAATTGTGTGTTCAAATCTATTGTTTTTTCGCAAATTGTGTATATTTATTGTCATGTGTAAATGAAAAAAAATAGTTTTTTAAGTTGATTGTATGAGAGATAAGAAAATAAAGATTTGAAAATGAATGTGGTGATATTTAAAGGCATTGTGATACAATATCATTTTCTCAGATGATGGAAGAGTTACGAAAGGTATCGAACAGTGTGTAACGATAAGTATATTATATATATATTCATATATTTTTTCCCTCTTTGAAATGTTATTTCAATGAGGGAAAAAATATATGAATATCAAAATATTAAATATATTTTATTTCCAAATTCCTATCTAATAGGCCTTACGTCTCTACGCCCAAAATTACAATGCCATTATATGCCAGATGAAAAATCAGTATTGAGTTTGTAATTTGACAATATATTTTTTATTTAAGTTTCAGAGTAGGCACATTGTAAAAAAAATATTTTTCTATATGGTCATATCATAGCAATGGTACCAACATAGCGTCGTGAAAAAATCAGTTTATTGAAAGTTATCATCGGCGATGGAGTCAAATTTTTATTCAACGCAATTCGGGAATTATGTCGTTGGAATTTTGCCTATAAGATGTTTTATTAAATCTCTGGGAAACAATATCTTTAGAATTTACAATAAAGACTCGATCGTTTGACACTTTAACACCGATTTATTCGCACTTAATCGATACGCCATTTTTGTCTGATTCGAAATTTGAAAAAGTGTTCACGTGTTGCGTTGAGGATCAGTCACATACAATATGGGTGACGAATGGGGTAAGAATATCGCTCATATTTCTTTTTAATAAACGTGGGAAATTTATATATTTTTTCCACCACTCCCCTATCATCGAAGTATTCAATGAACTATTTCCCTTTTCTGATTAATTATATTATTTGCATTGTATTGAATTTATATTGGGACACCTTCCTGGTTAATTTCCATAATTCCTAGAAAATGACATGTGTTTACTTTTATCTATCAAAGATATTCCAATGGTTCCTCTATTCTTTGTAATACGTTTCTTTAAATAACCAGTTCTCGATTTTTTTATACTAGAGATGAAATTGGCGTTTTTTTTAAATCAGTTCTTGGTCATGTAATTATTATTTCTACGCACTCAAGTAATTGTGATATATGTCGTCGATTTCGGCATACACGTTAAAAAAATTGGATCCACGTCTTTATTTTATAATTTTTTTTACACACGTCTGTTAGAAAAAAATTATCTGAATTCAAACGATCCGTGGATTTTCTAGTTCGTAACAAAATCGTTCTTTGAGTAGAAAATTCGTTTTTTTTGCATTTTCCATGTACCTGTATATTTCTAGATGCAGAGGACTTCGAACCTTCAGTGGTTCCCACTACTACTCTAACTCACAGCAGTAAATGGGAAGGCGAAGACGAAGATGATGATGTCAAGGTCTGTATTATATTTTTTTTCTATTACCACAGTGTCTAAATATAATTTAGGAATGCATGATTTTTTATCATATTGCGCTGTGTTACCTTCGTTTGCATTACGATTGCCGATTTGACGTGTCATTTTTTTTACGATAAATTTGAGGTTAAGGCTAACTGACGTACCAATTTAGGAGGTCACATTTGACATATCGTACGAAATATTTCCTTTCACTTTTTAGATAGAAATATTATCTAATATGTAATTTATTTTTATTTTTATATGTATATATATAATTTCGATTATGTAGAATTGCACAATATGCACCAATTAATTATTTTATTTGAATATTTCCCTTTTTAACTTTTAAAGAAAAACTCGAAATAATTTATGTACCGGGAATATGCGGTGTATTTCAACGGTCTTCAGCTTAGTAACAGAAAACAAAATTAAAAAACATTGTTAAATAAATCTTATCTTCTTTCTATTCTTATAATACAAAAATTCTATGATCAATTGAAATCCTTGTCATGTAGTTTTGGCCCGCCCACCCGTCATAAGCCCGCCAGATTGTACTGTGTACAACGAAAGTGTAATACAATAAAATATTAGCTTTTGATTTCTTTAATTTTCTTAAGTGAAAAGGACAAAGAAAGTTTTTCAGGTATTAATTAATTCATTACAATTTCAAATAATATTGATTGATCATTGAAAATAATTCAAGAATGTTTAAAGTTTTTTTTTAATATGTGATCTTATTTTATACACATATGTTAGTTAATATATTTATTCAATATTTGCTGAGAAAACTCAATTGTTATAACAAAACAGATGAAATAATCAAACATATTTTTTAGTAATCAAACTTTCAAAACTGTTTCTTGACTTTAACTTGATAAACCTTGATTACGAAAGATTAAAAAAAAACATATATAATTAAAACTGATCCGCTCTTCTCATCTTGGAGTAAATATTTATTTGGATTTTGCATTTGGAAATTAAAATATTACAACCAATTAGTCATGACCATAATCACCAAAACAAATATGTCCCAGGCTGGCTTTATTTACATTTTTCTGATTAGAAGAGATTGCCAAACAGCAATAAGCCCTTCAGATTGTATTATTTGACAGTGAAAATGTAAGGCAATGTGACTTAATAATACTTATTTAAAATAAGTTCCTATTGTATTTTATTCTTAAATACTGAAACTTGTTTTTGTCATATTTAAGTATTTTGTCAGTAATTTCATAAGTTAATTGCTTATGTCAATCACTATACAATGAGTCATTAAAATTTTGTACAAATATATTTTCGCACTGAATTTAGTCTTCTTTTTCAAGACATGAATAAAAGATTTCCTTTGAAAATATGCTTTATCGAGTAATTGGAAATATGCAAGACAAAAAATTTATAATATAATTTAAAATTAGATGCATGATAAAAATACATAGAAATTATTTTTAATGCATTATTATAATTATTAACAATTTCTTGTTTATTTTGCATTATTTCATATATTTTTTTTATCAAATAATACCCATAAAAATTCTTATCTAAAATAACTAATTCAGAATTAGATCAGCTATTTTATTTTTCACTGTTTGCTTTCTCATTTATTGCGTTTTTTTAATTAAATAAAAACTTACATTTAATTTTGTAGTAAAATCAGATTTAATAATTGTATTGTATTACGCTTTCGTTAAATACAATATAACCTGGATAGTTTATTGCCAGGTGGCAATCTCTTCCAACCAATTCGTAAGATATTACCATTGAAAAACCAAACTGGAGCCTTTTTCTAATTAGGTTTCAAAGGGTATCGAACCTGTAATCTCTGGGTTGGAAGACGAGCATCTTACCAACAAGGCCATGGAATAATGAAACTGCCAAGAATAAAATAAAAGTACCTAGTTTGTTACGTAATATTTTAAAATATGATTTAAATAATATTAAAAAGAAATCACTTTTAACACAAATTATGAAGTATAAGTGATTTTGTATCTCGTAAATTACCAGCAACAATAACCATCATCATTCTGCAAGAATTATACGTGATGAAAAAGTCTTTCGAAATTTTATTCTGTATTACATATTTTGCAACACTACTTTACGAATCCAAAATTGTAATTTTGTATAATAATTCCTCAGGAATGTTTTATTGCCATATATGAGTCAGGTTTATTTCATAATTATTTTCACATAAGATTGCTTTTGAAAGCAGTGTTGGATGCTGACAAAAAATAAATGTTAGCAACTTAATAATGTGAGACAATTGTGAATGTGACAGGAATCTTGGGAGGATGATGAGGAGGAAAAGAAGGATGAAGAGAAGAAAGAAGTGACGGCTCCGGTAGCCAAATCCAAGGGCAAGAAATTAGCCGAGAAGATTGCCGAGAAAGAGGTTAGTAGTCACACTGTGGTCAGCAGCATGAACCACAACATCAGATTCAAGTTTCCATTTTGATAATCAATCATGAAAAATCACAATCTCTAACTTGTTAATTGCTTTCCTTAATTCATTCAGCAAAATTATATTCATATTTTATTTTCATTGCATGTTCTTCATATATGCCTTTTTCACACAAAAATCATGAACTAGCTATTTTTGATAAATTGTTTTTTTTTTTCCACATAAATTTCACAAAGAAGATGCAAAATTAAATGAGTATTTCAAGATGTGTATATAAATATTTGATTGGCTCATGTTGATATTTTTAAAACTTTCAATTATAGTATCAATTGACCATGTGAAGTTTTCAAGTTTTCTTTTGGCCTTTACAATTTTGTTACTTGTTTTTTTTTAATTTCCATGTATATTGTACAAACAATTTTTTTAAGTGCTCTAAAGTATACAAGCAATTTTTTCTAAAAATGTTCAGCTCCCAAGTTTACAAATTTTCACATGTAAATTTCAATAAAAAGAACACCAGTTGTGTACAGACAATTAAATTTTTTCTCTAGTCCAAAAAAGTTGCAAGTAAACTTCTTTTGAAAAGAGAATGAGCATTAAATATACACATTCTTTTTAAATAAAAATAGTGTTTTCGATGTGTTATGTTCATAACACATTTTTGATTGTTTTTTTTATGTAGGTGCTATGTGAATTTTTGTAGCATTTTCCTCGTTGCATTTTGAGAATTTATTTTTTATCACATCAGTTTTCCTAGAGTGCACTTTGTAGTGTCATAAATTTCTGCATTTCAAAATATTTCTTTTTAGATTTGTTAATTTAGTCTATCATTGACACAAAAGAGACATTAGTTTTAAAAATGTTATTGTGTTATATTGATATTATCTAATCTACTATGATATGCTTTTTTGTTTAACCACTACCTTAATATAGTTAATTATTTTGGATAGTCGCTAAAATATATGTACGTAAAATCTTGAATATTAATGCTGACCTATTTATATATAATGCGTGTGCTTAATTTAGCCTGCAAGTTTCTATCAGAATAGAAATTCATACATAATACTTTCCCTTTATTTTTGAAGATTTTATTTTAAATTGCTTAAAACATTTGTTGACAAAACTTTTAATCAAAAACAAACAAAAATGCAACTACATATTACTGGGAAATTTGTAAAAATATTCATCACTGCCACTAGTAAGATGCTCATCTAGTTTGTCGAGTCAATGCCATTGTTATTAGTGCTGTCATTATAAATATCGCCATCATCATCTTCATCTGATGGCACCTGTCCGTCCTCCCACAAAATTTTATCCTCGCTGCTGTCAAGATTATTGGAAATACAAAATTTTTGTCATGTTCTATATTGAAAATATCATTTTTTATAAGAGAGTATAAAATGCTACCTCGTTTTAGTGGGCTAAAATGAGTAAAAATTGTGTATATTAATTATACTTGAGATTTTACGGTATTTAACATTTTAAAACACAATTTTTTTGTCTTGAATATTATTAATTTATTGAAATATCTTATTATCATTCAGAGCAATTATACGAGGCATATCCAGAAAGTAAGTGTACTGAATTTTTGTAGGTTACAATTTTTTTTATTTAAACAAAAAAATTACGTGGTTACTGTAGTACATATCATCGTTTAGCTAACAACAACGCGGAAGTCATTTTTGTTCATTTTACAGGAGGACGAAAAAACTGATTATTTTATTGAATAAAAGAGGAAATGGACTGCAGTTTTAATAGGTGCTACATTTATGGATAAACACTTAATTTCAATACATTTAAAGGCATATTTTAGTTGAGCTTCATGCTTCATTTCGACTTGAGCTGTGTTTACTAAAAATAAAATAGACTTAAGCTGTGTTACCTGTAGGATGATGCTAAGGGGTGGTGCAATAAAAAATTAATAAAATTCCAACATTATTTTTATTTTCTATCAAGTATTCTGTTTCCAACAACGGGTATCTGCTTATACAAATTAGAAAAGTACCTGCATACATACATAATATGTTAAGTAAAATTGTAACTCTTACAAACTAGGTATAGAAACTACGTGTACAATCACATCGAGATCAATTGATTAGTCATTTTATATAATGGTAATGGGAGGTAAAGAACTTTTTCACGAAATAACATTATCGAGAGTAGGTAACTTCATTTTAAAAACAGAAGAATCAATTCAAATATTATTTAAATGACTTAGTAAAATAATATCTTGCCTACTCTACTCACTAGTAAAAAATTAGCTCAATCGGTTCACTCGCGTTTTTCAGTCCTTTCTTTAAGTTAAACAAATTTAAAACTCTAAAGAATAGTTGAATTTTTCTTAAATTTAAATTATTACATAATATTTATTTAGTACGTGGTAATTTATCATAGAAAGAATAACATCTAGATGGCAATACGCCTTTTAAATCTTGTAAGTTTCTATATTTTCGGTCTGAAATGGGTAATCGAGATGTGTACAATTTCGGAAGTTGGCTTATTGGCTTTATACTGTGAATTGGTATGGGACGTTGCGGTAAAGGCTGTAATTCACCATCGAAATAAGTTTATACCATACTGTGCCATTAGGTCTGTACTTCAACATGCATAAATCTGTAACCACAGGGTCACCGGCCTTCTTACCGGGACGAATAGATTTATAGACCAAATCTTTCAAAAAATCGGTGAAGAAAGAGTATTCCAAAAGTTGAGATTCATAAGGCTAGGACCTTTCCTGGCCGTCTTGGTTATAGACGAATATTGGTCCGGTAAATAAATTTCTTTACCTTTCAGTTAACATTCAATGGCGCTGTGCACAGAATCGCATTCCATATGGGTGTGACCTTTCTCTAGGTACTTTTGAGTAATAACTATATTTTTTTCTATTGAGAAGCGCAAAACAGCATTGCAGGTGGAATTGCGATTCTGAGCACAGCATTCATCAGCAAATAATATAAAAGGTAATTTTTTTTACCTAAAAGCTTATCTAAATGATCAAGTAAGCAAGATGCAAATACTGAGGCTTCAAGCGTGCTGTTGGATTCATCAAACCAATAGCACAACACTTCTTTGTTTGCCAAGTTGTACAATGTGAAATTGCTGACACTAGTTTAGTTTTATAATAAATAGCACTAGCTTGAAGATCGACTGTGTGAACACATAACATATTTCTGCTTGTGCATATGATTTATCAGTGTATTTTTTTTCCTGGCTTGATCTTTGTATTTATTATGCAAGACAGTTATGTTTTGGAAAATTGGATCCAAATATTCCCTCGACGTACTTGTGCGGCAGTAATGGGACGGCGTCTTTGGAAGACCCGCTAAGAAGTTCTCTAAATATTCTTGAGAATCAATTTACTTCGGTGCTCTTCGTCCTTTCTGAGAAGTTGTAGAATCTGGAGGCATGGCACAATTAGTTTTTCCCTACCAGTATCTAATGAACCACTCCTTGTGGCCAAATGTAGCCAAGAACATTTTTTACGTACTTGGTAACGTTTATCGATAGTGAGAAAATATGTACGTCTTTCTGTTCTTTTCGATTTTTTGTTATCTTCTTTTCAATTTTCAAAACATGAGAGCAGATAAATGCTCTCCATTGGTCCCTATTCATATTATTCCAGAATGTAAATAAATGTTTTCGTGACTTTTCACTTATTATTCCACATGTTCTGAGTTTTGGTTTATTGCAAAACGAATAATTGCATGGTGGTTCCATAGACCGAGCACACTTAAACACGTCTTGTATCACTTTAAATTTGTCATCTTGACTTGCCTTTCTGTCTCATCTGTATCCTAAAGAACTCTCACCTTTCATCCTTAGCTCTTTATTAAGTTTTCGTTGCCATTTATTTGGATTCTTTGTAGCCTTATTTTGGCGTTGTTTATTTTCCACCACATCCCCGTGATAGGGAACATCACTGAGAACACGACTTTTTATGGAGCAAAAAGTTGCAAGTCAAACACAATATTATGACGGAATGAAGACTTGAGCGGTGTTGTCGACGAAACGGACTTGCGCGGTGATACATTTTTTTAAATTACGGCTTTTTAAAAGCTAAAATTTCTAGAATCTCGTTGATGGTTCGACGCGCGCTAAAAAGATCTATCCAATGACATTCAAATGTGAAAACCGTTAATTTTCGACTTGCGAGGTGTTGTTAGCTAAGCGACGATATGTAAGCTATTTTTCGACATAGTCGCCATTCCTCTCAATACAGGTGGTGAAGCGGGGTATCAACTTTTTGATGCCTTCTTCGAAGTAGTTTCCCGCCAACCCCTCCGTCCACTTCTCCACCTCCTCCTTTACCTCCTCGTCGGTTGAAAACCTTTTTCCACCCATGTGCAGCTTCAGGGAGGTAAAGAGATAGTAATCTGAAGGTGCTAGGTCAGGGGAATGCGCGGTATGGTTCAGGACATCCCATTTAAACGAGGCGAGCAGTTCCTTCGTGGCATTGGCCGTGTGTGGTCTGGCATTGTCAGCATGCCTCTCCTCTTGTTCTGAATCGCCCTCCGCAATTTTTTTAGGGTCTCACAGTATCTTGCAGAGTTGATGGTCTCCCCTTGAGGCATATATTCAATTAAAATTATGCCTTGACAGTTCCAAAACACGGATGCCATGATTTTCTTGGCTGAAATTGTGGTTTTGAACTTTTTGGCAGAGGGTGAAGAGGTGTGACGTGACCGTTTTTAAACTCGCGACACCACTTGTACACACTCGTACGATTCATAGCTTTATCACCATATGCAATTTTCACCTCATTATAAACCTCAAACGGAGGTTTTCCCTTCCAAACGAGATAACGGATGACGCCGCGTATTTCGCACTTGGCGGGAGATTGGATTGACATTTTTCACGAAACGTGTTGTCGCGTCGACACTTCTCAACGTACTAACTTCGAACCGGTCTCGTTGCGGAGGGGAAGGGTCAGGCTACACGGAAGTGTAGCCAACATGTCGAAAATAAAATCCATCCGGTCGTGAGAGCCTCAGTACACTTACTTTCTGGATACGCATAGTACCAACTATCAAAATTAAGAATCCTTAAATTCTCGGTGCATTGTATTGCAATTTTAGCGATTTAGCTCAAATTTGTGACAAAGATCAAATCGTTATCGTTTATGATACACCCTTATTGAAATTTGCTGTCTGGCTCATAATATGACCCTTTACCTAAATTCCAAGTCAATCTAAATAATGAGTATAAAGTTCCAATTGTCATGAGTTGACATGTATTTATTAATTTTCATAAAAAGTATTTCTTGAGTACTTTTTATGGGCTAATGAATGTTTGTTAAGCAGTCAGCTTATTATAGTCTAACGAACATAGCAGAACACTATATTTAGCAATTATATCACCATGATGCAATAATTTGTCATTCCTTATATTAAATATCGTCATCAGTATATCATATCTCTGGTGGAGTAGGCAGAGAGAGCAAAAAGAACTCCCCTTCAATCTATCTTGACATTTTGTCATGCATACTTACATACCTTACTATTTTTAAGACTTCATTCTTCTCTAATTCAGAATTATATAATTCGGCTGACACAAACTAAAATATTTCATGTTTTTCTGAAAATTTATTTTCAGTTTAAATCTGCTGAATATTTTTTGAATATGAATAGTCAAACCTAACCGATAAAATTTCTTAAACATTGCAGACCAAAAAAATGTTTTTTTTTTATTCATTTTTATTGGTAGGATGGAAATTTTCCAAATGAACTATATGAGGATAATATTGAAAGGAACTGAATAAATGCAGTAGAAATTCGTGTACTGAAGAAAATTCATAGGCTGGAAATGTATGACAAAATACGGAATGAAGTGATTAAGCATGAATGTGAACTTAAGGCTGATGGTATTAATATAGGATAAAGAAGAACACTTGAAATTGTTTGGGCATGATGAATGCAGAAAGAGTGAAAAAACAAAAATAAAGTACATATATGAATGGAATACATGGTAGAGAAAGACATAGGAACATAACATATGGATAGATAAAATGAGTGTTTTTTTTTTTTTGAAAGAACGTAATCTTAAGTCAGAAATTTAATGAGCTAACATATATTACAAGGTGTGTGGATGTGGACAAGGCGAAAAATATAGTGTTATTTTAAAAGAAAGAATTGTTAAAAGTCATATTGAAGGATTCATGTGAAAACGATATGGATGTGAAGGAGGAGAAAGCTTCATCAGCCTCTTCTGCTGTTTCCTTCCACCTATCCTCTTTAGGGGGGATGGAAGCGAGAGCAGTGACTAGCATGTAGTAACAAATATTCTAGTGAAACATGTGCATCTCCAATGTTCCGCTCATTGTTTACTAGTGCCATTATCTAGTTTAAACCGAGCATTTACATTTTGCTACGAAATATGGTTTTGATATTTTGAAAAAACTATCAATTCAGTAAAATAGTACCAAAAGCTGCAAAATTTTAAACGAATATTATGGTGAATGGATGCATAGAGGAATGATCGATGCCATCTATTTTTGCATATTGTATATAGAATGAATTTGAGACTAAAATTAATGACTATTTGAGAAACGATCAATTGAGATTTCACTGTATTCCATTTATTTAAAAAAGGAATTTTTAAATTATCTTTTTCTGTAATTCATTTACTGTCTGTATTGGTTAAATTCATAAACAAATTATGACACTACAAAACATTTCCTTTGTTTATTATGAAATATTCTACTGTCATTATTCAAGTGTAACCTTGGAAATGATTTCTCTATGTCTTTTGATCTATTAAAATCGTTATTCAGACTAGTTAAATTAACCTTTATATTATTTCTTAAACTGCTTGTAGGTAGGTGCTATATAGGTTAATTTCATTATAAAAATATTTTAAAATTTCAAATTTTGCCAAATTGTTGTCATTGTCTCTTGAGATAACTTCAGTGCTGTATTAAGAAATAGGTACACTGGATAGTGCCCAGAGATCCCGTGTTGCCATATTGTTCATGAGAGATTTCTTAGCAGAGTAGAGTTGGTATGAGCCCCAGTGCATGGCTTTGCCCAGGACCTACAATGCTGTTAAGACGGACCTGGGTTACTTGACTGGATTCTTTATTGTAGTAATTTAATTGTTTTAATGTAAATTGGGGAATCATTTTTAGATAGAAGAAACTGTGCTTATGTCTATTTTACCCTTTTCGGGTGATTCTATTATAAGTTTATTTTTTATTTGATATTTAGATGTTTATTTAAAAGTTTATATGAGGAAATACTTAATCTACATTAGATATTAAGGTATTTTTTAAAACTTATGTTATTTCTTAGTGTCAATTAATTCACAAGAAGTAAAATGCACCAAGGAAAAACCAAGTAAATGCATTTATGTATATTAAACATTTATTGATATACCTCTCTCTCTCATTTTATTTGGAAATATTTAAATAAGGTCAACATGGGATATTTGCAGTCCATATGTTTTAAGAAAAGTAGAAATTTTGTATTTCAGTCTGAATTATCAGACATCAAGACTGACTAACCGGATTAGCGAGGGTTTGCTGTAGTCAATTTTTCTTAGTACAGCTGAACTATGGAAAACATATTAGTTGTAGTCTGTATATCATGAAATGTCCCTATTGGGTGAGTAGATAGAAATGCCCCTATTGGGTGAGTAGACAGAAAATAAATATCCAATTCATACTAACTATCCTTCGCTTTATCGCAAATATCTTTCGCTTGTACTACATCATTACACCTCGGCTTTTCATTCTTCCCTTTTTCAGAATTTGATTTTCATATTTTTCTAAGTCTCATCAAACTTCTTGTACCTTCTATACTACTTGTATATATATTTTCTAAGTCTCATCAAACTTCTTGTACCTTCTATACTACTTGTATATATATTTTTGTAAATCTTTCATCATTCATTCTGTAAATCTCAATGTACTTCCTTTCTTCATCTTAAGCACTAGCTCTTCTTTCAACCTGCATTCTTTCCTAATTTCCTCATTCCTTATCATACATTCTTCTTTCCACGCATTATATTCTAGTTTGATGGATGGCTTAAATAGCAAATTATAAGAAGATGTGTGGCGGTTGCAGAAACTGAAGCAGGCAGAGCTGGAAAAGAAGCTGGCGGAGGAAGAAGCGGCCATGACGCCCGAGGAAAGAGCAGCGGAGAAACTACAGCGCCAGCACATGCAGGAAGAGTCCGACCTCTTGGTGGCCCTAGAAACCTTTGGTAAGTCATTTCACATAACTTTTAATTTTATAAAAATAAAAAATACCTCTATAAAATTGTTCAAAAGTTTTGCATGAAAATAACTGTTTTCTGGTTTTTCAAAGATATCAAATCTCTTAAAATAATGGATGGATTAGAAACATCTGTTGTTTCCAGATAATATTGTAAATAGAAGTTAGAAAGGAATATTTGATTCGTCAAGATGCAAAACCCGCTCTGGAAGACAGCGAGTGTAAAAATCCACTCTGCACATAATTTAATCCAAAATATTTCATTTTTTCTTTGCGTTAATGTTAAAACTTGTTATGGGATTGATATTATTTATTGACTATAAAGACATAACACTTGTTATGGGATTGATATTATTTATTGACTATAAAGACATAAAACTTATGGGATTGATATTATTTATTGACTATAAAGACATAAAACTTGTTATGGGATTGATATTATTTATTGACTATAAAGACATAAAAGTTGTTATGGGATTGGTATTATTTATTGACTATAAAGACATAAAACAGAAAATATGGCACATTTCATTTACATTTTACTCAAAACCGAAAATGTCTTCCAGAGCGGGTTTTGCATATTGATGACTCAATTTAAAGGAAAGGACAGTGTGTTTTGGTAGTCTTAAAAAACAAATATATATATTTGAAATTTATGGAGAATGAAGAAGAAAAGACTGAGGAAAGAATGGAAGAAGACAATTGAAGAAATTTTGACAAAGGAAAAGGATACGTGTATAACTAGTAATATACCAATGGCATGTGTATATTTATATAAAAATTTCATAAAGTTTATTCAAGGCTCAATCCGTATTATAAATTGATTTATTTTTAAAATTGAATATTAAATGGTTGACATCTTCGTCACTATGTGACGTCGCGCTCATAAAAAAAATAAAGCAGATTTCGATCTTCTAGTGTAGATCACGCTGATTTTGTCCCCCATAACAGTGTAGGTGGAGGTGGGATCGAACTGATTTGTGAATGGTTGATTTTTAAATTTTGTTATTGAAATATACACATGAAAACTACATCGATAGTTCAAAATTTAATGCAGACTTCATTACCAAGCGATGAACGTGAAAATATTTGAAAAGATTTTTTAAATGTACATATTTTCGACTCAAAAACAAATTTGTGACGTGTAAGCTATTGCACTTGATTAAATACATTACTTGGACATAATCAAATATTCAAGCAAATAAAGAACGCTTTATCACATGTATAATTATTTGTTTGGTATGCAGCCACAGAGGCTGTCATTTGATTCAACATCTACTATATTCTTTTCTTATTTAATCATTTAAAATCAATAATTTATTTTATTACAACGAAAGCATTAATTTTAATTAGCTAAAAAATTTATATTTTATAAAATTATGCATATAATAAATAATAGTAATCACTGTAAATAAAGGCACTAAATTGTATAAATGAGTACTGTACATGAGTGGAATTAATCATGACTGTACAGTTGAATTAAGAGTATATATGATTAAATCTAAAAGCTTAAAAGTATGAAATAAAAAATTCAGATTTACACTTTGAGATAAATTTGGAAATACTGCATCTGAGATGTCAGTGAAGGAGAAGATATAATATTGGCAAAATATTTCAAGACCCTGGTGATTTTGTGTGGAAAGGATGGGCAACACCAAAATTCCACCTGTCTTAATGCATGGAAGACCTGCTGGTAGGCAAGTTCTCTAGTAGACCTTCAAAAAAACAAAAGTATAGCTGATAGTCATCAACTCAAAAGAGACAGTCCAAACACTGACAAAACAGATCGCAGTACTTATTCAAGAGGAAGAAGTGCTGTAACTTTTATTGAGCAAATAGATGTTAACAAAGTAAATTTTTTAAAACATTTCTGAATATGTTATAGAACGGTGCTTGTATATAAAATATTCGCAAGGTTCACTACTTACTACTCCTATTCACCCATTTTATGTCAATTTTCCAAATAAAAGACCCCATTAAACACAATACCGTCCAATAATTTTTTTATCACTTCTGACAAACATCAGAGTGTTACGGATAAATTTGGGTATTTATATATATAATAACAACTACTTGAAATTATTATTGAATAATTACAGCTGCATTAAATATGCTTGATTAGGTTTCAATGAAATCAATTTCCCTAAATGATATGGCAAAAGTTATTGTAATGTGCAGGCCATTAATTTGGTCCATTAACCCTGAGAGCGCTATGAGAAAAAAATTTAATTGTCTATCTGGTGCTGAGAGAAATTTACGATTCGGACGTTCGTGATAAATATTTATTTTAAACAACAAAAAAACAAATATTTTTACAACATAAATATATTTTAGAATATGTACCCTTGTATTCTAAATGAATAAAAATGTGATTTTCATAATCTCAATATCATTTTTAATAAATTAAAAATAAAATTACCTTATAAAACTGGAATTTCTGGAAATATGAACTCATTATATGGGTTCACAAAGTTATATTCACTAACAAACTGCAGCTCACGTATAAAGAATAGTATTAACTACAAGATTCACTCAAAAGTCACAAAGTTTTTCAAACAAAATAATTATAAAATAAACATTTCCGGAGAGCATCCAAACAGACAAATTTATAATAGCACATAATTCAACAATACACTCGCATTACTGTCTGGAAGGTATAGGGTGTCTATATGTTAATCATTAGCGGGATGGGATTATTGCGTGATGGTAAAACGAAAATTTCAATAGTGAAGAAGTGTATGGTAAGCCGTAAAACATGTAGGGCATAATCCAAAAGAACATTCAGCACACCAAAAACGTGTCTGGACCCTTTGTTTTAGATGTTTGGTTGAGTTATTGCAAACATGGCACTCGCGGTACACAGCCTTTCCTTTTAAATTCTCAGTAACTGGTATATCAGAGAGAAAATGTCTGGCTGTGAGCTGAAGTGGATGATCACCACCTCGGCTGGTTCATTGAGACCCAGGAGTAGCATATTTTTCTATCAGCTGTTCAATAACCTCTAAATGAAAATCAGTTAGTCCTATTTCTTTTTTTGTTTTATGCTTGTACATCGCATGTGCATTTAATAATATTATATCAATAGTTCGGAAGGCAACCTTTTTGTACCATTTGGCAGTTTTTCGTATACATTCCACGTAAGTAATAAGCATATCGGACCTGTCAACAGTGCCCATGGACTTATTATAGGCTACCACACATTTTGGCTTTATGATGGGCTCTTTTGTCTTCCAGTCAGTTTTACCTGTCGCCATCATTGTTGCATCGTGTGCAGTTGTTAGCATGTGAACTTCACATTTATCGTGCCATTTTACTACAAGTTCACAGTCTGCTGCTTTGAAATTGACTTCACCTTTTTTTACGGGGGTGAATTTTGGCATATACTTCGAGTCTTTTTAACTGTTCCACAGGCGTTTGGTTTTTTACTATGCAAGTAAGAAAATAAAAGGGGACTTGTATATACCAATTGTCTACAAACAAGGTGTGTCCTTTACCCAAAAAATCATTTAACAATGAAGTGACCACTTTGCCTGACACTCCTAGTTATTTCGATAATGGTTGGGCTATATCTACTGAAGCACCTTCTGAGTTAGCACCACAATATATAAAAAAGTCCAGTATATACCCAGTATGTGCGTCACATAAAACAAACAACCTTTTACCAAATTTGTGCCGTTTGGTTGGCATATATTGTTTGTAATCTCCCCTTGAACAGCACCATTGATTAGTCAATTGTCACATTTTCATACGGATAAAAATAATATTTAAAGTTAATGCACACAGATTCGATAAAATTCCTAATTTTGTAAACACGGTCACCAGGGCGTTTACAGTGTTTTTACCTCAGGTAGGCTGCTAACCTTGTCTGGGAACCCTCCTCCTTTATCCGGGCTTGGGACCAGCAGTGCTTCCTTCCTAGGCAGCACAGGCGGAGATAGAGAGGTAAAAACACTGTAAACGCTCACAGAACAGGAGAAGGAGCCTCGGACATCGGACTGATCACGGACAGGACCAAGGCAGGGAAAAGGAAAAAACGATTATGGAAGCGTAACAACATAACAAGGATCGCATGTTGGAATATTACCTCATGGAACAACAGGGATTGGGAGATCACTGCAGAGCTCGACAACCCCAACATAGACATATGCGGGATGTCCGAAACCAAAAAGAAAGGCAGAGGAACAGCCAAGTGCTCGAACTATATCTTTATCTATAGTGGAAAGGATAAGGACAGGGCCCACTCTGGAGTTGGCATGCTGATTCAGGCACAGTATGAAAACTCTATAGAAAATATCGACTACATCAATGATAGATTACTCAGGGTCACACTAAAGATAGGAAAAAACATATTCCACTTTATTAGCACATATGCGCCAGATATCACCAAACCACGTGAAGAAACAGAAAACTTCTATGACAAACTATAGGCAATAGTGGATAATATTCCACGAAGCAAAGAATCAACGAAGTTGTCAGCAATGAAAACGGGGAAATGCTTGTGGAATTTTGCGCTAGAAACGAACTCAGGATAATACATTCTTTAACAACAAGGAGCAACACAAATATACTTTCCGGAACGTGAGAGGAGATAAGTCGATGATTGACTTTATAATCACAAATAGACAAATCCATCCAGTTGATGTCATTGACATAAGAGCACTAACTTCAGCAAACATAGGCTCAGATCATAACCTAATACTGGGAAAAATCAGAATGGAAAGACCGAAGTTAAACAAAAAAGAACCAAACTACATAGAGAAATACAATATAGAGTAGTTAGAAGCAGACATCACCAAACTACTATTCAAATCTAGAATTGCTGAGAAGATAAATATCAACCATGTGACTGAGGAGGATGACGTGGAGACAGCATAGAGGAAAGTGAAACAGAATTTACATGATGCATCAATGGAAGCATTGGGGAAGAGGAGAGTGAACACTAACGCACATAATAAGACAACACCTTAGTTTACCATGGAAGTAAAAGAGCTGGCTGAGGAGAAACGAAAAAGCTATTTAAAATATAGAAGTACACCATCAGATGAAGAGAGACAAGCATATGCGACAACTAGAAACAGAGTCAACTCGGAAATAAAACGGATAAAGAGGGAATACTGGACTAAATTTACCAAAGATATGGAGTTTGATCTGTACGGGGCTCAAAAGAAGGTATGGAAAATGCTAAGAGAAAAGAAGAAACCGATCAATGAATATGTACAAACAAACAAAATTACAATAGAAAAGTGGGAAAAGTACTTGCAGGAATTATACAATGACCCGGAAGAAATCCCATTGCCTTAGAATGTTATGGATTCGGAAATTATTGAGTATAGTGAAATCAAAGCAGCTATAGCAAAACTGAAAAACCAGAAATCAACAGGTCCAGACGAAATTCACAATGAGATGCTAAAATATGCCGACGATCAATTAGTAGCTGAGCTTTCTAAACTGTTTAATAAAATATTGGACACATCAATTATCCCTAACGACTGGAGAACAAGTATAACAATACCCATCTTTAAAAAGGGGCAGAAAACAAATCCTGAAAACTACAGAGGTATATCCCTGCTGTGCTCTACTCTTAAATTGTTCACAATTATAATAAAAGAAAAACTTGAAATACATATTACAAATAGAGAGGAACAGCAGGGATTAAGAAAGAACCGCTCTACTACCGATGCTGTATTCACTCTTAGACAAATTAAAGAAAAAGCATTAGAATACAACAAACCAGCCTACCTCTATTTTATTGATTTTACAAAACCTTTCGACAGGATTCGGTTGAAGGACCTTCTGAACACTTTATCCACAAAAATGATACCTCCATCACTCATTAATGTCATAAGAGAGATCAACCTGAATAGTAACACAAGAATCAGAGCAAATGGGAAATAAACTAAAGCCATAAAAACATCAGTTGGAATCAGACAAGGCGATAGCCTAAGCCCATTTCTCTTTAACTGCATAATGGATAATATCATTGCAGGGGTTGTATCTATCAAGTTGGGGTACAGTCATGGTAAGGAAGCGGTGGAAATTCTCTGTTATGCTGACGACGCTACACTCATAGCTGAAAATAAAAATGACTTACAGAGAATGCTCACAAAGTTCGATGAATCCTGCTCACAGTACAATATGATTATCTCCGTAGCAAAAACCAAGTGTATGACATTCTCCAAAGACCCACTAGACTGCAGAATTTCAGTACGTGACGAGCCAATTGAACAAGCAACCCAGTTCAGATATTTTGGCAGTGAACTGCTCAGCTCTCATGACCTCCCCAGAGAAGTAAGGCCTCAGGCAGATAAAGCTGCAGTTGTGGCGGGCTGCCTGAGAGATGTCATGTGGAGGAATAAAGATATGAGAACGGATAGCAAGGTACGCATTTATAAGACCTGTGTGCGACCTATCCTCACATATTGCATTGAAGCGAGGACGGACACTGTCAGGACAAAAAGTATGCTAAGGACAACGGAAATGAGAACTCTGCGCGCTATTGCTGGGAAGACTTTGCGTGATCGTGTAAGGAACACCACAATCCGAGAGGTCTGTGAGGTCCAAGATGTGGTCAGATGGGGACGACAGCGTCGACGATACTGGTACCAACATGTACAGAGAATGAATTCCACAAGAATTCCATACATAGCTCTGCATGGGGTCCAAATGGACGGCGTCTGCCAGGGAGACCCCCGAAACGATGGAGAGATAGCTGGAGCTCAGCATCACAGGACAATCCTGCAGTAACAGACTCTTGAGAGTCTACAGAAAGTTTAAGAAGAAGAAGAAGGTCACCAGGAATTTTCTCGTCGTCATTTGAAAAATGCAACATACTTAATATTGATATATATCTATCACGCGGCATTACTTCATTAAAAATAGGTGTTATTATCGATCTTCTGTTTGTAATCCAATATTGGCTTATTTTGGACTTTTTCATTCTAACCATCAACATAGTAAGAGCAAAAAATGTGTACATTTCTTCGGCGTTTACGTCTTTCCACTTATGCAGTCTTGAATGCGGTGCCAATTGTTTTTGTTTCTTCACATTCTCATAAAACCTATTTGTTTCCACAACAATACGACTCATTACAGCCCGATTTAAAATAATTCGAAAAAGTCGCTTTCGCGACTTCAGTCAATTCACAATTCCTTAATCCTGATTGTTATGAATTTGCGGCTGAAAATTTATATTATATTCCCACTGCGGATTGAAATTATCAAAGACAGGTTCTACCAATGATTCTGTACGGCGTTCTTCACTATGGACTATTTCATCATTGTTGTGCACCGCTGTTTCTACCTTATCCAAATCTTGTATTATGTAATCCTCGTCGTCATTTATCGAACAATCAGAATCAGGATCCGAAATGAAGTTGTCTGGTTGCTCTTCACCCGTTTCGATGTTTAGGTAGATATTTTCCGAAGTAAAAAAAACTAATATAAAATAATGGATGATGAAGGAAAATAACGCAATTTAGTCACTATAAATTATGTGCACAAAATAAATTCCTAACTTATGTATAAATGTCACAAATAAAAAAAATAAACCAGAAAAACTTGATGAAAATTTAAATGTTCAATTCAGCCAATAGAAATGACGCACGTTTTAGAAATAGACGTCTAATCATTTACGTTCAGTTAACATACGTCGCAAAAGCCGGGATGAGACTGTGTAGGTAAACGGTCGAATGGCGGATATTATTGTGAAGTTAAGGTCGCAAAAAAAGATTTATAAAAATTTATCTAGTCAAAAAATATGTTCTTTTGTTTAGTCATTGAGAAAAGGTTCCTACATACAATGAACTTATTTGCAAATACTCTGTTATAGTAAAATTATTGAATATTTAGTTGTGAAGTCAAGCTTACATCGACCACTGCGTATATAGTGCACCGCACCAGTGGAACAAAAATCTTCCACTGCTATAGCAGTGCGCCGATCTCTCAGGGTTAAACAAAGAAATGTCTACATTTTTTAAAATCGTATTAATCATTATTACCTTTGATTTACAGGAGTTAGCGAACGCAGTGGTAACAGTAATTTGGATTCATTTAATCCCAATACAAAAGAAGAATTTAACGAATTTTGCGATGCGCTCACAGAAAAAATTTCATCATACAAAGCAAAGGAAGAATTTCCTGTCTTTGTTTCTGATCTAGTCAAAAATATATGCCTTCACTGTAAGTATCTACATTCTATTACTGAATTCATCCAGTGTTAACCTGAAAAGAACCTATTGAATGGTCATTTGCTGTTTAGCCTGCTTGCACTTTAAAGAAAGCCTACTCTACTCTATAAAATGCTATCATGTACAAAAATTACAAATGGAAAAAATGCCTTCAAATGAAACCTCATTTAACTTATTGAAAATTGATAAAAATTCATTTTGACTGTTGATATATCCAGAATAACCTTATTGCCAATAATTCTAATCAATCTTATAATTTTTAGATTTAAAAATATTTATCAGAAATAGATATTTTTAATGTTAAATTAAGAACAACTATATGAAAAAATATAAATAATGATGGGCACATTTATCCTTGTCTTTCCTCTTTCTTTCATCCCTTTTTTCTTATAAAAATTATGTACTGGTGCTGAATAATAATTAGTATGTGACTTATATAAAACCTATATTGGTTGGAATTTATTTATTACAATAAAATAAGATTAATATCTGTTGGTTGACTTATATAAAACCTATATTGGTTCGAATTTTATTTATTACAACAAAATAAGATTAACTGTTTTACTGCTGGACATTCTTTTCAATACTATAAAACGTCTATATATAGACCCTCAGCACTCTAACGGTTAATATCTGACTATTAACGGTAACTGGCATACCCTATCCTATAGTTGGTCACTTGAAGTTTTCCATTATTGCCTTCTTTCACTTTTCTATTCTTGCTATATACTAGTATTATCAATTATGCGTAACTGACTCAAATGAAGCTTTCGCAAATAAAATCAACACTTCAGTGTAACCCAAAGATTCGCAAGATATAAATTTAAAAAAAATTGTTTCTGAATAATTTTTTTTAAATTTATATCTATTTAAAAATTATTCAGAAATATATTTTTTTTAATTTATATCTTGCGATAAAGATCATGTTTTCAAATATTCAGCTCCCAATTGTGCTAATAAATGAAAAATATTTGTAACTCAAGTTTTCAAGTATTTAACAAGTTGTTTATACATCAATTAATCAAATTTTTTGTTTCTCTTTCAGTGTCGTCTTTTGATTTAAAAAATTTGAAAAGCTCACTAGAAAACTTATGTTTGGAAAAACAGAAATTAGAAAAAGGGGACAAAAATAAAAAGCCTGGCAAAGGAAAGGGAAAGGCGAAACTAAATGTAGAATCAGACCTAGTGAGTATATATATTTTTATTTTTACTCAAATATACGGGGTCTGCAATAGTGAACGTTTGGATATATTATAAACTATAACAAGTTTAATACTATTACTAGAAATGTAATATATTGTTAATTGACTATTATTAAGCTCCATTTATTTTTAAATATACCTGTGAAACCCCTTGAAGGTTTTTGAAAGAATCAGAAAAAAGTGTCGAAATAGAATTATTTCAGGCGTGTACTTGTATTTATAGTTCTGATATTCGTAATTCATTCTAATAAAAATGAATACATTTCATTTCATACATACTTCAAGATAAGTTAACCACCATTTATGCTACTCATGATGTATATTATTAGGTTTTCCAGAAAGTAATTTCGTATTTTTAGGTAAAATTTCATCAAATGCTCGTGGACAGTGGTTTTGATATTATCAGTATGTCAGCAATCTTTTGTCTCTAGGTTATTCTCGATCAAAACCTAGATGGTCATCAGCAGTGGTAATTGCCCTTCCAGAGCAGACACCATCTTAGTATGTTGTATCACAATTCATTATTTCTTTAACCACATTTGACACATATGATCAATTACTGCATCGTTGCTATGCACTGTGCATATATATATATATATATATATATATATATATATATATATATATATATATATATATATATATATATATATATATATATATATATATATATATATATATATATATATATATATATATATTATGTTTGGTAGTAAAAAAGAATTAAGCACCGTTATTATCGAACTGAATTAACCATTTAAGCAATTTCGGTTAACAATGGATGAAAAATCCCAACTCAACTACCTTATACATAATAATATACATTCAGCACGTTTGGAATGAAATTAGAAATGGAAATTTTGCCCTAACAACGTGTATACAGGAAATATGAAACTACTTTCTGAACAACATAATAAGGGATTGATTGCAGTGATCTAAATCTGGGTTGAAAGTTACAGATTTTGTTTAAAAAAATTAAAAATTTTAAGAAATGAGAATTTTTAATTTATTTTTAAAGGTCTGTTTTGGACCAATGAAATGTGCAAAATATTGGTAGTACGATGACTTAAAATACTAATAATGTTGATAAATGAAAAATTTGGATGAGAGAAATGTTGAAAAATATAGGAAATCAATAATATTAAAGAAAACTTAATGAATCTAATAATATATTCGAAAGAAACATTTCAAAACCAGCTTTACTAAGTAAAGTTTCCTTTCCGTTTATCGATCCTCGTATGCATCTTTTCAGGGCACAAAATATATTCTGTTCCTGACCCTCATTCATTATTAGCCGATATTTTGATGAGATAGTCTTCAAGTGCTTGATGATAGCTTGGTTTTCTACTCATGCAAACTTTTTCTGTTTCTAAAAAATAAAACAAAATTTTTATTAAATATCATTAGTGGAATTCGACCTCCGTGGCCAAATTGGTACGATGCTTGTCTTCCACCCGGAATTTTTGAGTTCGATTCCTGTTGGTACCTAAAAAAAAAAAGGGTTCCAGTTTAACAAAATGTTCATCTGGTAACAAGACTAGACTTGCATGTGCATGTGCCGAGTATGTTTCCAACTGTTTTATTACATGTGTGTTTCCAACACATGCAATGACAAACCACGAGTTTCATATCTACTCAAGATGTTTAAACCCGATGCTTCGATTACCGGGACTGAAGAGAATATTGTCTCCCGGCCATGCTCCTTAAAATGTCCCAATTACCAATACGGATGTGTTGAAAAGTACCATATGAAGAAAGTGGAATAATTTTAAATACATTTTTTATTTTAATTTTTACAAAATAGAGTTGTTGAAAATTTGTAAAACTAGAATCTTTCAATAATTATTTCTTCCCTAAATTTATTGTCAATTTACCATAAGTTCAAAATAAAATTTTAGCTCATACTTGAATCGGATCAGAATTTACACTAAATATTTTCAATAATTTATCTTGAACCCTTCACTGCACAAGTCCAAAAAGCTACACATGAAATAGTTTACATATGAAAATAGCAATATTCACCTACAGAATCATGCTGCAACTGAGCAACTACTCTACACAGCAGGTGTCGATGACCTGGAATGTTTCTTTTGATTCGCTGAACGGCTCCGATCATTGGAGCCGACAGCACAGAGTTTGAGCGGCCGGCTGACTCCGAAAGGAGTTGCTGGCACCAAAACCGTTAAGTATATATCCCAATCCAAAATTTTACCAATATTGTAGAGTCTTGGACACATCAGCTCGATTTGTTTGATACTGACAACATTTGAACTTCAATTAGTGTTTCAAGCTTAATTTTTGTAGGTAGTATTCAAAGTCTTAAATAGACTGGCACCGTACTGCATAACGGATCTATTTTTAAAAATTACTTTCCGAGAGGCAAGGTACACTGATATAGGTTGGCTCTCATAGTGCAAATCGCATTGTTATGGTAAATCCAACAAAAATACTCAGTTGTCTTAAACTTTTCAATTCCGAATAGAGAAAAATGTTGAAAAATACTTTTTTTAATTTCAGGAACAAATTCGGTACACTGTGTCGTTTACGGAACGGTTTATCCTTATCGAAATGCTTAAAAAACATATTCCATAGACATAATGAGAACAACTAAAAATGTTATTAAATTGATAAAAATTGGATTAATAGCTCATCACATGTTTGCAGTTATAAGGAGTTATATAAAGATTTTGTAATTCATACGTATGAAATATATAAATTAAATGTCGGTTATTTTCCACTACTGAGAAAAAACATTAAAGTCAAAAACAGGATGCCTCTATGTTGATGAAAAAAAAATACCAAGCTTCACTAGGTAAAAATACCAAGCTACACTAGGTAAAAATACCAAGCTTCACTAGGTAAAAAAATGTGCTGTGATAAGAAATAAAAGTTATGCTATTAAAGTATTGCGTACTTTTTAAATTACTTTTTTGTCTTCAATGTTTTTTTTTTTCAAAATAACCAAAGCGAGGTGCAAATTGACATTATCTTTTTCCTGGGAAAAGCAATCAATTGTCTTTATCCTAGTCTTTCTTCCAGTTAAGAACATCCTTCTTTTTGTGTGGTCTGATATTCTAATCATCTGGTGTGCCAATTACAATGGAAAATAAAAACAAATTCTTAAAATTTTCTGAGCATTTAAAATATCCTTTGTTTATTTATTTTGGATCTTATAACTGTGACTTTCATATATTAATCATGAAAACTTAGAACATTTTACATAGTACTCGAACTGCTTGGTGACTTGCACAGAGAAGGACTTTTTGATGAATAAAGTACATAGTCTTAGTGCCACTGAAACGTAAAGAAGAAAATAAAACTGATTTTCTGTATTTCCTGTTTATTTCACTGTGATCTCGGTTTACGATAACCCTATTAAGATTTTCAAATTCACATTTGTCACAGCAAATTATATTTCAAAAAATTTTATATTTTTCATTATTTATGCTTGCACAAACTTTTTATCAAATAAATTAAATTCAAATCACTTTTATATCCAATGTGTTTGAGTTTCAGAAAAATATTTAAAAATTCCCATACGGTAGTTTTATGACAATTGTGATGATAATACTGCAAAAATGTTTCAGTTCTTAGACAAAACCTTTCTGCAAGTAATGACAGTCTACCCAATAAACCAGTTAACAAATTTACTATCAGTTTGATAGTAAATTATGGTCACGCTTTTGTTTTCCTAATTACAACAAATTTTTCAAGTTTTTATTTATATTCAAACTCAAAGGTTAATCATTGATATATTGTGAATCTCAGTTTTTTATTGCTAATAGACTCCAAGAAAAATATACTTATGCTCAAGTAGGTCTCATGACCGGTTAAAGCAGTACTCTGAGTGGAAAAGATTATTCATTTTTATAGAGAGATCTTCACTTCAGAAGACTTCAGAAGCATTCATTAAGTTGAGTGTGTCTAATGTTTGAGAGAAATGAAAAATTGAAGAAATATTTCCACTAAGATTTTACAGTTTTTGTGTACGTGGATCAAAAGATGTAGTTTTGTTCTCTCTAGTTATCGGAAAAAGGAAATACTGTGATATGTATGTAAAATGTATCAAAATGAATAATTATGCTCTTACCACATATTCTTATCAGGTTACCAATTCAAATGTCATGACAAACTACTACCCTCAGTTAAGTTAATCTCTCTTGAATGTGTGGCTTTAAGGTTTTTTTTTACACAAGTTTTATATTTACCATGTACTACTTACACTTTATGAATAAGGAACTACACGCGTTATAAGTATAATTAAAAGTTACATATTAACACTGATTTGAAGTTGACTGAATTATGATCAAAATAATCCTGTTACGATCAAATATTTTCCCTATATTTACTGTGATGATCTCTGTGGTCTAATTTGAAGAAGACTAGATTTCCTACCTGGAAATTACTGATAAAGCCCAAAAAAATTGTCTCAGCCTGGTTCACGACCAATCTTTCAGATTGGATGGAAAAAATCACTTATGGCATGTGGCAATAACCCCGCTAGATTGTACTGTATAAAATGAATGTATAATACGATTAGACTTGTCAGGTCAATGATTTTTCGTAACATCATAGCATATTGCTTTGATAGATTGATTGATTTACACGCATTTGCATACAAATCAGTTAATCATAATATTTTTATATATAACCCTTTTAACTAACACCATTTTTTTAGAGATATATATTAAAAAAACTTACATTGTTTTGTGGAAAAATAGTGAATGTGTAAAAAATATTTAGTTTATAAATTTACATTAATAAGAAAAATCACAGGTGATAAATATAGAATGATAGAGTATAAAAAAATAGAATAAGTTACATAGTAACTGAATTTTAAATAGAATTAAAACTGTTTAAAAAAAATTATAATGAGAAAAGTACATTTTAACACATTGACTGCTGAATTATTTGTTTTATATTTACTGTGCTGTTAAAAAATTAAAAAAGCAAGTATAATTCATTAGCACAACAACCCTTACAAACTCTATAGTACCATAAGGCCACTCTGTTTTATAATTCACCCAAAGAAATTGGGAATAGAACGATGATAGGCATTTCAACACCCAGCAAAGTTTATATCAATGCACATATGCGTTTTCGGCATCGAACGTGTTAAGTGTGTAGTTTACGGGCAAAAGGGTTTGTTTACCAGTTTGTATCCTTGTTATGACAGTTATAATAAATATAAAGTTAACAACATGGGCCTTTTAGTATAGCAAAGGCAGGCCAATAGATCAGTGCATTAGGGCTATAAGAGATCATGTGTGAACAATTTGTTTTTGTAAATATTGAAATTGATATTTTATATTTATAAATTATTAATGATATTTTTTCTTTGTTTTCAGTCCCGTTTGAATCAGTACTCAGCGTATGGTGACTATGAGTATGACGACTTTATGTAATAAAATGAATTTGCAACAACTCCACACCAAGAACATCACCCCTCCCCTCTATTGTTTATTTTGATGCAATTTGTTTACAAATTTTGCATGATCAATAATATGTTATTTTATTTTTATTATTACTAAAATAAATATACTTCATATAATTGCGCTTTTTATTTCATTCCCAATACTTGAATCAATCTAATTGATATTTTTATGTAAGTTTTTATTTTTCTCTTGGCTACATCTGTCACGCCTCTTTAGTCACTCTAACTCCAACATTTACCATTTGTAAGAAGCTTAGTTTCTTGCGAGTATGTTCTGGAATATACATCTGTTTTTGGAGTAGAAGAGAGGATAAATCTTCATTCCTTTCTATCCGTGCACAAAGGTCTCCCTTCGTTCACAGCCATACATCTCGTCATACATGCTCTTCTGTTTCTCATACTTCCCTTTCCCTCAGTTAAAATTTCGTCAATTATGTTTTTCCTCAGTCTATTAATTAACTCATTCTCTCAATGTGGCGCCAAACCATCTCAAGATTATTTTCTTAATTCTTATAACATTCGTTTCTCATAAACAAGTTATCATTGATCCGATCATTTCTTGCTCCATCAAACATTGTAATATCAGAAGTCTACACAAGGCACGCATTTACTGTGCTCTTGTCACTTCTTTTTTTATATTGTTTTTATATAAAACTATAAATCTTGTTAAAATATACTCCAGAAAATAATAATTAAAAAAATGAAATAGAATGAGTTTGTGTTATTAAGAAATAAATACGAGTGACTGGGAGGAGTGGAAGCAGTAAGAAACACCCACTCCACTCAGTCCTAGATTGTCAGTGAACCACTATGCTGAGCCATGAACATCATGACGGAATAAGTTAATGCCAAAAGCAGGGCTTTTCTATATATTAAGTACATGAATCCCTCAATTTACGCGGTGTCCATTCATCCAAACTTCCTTTTAATAACCCGGTTGAAATTTCAAATGGGTAATAGTGACACCTATTAGGTAATAATTTGGCTTTTAAATCAATATTTTTATATACAACTGTTAGAGGAACGACAATACCAATGGAAGAATCATCCAGCGAGGGTGATTTTGAATAGGTACAACAAATTGTAAATTCTGTATTTTTTCATATTAACACATTGTAATCGGGTACTTTTCGCGACAAGTGATGACGCAATGCGGGTACTTTTAGACTTTTTTGCGCCAAAATTAGACTTTCGTAAAAAAACCATATCTCTCAAACTAATTAGTATTTTTTCGAAAAACTTTTTGTATCTTACTAAGAATAGAACCATCTATATCTTTATTATGCAAAATATGGGTTGCTCTATTTTTTACTCACACAAAATTACTACATTCTAGGTAAACATAGAAAAAAATACTCTCACCATCAAAATTATTTTATTCACATAAAATTACAATATAATTACGAAATTTTCAATAGATCTTATAAGAATCTTATAAATTCGTCTTCGGGAAAAAGTTGATGGCAGAGGAATAATATCTTCTTCACTATCATCGTCATCCTCGGAATCGGAAAAATCTTCTATGTCGCTTTGGCAGGAATAATTAGATAAATTGTCAGCAAACAATTCATCATCACTCTCGTTTGCATCCTGATTCATGTTCAGGGACAATAAAATTAATTTTCAAAAATAGTTTATCACAAAAAAAAACAGTGGCAGTAAAAAGTGGCGAAGTAAAAAAAGTTTTTGAACAAATACACCACGATAGGTATTTTCTACGAAAATTCGATAATTCAAAACAAAATAAAATACTTCGTAAAAGCAGAATGAACTCAGAAACACGATACTAAGACTTCCGAACGAAAGCAGTACACTGGAGTCACTAGAGAAACGATCAACAATGCTAAAACAAGATCCCGATTTGTTATTGAAACATATTTTTTTGTAAACATAACCGCTTTTATTTTTATTTTGCCTTTTGTGTTGTTATCACCCAACCTCATTGTATCAACAGGTAGATGCGTTAGGTACCCCTTACAATAGATAACGCGCAGTTCCCACCCCATTTGGCGACCGTGTTTACAAGTTTCCCGCATACCACCGCTTGGCAAACCAAAACGAGTAAACTCGTCTCCCGCTCTCTACTATAAAACGGGATAGAACGAGTTTTATCGTTTCCCGCAAACAATGTGTTAATAAATCATTTAGCTCTCATCAAAAAACTAATTTCTTAGTTATCAGTAACCACTTCTAATAAACTTATTAAAAATATAACAAGTTTTTTTAACTAAGAATAGAATATCTGTAAATACTTATTTTACATAGCATTAAATGTATTATTATATGTGCTGGAAAACAATCAGATAAACACTTTTAGATAACTACCAAACAAATCTTGATAAATCCCTTTTCCCTCTTGGCTTTGGATAACAAAATATTATACTCTGAATTTGGAATGAATCAATTTAAAATAATATATTTAAATAACTGTTAGTAACTCTGACTCTCTTGACAATGAAATAAGAAGTTTAACTTGGATATACTAAAATTATCAGTCTTCTAAATTCAGTGAATATTTTTATTAAAGAGAAAATAAATTTACAAACATGCCAGATATTACAGATCCCAAAGTTATTAGCTTTTATAATGAAAATTATCACAAAGAAAAGTTGCTGCGATTAAAATGGTTTTACAAAAATTTGGACAGAATCCAGGAGTCGGCTACGCTGAAGCCAGGAATAGATGCTAATGAAACAGTAGCACTATTGGAAAAATTTAAAGCAGTTGAGTGAATTAATTGAATTATGAAATCTCGATGACTTAGTTTAGTAGAATAGTTTCTCTTCCACAGATTTTGGTTCTAACACAAAACATTAAATGACTGAATTAAAATAAGAGATTTCAAGCTCTTACAGTTAGTGAAACTTTCTTTGAAGTTAAATATTTTTCCCGAGTAATTCTTGAAAAGAACATGAATGCTTTCATTCCAATTATGGATCCATAAAGGACTCGAAAATAAAATTGAAATGAACTCAAGAAGTATATTCTTTAAAATAATAGTTTGGCTCATCATCATGCTCATCTCATACTTAAAAAGAACTTTATTTTAAAATAGCTTATTCTTCATCCATAGTCTAACTCTACATGTCCTCAGAGTACTGGGTTGAAGTGATAAAACAATAGAGCATGTACCAAGCAGTATTCTTAAGTCATCCTCATAAGGCTTCAGTTTTCAAAACAGATTTTCTCTCTTGGGTCTTGGTAACATGATTGTATAGCAAAATAGGCAGGAAGTATTTGTCGAATAACCATCACTTCAAACTAAAGGCTGAGTGGTTCAATATGGTCCTTATATCATTCAAAGTGGGAATGGGCAGTTTATGTTCCCACTTATTTGGGGTCCGTATGATGAGTCACCTCTCTCCATCCCACTCTGTCCAAGGACCTCTTCCTCTATTTGCAGGGATTTCCATTTACAATGTCCGATTTCCCAGATATTCGGCTGGTTTCCTATCCTTCCGTGGTTGCAGTCCTAAGACTGGTTTGCAGCAATTTGAACTCTTCTCCTCCATTCCCCCCTGTCCTGTGCGGCTCTTTTTAAGTCTGTGTATGTTGAGCAGCGCACGTCCACCAACAGGTCCTCCAGGTACTCTCGGCGTGGGCGTCCCCTAGAGTTTGTCCCCTCGGTCATGCCCTCTATTATGGCATGCAAGAGGCCCTCTTGTCGTATTATATGACCGATCCATCTTGCACGCCTTTCGGACAGGATCCTGAGCAGGTGCCTTCCTCCTTCGATTCGTTGGAGAACCTCTTCATTTGTGATGCGGTCTCTCCAGGAAATTCCTAATAGTCTTCTATAGGACCACATCTCAAAAGCCTCTAGACTTCGTCTATCTCTTTCGGATAGGCACCATGTCTCGCAGCCGTACATCAAGATACTCCATACATAGGTCTTGATGAGGAGTATTCTCAGTTTAAGGTCTATATTATTTGATTCTATTATTTTCGACCTTTTATTAAATGCAAGTCTAGCCTGATGTATACGGCTGTCGACCTCGCTCTTGGACCGACCGTCCCATGTTATTTTGCTCCCGAGGTAGACAAACTCCTCGGTGTTCTTTAGTGGTTTACCCGACATCACTATTCTCATCTGGTGCTGCGCTCGGCCTACAGTCAGCAGCTTTGTTTTGTCTTTATTTATCTTCATACTGTAGTTATTTTGAAGAATGCTTTCCATAGTTGTTAAGGCCTCTTGTAGTTCCTCTTCACTTTCAGCAACCATAGCAATATCGTCAGCGAACCTTACACTTTCAGCAACCTTCCTCTTCACTTTCAGCAACCATAGCAATATCGGTTTCCTATACAGATGTCCATACCACTAAAGCCTAATCTCCCTCGATTTCAGCTAAATTGGAGCAACTTTCAAGGTACCTCTTATATACTCATTCCTTATTGTCTTTTGCGCACTCCTGAAATCCATCACAGCATGGGCAGTTCGATAATGACATTTCTCTTCATGGGATCTAGTTGTTATCCAGCACTCAGCTCCATGACTACTGGTCTTATGATGCTTTTATATACTTTTTCTTTCAGTTTCATGGGCATTCTTTGACCACCTTTCACAGCTACATGTCACCACTTACACCATGCTTGTTTTAACTTTCTAGTCACATCATACTCATTTCCACTCTCATTATATGCAACCCTCGATATTTGCAAGTTTTTGCTATGGGTAACGGTTTATCATCTAACATCAAATCGTATCATAGGTATTTTAAAATAAGCATTTTATGTATTCCGTTTTGCTGAGACTTATTTTCAGTCCATGAGCTTCAAGGTGAACTCTCCATACTTCCAATAACTCCTACAGGCTATTGAAGATATCTTGTATCAATACTAATCCCAATCCTCGGCAACCGTTACATCCAAATACTTTATATTAGATAACCAAAAAATTTATATGATCTTCCATTCAAAGAAAGCGTAAATATTCTTCAATTATGTTTCCTTTCATCTATCACAGTTGTAATCTCGCTGATCTCCTTTGCCAACTTAATTGAAGTTTATGTATCCCATTTTTATGTTGTCAACATTTTTTTATACGTAAAAAAATCATGTTACCTCAATCTCTTTATTTTTAGGAAATGTATGATCTCAAAGGTTACAAAAAACCACCCAAAGATACAACACATCTTTACGAGCTGGCCAAATTTGATCAGTATGTGCCCATGAAACCAGTGGATTCAGATGTGAATCATCTCCTTTATAGCAGCGACAGTGGGGATGGCAGGAAAAAGTATCTAAAGCAAAGATTCAAGATGAATCCGGAAGACAAGTAAGTTTCATAAATTAAAATTGGTTACGATTGAAATAAAAGTGGTTTGATTTTACTCGTACATGCCTTAAGACATATTTCTGGTCTTAGGGATACAAAGTTGATGACCTAAACTTCCTAATTTAACTCCTGATCACCAAAAGCCTTAACAATAAACACAGCAAAAAAAGTATATTTAAATATCATTGGATAAGTGCCAAAAGGTTGGCAGAGTAAATGATCCATTTAGGGATGGCACAGAGGACAGATCTCACACCTTCCAATCCTCACATAATTTAACCTTATCATAAATGTTCTTCTGTTTCTCATACTACTCAACTTTCCCTGTGTTAAAATATCTCCATCACCTTCCATTTATTTCTCCACACTCCGTTCAATTTCGACATATGTACACACGTATGTTTTGTAAGTCTTTCACAACATATTCATTCTATACACGTATTCCCAAGTCGTATTAAGTTTCTTATTTTAATTCTGCCTAAAATTGCATATCAAATATTATAAAAGTTGTTAATGACAAATTTGTACTTGGTGTCCTTAAATCGTAGTGTGATTTTTATATAACATACTATGTATCAGTTAAGCTGACAAGAAAAATATGAAAAATCAAACTTCTACCGTGTATGAGAACACACTCTATGAGAGTCTTGTCTTTTAACTGGCTTATAATATAAGCCCATCTTTCAGCACCTTTGATACAGTTGAATAGAAAATAAAATACAATTATTCCAGTGATTAATAAATAATATTGAATTACAGGTTTTACTTCCCTGAATGTTCAAGCTGGATTTACGGGTGGGAGTTGAAGAACACCAAGCCATATCCGATGACACGTAGACCTCGTGTCGAGATTGTAAAACAATCCTTCTACAGAAAATCTGGGGTGGGCAGTGATCCTGAACACTACAAGCAGCCTGGAGTTAACAAACCAAATATTTGCTTCTCATAAGGTGTTTGCTTTTGTGGTTAGCGCAAGGAATTGTGATTTTAAAAGAAACGTTTCAGTAGTCAATGTATTAAATAAGGTAATCCTTATTATATTACTTTATTGTTTCATGGAGATAATATGTTGGTTACGAGTTGGTGAGAGGGTTTCTTGGGAGGGAAAGGAAACCTTCAGGACATTTTTGACCATGAAACAGAAAACTAAATTGTTAGTAATCCCTTTTAAACTTGTGTTACCGAGTTGCATAAGAAAGAAAAACAGATTACAGATTAAAATTTTTCATTTAATAAAATAACAATTAGATTTATTATTTTTAATTCGCCTTATAATCTAACCAATTTCATTATTATTTTTTTTGGAACACCATTACCAAAAATATTTTTATATTCATTATAACATTTTGTACTGGGTTACAATTAAATATTTTTTCATTTATTATATATTTACACCCTTAAGTAAAATGCTACAATATATTTACTTATACATTTATACCTCGTTTGCAGATACAAAACCAATACTAGTTTTGGAATCTTGCAGTGCTTATAACTATACAAAATATTATCATATCTAATGATATTTACAAGGTTTTTTTATGATTTACATATACCATCATGAATCAATTTAACATACAAAATGAACATGATTTTATTATATGCATTCATGTTATGTAACAATTTCTTCCAACCATCCAGCATTAGCCTAATATAGTATATTGCAGAGGTCGGTTACCTTATTGCCGATAAGAGCGCAATAAGAAATTAAGAAATCGCTGTATAGAAAAACAAGTGAGACTTAAAAGAATAAATTACAAGTAGATTAAAATGACAATTATCCAAAAATATATCAATGGAACTAGAGGATAGGAATTGTAAAGGAATAAAGATGAAGATTGAAAGTTTATTTAGAACAAATGGACATTCTCAGATGTAATATTTTTTTTATTCTCTCTTTAACCCTCCGATCGGTGACAGTCCCGGCGGCGTTAAAAAAGTGACAAGGTCTCTAGGGACCGTCAAAAAATTATATGGTATTATCATCATGCAGGTGTGTCTTGATGGTTTTGTATGTTAGCTTATGGTTGTATAAGGTGACTAAATGTATATAGAAGGATAAAATATAAGTATAAAGGCAAAAAAATAAGTTTTTTTTTGGTAATTTAGGTTTTATTTGACAGGTAAAAAATAAAAGTTGTAATAAATGTATTATTGTGCTGTTTATTCATGGTCAGCTAACGCAAGAATGCAGGTATCGCACCGATACAATAATGATGAATGCTCAGCACAAACTGCTTTATTGCAGGTATAACAATATGATCTGGTTTTGCGCTGGCGTCCGTTCTGCGCACGATATAACTATGGATAGCTAACGCAAGAATGCAGGTATCGCACCGATACAATAATGCTGAATGCTCAGCACAAACCGCTTTATTGCAGGTATAGCAATATGATCTGGTTTTGCGCACGATATAAGTTGCAAATGAAGGTGCAGCTCCTGATGTTAGTCTTGCTACTACCGGAAAATATAAAAAAAAATGTTATTTCTATGTTTGTGCGTTTCAATATTCAATTTCAACGTTACCTTTACATCAAATGCTTCCATAGCAATTCGAATTTCGGGATAGCACATTATGCGTGTATTGGTGGCTCGTTCTTTGATATTTGAAATTGCTAATTGTTTCGTCAACAATTGCAAAAACGAACGTCGCTTGTCTGTTTTTTGAACAGGCTTCATCTCATCGTAAATTACGAATGCGGTCAATGCAGCAATGTCTATCATGTTGTAGAACATTGCAAGCGGCCAACGATTTGTTAAACGTTTGCATGAATAAGTGCCAAGCATCTGATCCATTGTGTCCACCCCAGATTTATGGGCATTGTAGTCCAAAATGACCATTGGCTTTCACTTATCGGTTTCACTATCTACCTAACAACTATAATGCATTGTATACAACAGCAGGACCGATTTATTATTCTTCGGCACGGCAAACACAATTAATTTACGATTTCTTTCAATAATGGTACAAGTTAGGTATAAGGTCCCTAAAGATCTTGTACCTGATCCCCGTACTAAATGTTTTCAAACCGTAATAAAACACGAACGAGTGATCTTACCGCTTTGAAACCGATTTTAATCGCTTCAGCATGTTTTTTTTTTTGGAATACATGCAGCATCACGTTTTTAAAACATACAAAGAGAAAGTTGTGAGCAAACAAAAATCGAAAACGTCCCCAGGGACCTTGTCACTAATCGGAGGGTTAAAGCGTTCAGTATTGTTCATATAAACTTTTACTAGGTGCTCAAAACACCCGTCAGCGTTATATTCCAAATTTATTTCTATGGATTAAAAAAACAAATGAGCCCAGAGTGACCTAACGGAATTAATAATGTTTGTAAGAATACATAACAATGAATTATACTTACTCCCACTCACCTTTATACTAGTTTTTGAGAATTTGAAATAAAAACAAATATTTTAGCACCACCATGATTTTAAAAGAAATTATTCAGTCAGTAGTCAATGTTAACATAGTTAAGGATGATGCGAACTTGAATCTCAATTTATCAGAAATTTAAATTGAAGTAAGACCGGCCTTCTACCTTATTCGGTCTTTTGAAATAACTGACCCTACACCACGGAAAATAATTCCTCTAGAGTGAAAGCAGGCTGAATCCATGGAGGCATTTGAGCGGATTCTTAAGTTCACACGCACTATTTGAAAGATGTTACATTGAAATGTAGGCATTCTTGAAATGATCTTTGGTCACTAAATGTCATCAGAAAAATAAATAAATGTCAATCTGCCAAATCTTTCTAGTTGCTGAAATGCAAAACTTGCGCACGTACAGGCATTATCTGTCCACAGGATGGACTGTAATCTTCCTCTGTCACAAGGGATGACACAATGGTAACACTGAGACTTTATTAATAAGGTCATTCAAAAAAAAATTAAGCTAAAACTTAGTTTTTTTTTGTACTGACAATTTTGCAAAATCAAAATACGCTTTAGCTCCGGTTCAAATTTGACAGCTGTGATTATTCATACAATTGCATATGATTTTATACATCAAGCTCGTATTATCACGCTACTGTTTACTGTTGAGTGTCACTATGCCATGAGTCAATCATGACTTGTTTACCTGTAGGCTGCAAATACCCCATTGAAAGAGAGAGGCCTCTCTAATATGTAACAGAAACATCTTAATCCAATTGTACCAGAAATCTAATCAAACAAAACCTACAGTTAAATCAGAATATATACCGGTCTCTGTGTTCTTAAAAATCTTAAAAAACACCTCATGTAGAGTTGCATAGTTTGTGCTTTGCACAACAATATGAATGTTTATTCAATAAGTGTTTTATTTTCACGTGTCAATAGAATATTTTTACTACACTTTTATTACATATAATACAATACAAACTGGCGGGTATATTTTATTTAACCAGGAAGATTTTGAGATAACATAGTTTACGTGTTGCGCAACAATGTGCATGTTTATTCAATAAGGGTGTTTTATTATTCTGTGTCAATATAATAATTTCAAATAACTTTTATTATATCTAATGACCTGATGGGCTTTATTGTCATTTGACCAAAAATGATGTTGAAAAGTTTGTGTAAAAAATTCTCAGCTGGTATATGTTTTTTTGTCACCATCAGGAATCAAATCAGAAATTTTACCACTAGGCCACAGAAGTTATTAAAAAAAAACAATATTTGAAATTGGTGATACATCATGGTAAATGTAAACCTGTTTTACATGTTGAGATGAAGCAGGAGATGAAGCACAGCACTATAATTACCTATACATTCGTACGAGTATACAAGTAATAGAATTCACAAACACTTCAAAATGACATTTATGTTTAAAATTAAAACTTGTTAACAAAAAATGAGTTTATCTGATGAGATCTGAATTAAGTTCAAGAAATAAAAAGTCATACAATTTTCTTATAACAAGCTCATTTCAAAATACTTTTTTAAAGCGTGTTTATATATAATATATACAATTAAATACATATTTTTCTTATCGGGTAGGCAAAGAGGACAAACACCAGTCTTTTTTATCCCAATATACATATTTTGCCTCCATGCAAACAGTTCCTTCACTTTCTGACTTCTCAATTTCCTTCTTTCAAAATTTTGTTCACTTGATCCAATTACACTTTTTTGCAGCCTTCTATCTCATCTTTCACTCACATTAACTTTGTCATTTGTTTAACTCAGACTCATCATGCCTGAACCATCTCAAAGTGCTATTTTTCATTTCCATAATACATCAGTCTTTAGTTCACATGCATCCTGAATAACATTTTGTATTCTGTCATACATTCACACACCATGTTTTCTCCTGTCTCTTCATTTTCATAGCATTTTATTGATTTCTTTAATTCATTGTCATTTCCATAATTACTCGTAACACATCGGTGAAACGAGTAAATTGTATGCTTCTAAAATAGTTTCAGAGGATGGAAAAAAGTTTTCGGTAACTTTCCATAGAAAAAAGAAGAAGAATTTTCTATGATGAGGAAAAGAGTTTGAGTTTTTTATGGTCTATGTACATCTTGATTCTATTAAAAAAAATCTTATGATTGAAAATAACTACACTTAATATTTTTTTTATATATTCACATGTGGGAAATGAAACAATTTCAGTTGATTGGCAACATGATTGATGTCATTCAAAATAATAAGGAATGAATAATGATTATTTTTCATATTTATTTTGAATGGATATATCACACATATTTGTATCTTTTCACAATGAGTATCAAAAAACTACCTGATTACAGATATTACTATTTCTAGATGTTTGAAATTACCATTTCTAGAAAATCTTTTTAATTTATTATAATTAAGATGTAGAAATCATGAAAATGGTAACTTCTACATTCAAAATGCGATCCAGAGAAACCCGTTTAAGATGTTTTCCCGCATAACTTATTTTTTGTCCTGAGAAATTTTGTTTTGGAACATCCTATCCTTACACTCAACTAATTTTATTTTTAATCTGTCAATAATAGTGAGATTGAATCCCAAGGTAGAGCTCCCTTGAAGAGAGTCTGCTCTCTGAATGGAGCTACCCTCTTCGTCATCAGCCTCCTTCATTCTAGTGTTAGAGATAAGCTTCTTCTGTTTCTTTTCAGTCCTAACCCATGGATGACTTCTCCATCGCAATACATTTTACGTCCATTTAGTCTGTCCTTTGTTAGGCCAAGTTTTAAGTCACCATTCAAACAAATTCTTGGTCCAGCAGCTATTCTCTTTTCTCATGACATGACCAACTCACTTCCATTTAAGTTGTACTGCTCTGTCTGCCATACTTATTTGATCCCTGATCCATTTATTCATTTGACGGTCTCTCAAGGAGATACCCAACACTACTCTCCTTAGCTCATAGCATTATTCTTAGTTTCTGCCATAACCATTTGTTAAAGGTTGTTGTTTCAATGCTGTATGTTAGTACTGATAATATGAATGCCATATAAATATTTGCTTTCACCTGAAAGATACCATCATGGTTATTTTTTTCAGTTTGTGATATGCATAAACTATCCTTTTAAGAAGTTTTGATTGATCAGTCCTTTAAAAACATCTTAAAATGGTTTCACTCTAAATGAAACTCATTCGAAAAAAAGGAAGATTTGTGTTAAACCCAGATCCATTCAATTTAAAGAAAAAGCTCTAATAAATTTGCAAATTATTTTTGTTTTCATTATAAAAAAATACAATATTGTCAAGCAGAGTACACAAACAATATAATAACTATAAATATACATTTCTACAAAATAAAAACAACACATCAGGCCTGAAACTGTGTCAATATTCGATAATAGTATCAAATACTTATAGTACAATATGATAATAAAGGAAACTTTTCCATTTTGTATAAAAGTGCCTGGCAACATTTCTTGGACAACGCAAAGTAGCAAACTCATGAAATGTCAACTTAATACCCATAAGTTGACATTTCGTGTATTTTTTTAAATGAGCTATGAAAATCAAAATTTTCAAGATTGTGTTCATTTTAAAATTATCACACTATCAAATACTATTTATCATCTTATCAAATTAGTTATAATTGGTGAATAATATTTTTATTTAATTTATAATTAATTCAAATATAGGAATTTTAAGGTATATTAAAAACTTAGCTTGGGTTTTAAAGATAATAATTATTTTTGAAATTAAATTGTTTTGAAACATTTATCATGCCTATTTTATAAGGAAAACCTTAATCCTTTTAATCCCACGGGGCCGATTATCGGCCCCAACTGGTGTATGCGAAAAATCCTACGGGGGCGATCATTGGCCTCCAAGTTTTCATACAACTTTTTATGTTGAATGAAAAAAAAAATCAAAATATATTTTTTTTTATGAAATATGAAAATGACTTATTATTTAACACTCTACAGGGAGGTCTTCACAAAAAATAGGTTTTAAAACTAAATATTAACTGAGATAAAAAATAAAATATAAACTGTTTTTTTGCCAAAAAAATCTTGGGATTTTTCGCACATTTTATGCATAATATGCTGGGATTAAAAGGGTTAATACAAACATTTTAACTTTTTTCAAATGATACAGTAAATCAGGCTGCAAGGTGTTTAAATTGACTTTAGAAATACCTGAATGTGACCAATTTGGCATCGCTAATATTTTGGACATTCGTGGCTTTTCACGTTTTCTACAGTATTTATTATACATAAGTATTTGATAGTATTACACAAAATCCTGGACGGTCCCGATATTACATATTACACACTTACGGCACAATGTCAAATAACAACATTGCTAAGTCCACAGTCTTAATATTAACAGATTTGCAGATCCCGATATATATATTGAACTAGCGTGTCTCGCCAGATGTTCTGATTTTCCATCAACATTTTCTTAAAGAATTTGAAAATATGTTTTACTCAGCCAGTAAAACAGATTACAAAATGGCGGTAATATTTCAAATATTCCCTTGTAAGAAATATTTATATTGTTTATTCAATATTTAAATCTCGTTATATCTTTAAAAGTATTTTTTTAAATTGACTTCTGCTCAGTTATTCAATAAAAAAATGTTTTTAATAAAAAACTGCATACGAAATTAATTTTGTACCTGTATTGAAAAAAAGTCTATTCTTCATTTTAAGTGAATAAAAACGAATGTGTTCCCTGGTTTCTGATGATGAATGAACATATTTATTTCATGATCAGTTTAATAATAACATTTATGATGATTGATTATTGAAGTGCCCATAATGCAGTCTTATGTTAACTTCAAACCAAACTGACAAATCAGTATAAACCTTTGACTACCTTGCACAACAGTGAATTCAAAAACTAAAAAAAAGACACGAGAAAACAAATACCTCAGGTTTTCATTCATATTCACTTTGGTTATTCAATACATTCAAAATGGGATTTAACAGATTCTTCTGGTCTAAAGTTTTTTTATATTAGTATTGTATTTTTGTAAAAAAATGACAACACTTCTAGAATTCTTTTCTTCTACCATGTACACTGTACATTTCTGATCATTGATATTAGTTTAGTCATTCTTTCTCTTCAAATGACAAACTACTTAATACAAAACTATCACTACATTCAAAGAAGGAATGCACTCCACTGTTGATATGAGTAGGGTTCTTTGATAAGACTGAAAATAAAATCCGATTCAACATACAATATATAAGCAGAACACTTCGAGAATGTTCTTTTAAGTAATCAATTACATTGAGGAAAAATTCAATGGAGACATTATAATTGTGAGATATGAGCATATATCATATATTTATTTTCCTTTTCCTCAGTTCATAGGCAATTCACCCAAAATTTAATATTTGATACATTTTAGAAATTGCAATAAAATACTACTGATACTAATGTTCAAATAAAATACCGATACATTACTGGAGTTAAGAAAATGATGAATATTTAAAAAAAATTTGAAACAGGTTTATTTCTAAACAAAAGAACTATTTACACTTTAGAAAGTTATGAAATTACAAAAATTTTGTTCAATTTTCAATGCTGAAAAAACACAAATATTTAAAAGAAATGAGTAGTGTTTTAAGTCAATAACAAAATTGATTGAATATGTCAGAAAGAAATATAAAACTGAATGATATAAAAATAGTACTAGACAATAAATAAAATAAATAATGAAAAATGACCAAAAGAAAAGAGTAGAGTCGTGTGATGTGGTATTATTCACAGGGAGCATTTGAGGCAAGGTTCAGACTCGGACCCACCCACCGCGTTATATGGTCTTATTATCTCATTTTTCAACCTGTGGCTGTGCAACCGGTGGGGGTGGGAGCCCCAAGGGGGTCAGGAAAATAAAAAATAGCTTACTTGTACAAAAGGAAAAAAAAAACATTTGTGCGGGCCACGTGCACACGCCTCAACAAGATATTAAGTTTTGCAAGGGGGTTGCAAAGTCTTAATTTGATTTTTAAAAGGTTGAGAAACAATGCTATACACCATCCAACTTGAAAAAACGGCTACTTGTACTGTGTTATACAAATCTTTCATAAAGAAATAATACAATCGAATATTTCATTGGTCAGTAATTAATTCCACATTATTATTGAATTAGCACTCTATCAGACAATTTTTATTAGCAAGTATCAAATTATACAGTATAAAAAAAAATCAAATAAGTGCAGTCATCCCTCAATTTATGCTAATTCACTTTAATGTGGTTTATTGTTTGGAACTAGAGGAATGTATAAGAATAGGGAAGCAGCAAGACTCTAGACAGATTATCTATACCACCATCAACAATTAAAAGAGTTACAACAGTAAAAGCGATAACAGCAGTAATGGAGTGCATCCATCAAGAAGATTTTGAACCAATAGGTACAGCAAATTATAAGTTCTGTATTTTTTCCTTCGTATAAATAAATTGTACATAGCTTGCAGTCCTCAACTTTTGTACGTTAGATTTTCATACAATTTGTTATTTCATATAAAATGAAGATGTTAATGAGTTAATTGTATCTCTCTATCTGTTCAAGAAATTGTTGAAGTGTGTTTTACCCATCTTACTTCCCTATTATAAAACAATAAATTAAATGTGCTTACACAATATAGTAACAATTAATGAATATCCATATATACTTTACTTTCATTGAAACAAAAAACAATATATATACTGTTCTAAAATATAATTTACCACAATTTGTACTTTCCCCTATTTTATTGATATTTTAAGTCTGATCCGCAGAAAAGTGTAAAATCAGGATTATACTGTAATACCCTCTCCCTCTTTTCTTTCCCTGGCCATATGACGATCAGAGGCTCATCACCTGGATAAGGACCATAAACATAGGTGAATGTACGAAATTCGAGTTACACCTGTATCTATAAAACAACATTGTGTTATTGAATAATTGCCAGTGAAAGAATGTTTTAATTTTTATTCTTTGACAAATGATTTGTATGACACATTGACACTTGATGTATTACTTTATAGCAAACTTATCAATGCAGAGAATAAAAAATATGTCATCTATGTAGAACCGATAATGTTTTTTTATCTCTTTGCGTAGCTTTATGCTTCTCTCACGTTGGAAGGTAGTGAGATACTGTGGCATACAGCAAAGTAATATACAATCATCTCTAGTACCGTGTTCAGACCACACTGGCAAGATATTTTTGATAGATTTTGAAACCTGGTTATTTAGCCAAAAATTACAGGTCCGTCACAACCAACACTTTTTTGCTATGTAAAATTATAGCATGACGAATAGTCATTAACAGACCATTTAATATTGTAAAATAGTTGATAAGGAAGACATGATGATGAAGGACCTGTGATATTGGGTGAACTAACCGAGTCTAAAAGCTTGCTTTGATCATTGAAAAAAAAACACAAATGTTTATATTATGCTGTTCCATAACACATATCACATCAAGAGGACCTGGACTTAATACTTAGCAACTACTAAACCAATGCAACAATATATTTAAATAAAAAAGGACTCAAAGTTAAACCAGTCTGGGATCCACTATGAATCGTCATACTGAATTGGTTTAATAACGCCTGTTTTTATATGAAAAATTATCTAAAATATGTGAATTCTTTTATTAGTTATTTGGAATAAGTATTTCATTGCATTATTTTATAATTTATTTGTATACAGTACAACCTGGCAAGTTTATTGCCACTACTCAATATCTTCCAACCAACCAGAAAAATGTTAAAAGACCTTGCAACACAACGGACCTTTTATCCACTTAAAAAATAATATAAATTTCACTTAGCATTTAGGGATAAATATATTTTGTTGCTGGTATGAATATGATTTTTTTTACAAAAGTGATAACAAAAAGACCATATTTTGTGCAACTTGAATATCCATTAATCACCGATGAAGGTTGGAAAGTAAACTGTAACGTTTTCAAATTAGAAAAAGCCACATAAACTGAGTAAAACCTTCAAAATCAGGTAGGCACTGTTAAATTAAAGCATCAGTGTGATCTGAATCAGTAGTGACAGATTTATACTCTAAACAGAGTCTCAGGGATGGCTCCCATATTATGGACACTTCAAGCCGTGCAAATCAATGTTCTAAACACTAAATTTCCAAGTAGAACAAAATCACATTAAGCTCCCAAGTTGAAATACAGACACAAGTTACGTTTCCAGTTTAACACAGTCACATATTCAATTTGAACAAAGTTATGTTACGTTCCCAAGTTGATCACTGTAACTTGACATTTCCAAGACGAACATGGTCATGTTACATTTCTAAATTTAACATGGTAACGTTATGCCCCCGAGTTATGTCCCACTGTAGGAGGGCTGATGCTCTTGTTGGAGAGCAGGGGGCATGTCCGGAAGGGGCCCAACAGTCCACTGGATGAGACAATGCTCAGGCATCTGCGTGGATTGAAAGTGGTCTTTGAGCAACGTCTGAGAGAAGTTGCAGTGCATTTGGAAGGCATCGTTTTCTCTTGCTGGCTCGCCACATAAACGGTATAAATCTGTAAAATAGAGAAGCAAAGATTAATGAATATTATTGAATGATGGTGTGGGTGCAACTAGTATTGAATACCATATAATGTTGCTAAACAAACATGCCTACTTCAAATGATTTTCTTGCTTCCTGTTGGGTTAGGCGGTATATTATTTCAAATATGCCTAAGAGGATTTAATGTCAATAATAAATTCATGAACTCACCCTTGAGTATGGCAGAAGCCCAGAGTTGCACATGAACATCGGGAATCTTGCTCGCCAGCTGCATGGCAGGGGTGACCATGTTCATGCTCTCCCGAGAATTATTCAGCGAAAGGAAGATATGCCCCAGCAGCACTAGCGAGCAGGAAGTCAAGCGATTTAGGTCCTCAGCATTTGCCATCTTAAGGGTTTCTCTTAAATACCGTCTGAAATAACCATAAATTTTGTCACATAAAAAATACTTCTAAAAGACAAATCTAAGTATTAGAAACAAGTCGAGGTTTGTTTGGACTCAAAAGTGTGAGATCTTTTAAGTTATTGGAAGTACAAATTAGTTCGGTCCGTTTCCAAAAGATGGCTCTGGCTGTTATGAATGGTTCATAGTGACAGCTGATTTTGGCGGTTTCAGAGAGGTTAGACATCTGCCAATAATATTCAGTTTTGTAGTGTTGAAAATGTCAAATTTTGTGTTAACCAAGCAGCATTTGCGGGAGGTTTTAATTTTCTGCTTTAATTGGAAGAAAAGTGCAGCTGAAGCCCATCGAATGCTTGTTGAAGTTTATGGTGACGCTGCTCCAACTGATAAATCATGTAGGGAATGGTTTCGACGTTTCAAGGATGGAGATTTCAGCGTCGAAGCCAAGCCTTGCTCTGGACAGCCAAAAAAATTCAAGGACAAGGAATTAGAGGCATTACTCGAAGAAGATCAGAGTCAAACGCAAGAGGAGCTTGCAGAATCATTGGGAGTGACTCAACAAGCCGTTTCCGTACGATTGAGAGCCATGGGAATGATTCAAAAACAAGGAAATTGGGTGCCTTATGAACTGAAATCGAGAGACGTTGAAAGGCAATTTTTCACTTGCGAGCAGCTGATTCAAAGGCAACAAAGAAAAGGTTTTTGCATCGGATTGTAATTGGAGATAAGTAGATATTCTACGACAACCCCAAGAAGAAAAAATACTACGCTAAGCCCGGTCAATAGTTGCCATCGACCTCAACATCAACACCAAAACCGAAGATCATGCTCTGTATCTGGTGGGACCAAATGGGTGTTGTTTACTATGAGGTGCTGAAACCTGGCGATTCCATTACGGGCGATCGGTATCGGCTACAATTAATTCGTTTGAGCCGTGCATTGCAAGAAAAACGGCCGGAATACGAGCAAAGACATGATAAAGTTATTCTTCTTCACGACAATGCTCGGCCTCATGTCGCAAAAGTCGTAAAAAAATATTTGGAAACGCTCAAATGGGATGTTTTACCGCACCCGCCGTATTACCCGGACATTGCTCCTTCTGATTACTGGTTGTTCCGAAGGATGCAGCACGATTTGGCAGGTCACCAGTTCACTTCTTTCGTAGAAACCGAAAATTGGCTCCAAACTTGGATCGCTTCAAAAGACGAGTCTTTTTTTCAAGATGGAATTCGAAAATTGCCTGAGATGGGAAAAAGTAGTGGCCAACACAAAAAAACGGACCGAACTAATTTGTACACCCAATAATATATTTCAAGTAATGTGATTATTTTTATACATTCATTGATTCCCCATTGAGCTTATGTGGAACAGTTCTTAATTGGTCACATCGTGGAAGTGTTCAATATATTAATTTCTGGGAGGACTGGAAAAGATTCATCTGGCTACTTCTTATGGATGAGAAATCGTATTAGAGAAGAAAAGTTATGTGAATATTCATTAGTTTTCACCAGATACCTTTGACTCAGAATTTGACCACATCAATTGTATGTATATGATGCCTGGACAGATATGCAGCATGATGGACAGATGAGATGGAATATATTATCTGTTCTTCTTAGCATAAGCATAGTGCCCTCGATATTTTGGTTTTATCCTCATTTTTGCTGGTTATCTTGAGTTCTGACCATCACAACCCTGAAGTGGTTGAGCGCCCTCCAGATGGGCCACTTTTCAAGACTTTTTAATTGGAATAGCTCCTTAACATCAGATAAAGTAAAGATGTGTATATTAAAAAAAATATATAAACAAAAAATAATTGTTTCTCCTTATAAAACTAGGGAGTAAAGGAATATTATATTGGGGAGACATGGTCATTTTCAGGTCAATCCTGTGGGTCGACACTTGTCAAATGGTGTTACCTAGAGAGATCTTACGATAGTATTGGTAGCGCACTCACTTAGCCTCGTTGTATCTGGCCTGGAAGAAGGCTTGCAGACCCTGCACGTAGTAGGCAGCAGCCCGAAGCGAGTGAGATTGCGAGGGCAGAGTCTCGGGATTGATGTGCTCCAGCAAAGCGTTAAGCTCCGTTTCCCGCCGTCCCCGCAAGTACACTATGGCAAGGTTCAAGTGAGCAAACGTCCATAGGTCTCGTTCTTGGGATGACTGAAAACAAAATAATATAAGTATTGAATTAATTATTAATGAAAAAATGTGACACATGTGCTTTGGTTTATACATACATATATACCATCTCACTATTTCAGAGAAGATATAGCGCCTAACTTTCCTATTAAACATACTTCTTACGCTTCCTCCACATCTTAATGATGTCATTAAAATTATTGCATGAAACTTAATTATCTTAAGAAAATCTTAAATGAAATGACGTTAATATATAGCGCCTGCATCCTGTCATTGTATAAATAGGTCAAAACCCATACGGTGGTTGTTGGTTGTCTTGTCGGCAAACAAAGAATACGAGAATTGAATTTTGAATACAAGAGAGCGAGAGAGGAATACTTTGATTCTCTCCGAAAGTAATTCGAAATTAGAATCTCGGTGAATCCGTGATACTGAACGAATTTTAAATACCTAGCTAACAATTTTTGAACCGGTGTAAAAGGGGACAATGTATAAATGATATATATAAACAAATTTTACATTTATGAATATATATTTTCATAAATGTAGAATTTGTTTTGCTTCCGTGAATATTTCACGGGTTGCAACTAGTTTTACTAAATAGTGCAAGTCTTTGCATGTTATTAAAGGGCCAAAAAAAAAACAGTTTTGAGAATAGCTCCCTTAAGACAATAATAGGTATCAAATGAGCAATGATATGGGTGAGGCACTAGAAGTAGCTGGGTCTAATCTACATCAGGCCTGAGCCGACTTTTGCAGACCATGAGCTACTTATAATTTACTCGAAGTGTCGCATCCCACTGTATTTTTATGTAATCAAAATAATAATTATACCATATCAAATAATGTATTAAAAAAAATCAGTTTTCAATATATACAAGGGTCATCTAGAAAGTAAGGTTACAACAAATATGTAGGATCGAAATATGCTTATATTTCATTGAAATTCACAGGATACTTCACCGATATATTAAAATATTTTTCAGCGTAATCGCTGTCGAGATCGAGACATTTCTGTAGTCGGGGCACCAGCTTTTGTATGCCAGTGTCATAGACCTCCGCCGCCAGCTCTTTCAGCCCCTTTTTCACAGCTTCCTTGACCTCCTGATCGGCGGAAAATTGTTGGGGTGTAGTGACACACCCATGTCTCATCCCCCGTCACGATCGAGTCCAGAAAAGCTTCTCCCTCCTGTGCAAAACCATCCAAAAATTCACGCGCGACGGTCACGCGATTTTGACGGTGCTCCGGTATGAGCATTCTGGACACCCATCTCGCACACAACTTCTTGTAACCAAGTTTTTCCGACACAATATCACCAAGGAGACTTCGAGAAATGTCAGGAAATTCTTCGTAAAGGTCGTCAAGCGTCACACGGCGGTCATTTTGCACTTGTTCTTCAAGTTCGTCAGAAATGACTGCCTTGTCTCGTCGTATCAGTACGGCCTTCTTTGAACTACCTAACCCACTTCGTGACATGTTCTTGACACATCACATCACTACCATAAACTTCCACGAGCTTCCGATGGATATTCGCGGCGGTATTGTTCCGCAGTCAAAAAACGGATGACCGTGCGGATCTCGCACGGACGGAAGGTGGCGGGAGCGCACCACGACCTCTCCATTGGAAGAATTTACTGTGACTGAACAAAATGGCCGACAAACACACGGGACCAAACAAACTGACCGTTAGGATCCCCCCTACACGCCAGGTGCACCAACTTCGAAACAAAAAAATTCCCCCGGCCTCACGAGCCCTTGTAACTTTACTTTCTAGATGACCCTCGTACATATATGGTATGTATATAATGGAATCATGAAAGTTCATCAAGTTGTTGTAGAAGACTTGCACTGCATACGTACACATTCTTGTTAAACAGACTGTAAGGATACTTTCCTTCATCCATTAGATTCCAAAACTTAGGATCTGAACTGAGCTTTAATTCATGTCATTTTGAAAAAGAACTTCATTTTCTAGATAAAGAAAGTGTATTATTTATCTTTTCTGTCATACTTTCCACATAAACAATGCCAAATGGGTAACATGAACTTAACAATTGGTTCTAATCTGGTAAATTCTTGGAAACTCAAACTCGCTCAAATTTGGAGTAAAAGTCATTATTTCATCAAATTTGTTGTGTATATCATTTTTTTAAATTCTATTTCTTGTAAATTCGTCAGAAATATTTCAGTTTGTTCCTCATCCATCAACTTTAATCTGTTTATGTAAGTATTAAAATATCCAAACATTTGAACTGATTTGTTTTTCCCATGGAGTTGGAAGTTTAATTCATTAAGACAGTTGGTTTTGTTCATAACAAAATCTAAATCCATCAACCAAACATTAACATTAAGTTCAACTTACATATGTCTCATCTTTTGAGTTGATAATTCTTTAATCTCTTGTTTGACCCTGAATCTTTGTAAAAATATACTCTAAATCCGTGTTTCCCAACGTGAGGCCCACAACCCACAGGGGGGCAATTCGAAAATTGACTCGTTCAGAGTTTAAATTAACCATATTTCTATATTGTGGTTCACGAGCATGATACAAGTATAACAGATATAGCAATCCGGATCGCAGCTAACTTCCCTCCACTGTCGCGTATACGCCGTGACGTAATACGCGACAGTGGAGAACATAAACAAAAAAGAGTAACATTAAAGTCTCTATTTATTGCTCATACTGCAACTGTCAATCGTACTTTTGAGGCTAGTTATGAAATTTCAATACTCATAGCTAAATCTAGTAAAAATCATACTATAGGAGAGATTTTAATAAAATCATCAATATCAGCATTTCTTAAAGCGGTTCTGCAAAAAGATGACAAAGCCGTGAAAGCTATGCCACTCAGTATTTAGCTGAATGTGGATTTAGTGCCATAAATGATTTGCTGCTAAAAAAAAGAAATCGGCTGGATATAACGCAACGGGGAGACTTGAGACTAAAGCTAACTAAATTGGAACCTAACATAAAAACTCTTTCCATCAAGCGCAAAGATCTCACTAAATTTAAAAAATAATTATTAATATTAATAATTAAAATAATATAGAGAAATATTTCATTAAAATTATTTTGTACTTGAATTTCAGTTCCCCATTATGTTTTGAAAATTTACTTACTGTGTTTGCTTATTTCCTAGTGATTTCTTCCTAAAACCCATCATTTAAGTTTCTTTAATGAGCAATTCAATTTTTGAATATTATGTATATGTTACGTAGGGGTTCCACGACAAAGCGGCCGTGACAAAAGGGTTCAAGTTTAACCCTTTTGTCGCGGCCGCTTAGTCGTATTTTGATCGCTTTGTCGCATCACCGTTACGTAGGGGGGGGGGCATAAGAATTTTAGAAAGGCTTAGGTGGGGCATAGCACAAAAAACGTTGGGGAACACTTAAGAGTCTAAATAAACCAATGACTTTTGCATGATATAACTGTCATATGTTCATAAATAAAAATAGTAAAAAATAATAAGCAAAGGAAACAATACACCACTATAACAGCACAACTGGGTATTTGCTCTTTTTGCAATATCAGTGATATGTTCACTCCATTTCAGGTCAATACAAATTATACTTCCTAGATCCTTCTGAGAAGTTACAGATTTTATGTATTTTTATTTTGTTGCATAAGTGAAATGGGAGTTAGATTAGATAAGAATATTAAAAGTCCTACCGATATGGCAGCAAGGAATTGTGCCTCTGCAGCCTCCATGCAGTTCATGCTCATGGCGTACAGGCCAAGCAGCGTATGCAGCTGTGGACGATGCGCACAGAGCAGGCGCTCGTCTGTCCGACACAAAGCAGCCCCGGCGCTGATTTCTGCCAGCGCCCCCGACTTGTTGCCTGTTACCAGCTTGCACATTACCATGTGCTCCATCAGCATCAATTGAAACACAGACAGGATCGGCTTGTTGTCCACTTCTGAAATCATTCACCAGATAAATGGATTCGTTAGTACCTTATTATAAGTATACAAAACCCAAGGAAATTTTTCAAGTGACCAAAAAAAATATATATTAGATGTACAAATAAGTTTCCGCCGTTTTTTTATCAAAAATTGGGCATTTATTGTGAAAGAACGGAACCTCATGTTTTATTCGAAGTATTGCCCATCGCTTGCCACTACTTTTTCCCATCTTTCTGGCAGCATACGGATACAGCGTCGGAAGAATGCTTCATCTTTTGAGGCTATTCACGAATCAACCCAATTTTTGGTATCTTCATATGATGTGAAGTGCTGCTCAGACAGGCCATGCGTCATCGTTCGAAACAAGTGGAAATCAGAAGGAGCAATGTCTGGTGAATACAGCGGGTGGAGTAAAACTTCCCAATTGAGTGTTTCCAAATAGGTTTTGACCGGCGCCGCAACATGTGGGCGAGCATTATCATGCAGGAGAATAATTTTGTCGTGTCTGGAGTAGTAGTGGGCGCGCTTTTCCTTGAGTGCTCGACTCAATCTCATCAATCGTGTTCGGTCGACATCTCCAGCAATGGTTTAGTTCGGTTTGAGCAACTCATAATACACGACACCAAGCTGATCCCACCAAATACACAAGAATTTTTTTCCATGAATATTTGGCTTAGCCGTAGATGTTGAAGCATGGCCAGGGGGTCCCATGATTTCTTCCTTTTTGGATTATCATATTGGATCCATTTTTCATCACCAGTGACTAAACGGTGCAGAAAACTCTTTCGTTTATGCCTGGCAAGCAACATTTCACATGTGGAAAATCGGCGTTCAACGTTTCTCGGTGTCAGTTCATATGGAACCCAATTTCCTTGTTTTTGAATCATTCCCGATGATTTCAACCGATGTGCAATTGCTTGTTGAGTCATTCCTAATGTAAGTGCAAGTTCTTCTTGCGTTTGGCACGAATCTTGATCCAATAATACTTCCGATTCCGCATCTTCGTACACTTTCGGCCTTCCGCTACGTTCTTTGTCTTCGATGTCAGATTCACGGTTCTTAAACTTTTGAAACCACTCAGGACAACTTCTCTCACTTAAGGCAGCCTCACCATATGCTTCTACAAGCAATCGATGCACCTCAGCTGCAGATTTCTTCAAATTGAAGAAGTAAATCAAAAGTTCCCGCAAATGACGCTTATTCGGCTCAAATCTTGACATTTTCGCACACAAAAGAATATATTATACTGATAAAAATTTACTAATATTTTAAGGTTATGTTGTTGACAGATGTCCAAACCTTACGACAATGACGTTTTACATCTGACAATTTTAACCATAACTTACTGGTGGCGCCAACTTTTGTCAAACGGCGGCAGCTTATTTGTACACCTGATAAATTAGAGGAAATGACAATTTTTTAATGTTTCAGAAAGTTAAATTTCATTCAGTAAATCATTGAAAACAGTGTTTTTTTTTCATAAATACCAAAATAGCATTGGTAATATGTTAATTTTGTAGGTACAAGGAAAGAGAAAAAATCCATGATGAATATTAAATTTGGAAAAATGACAAATTAGCAACAATTGCTCATAATCAAATAAGTTACAAAAAAATTATCAAATAAGTTACAAAAAAGATGCAAAAGTAATATTATTTCAAGTAGAAAAAAATTATGTTTATCAACATAAATGTTAAAATGATGCAGTTTTGTACATTTTTAAGATCTACCTATAATGAAAACCTAATATAAAAATTTATTGAAATCGACATACTAATTAAAATTAGTTCCATTCATTTCAAATATATTTTATAAACAAAATTAACAGGAAACACTATAAATTAAATTCTTTGAAAAATTTATTTCATTGTAAACTATCGATAAAACCTAAAAAAAATACTTGTTTGAACCATCACACTTTCAAGTTTAGAAAAGAGTCAACAATTTAAATTCAAGTGTTAAGTTGTTTAGGACACTTTTTTAAAAAACATATTTAAAATTTGTGGAACTTAAAAGTCTGATTTCCAGACATGTTTATTCAATTGATAAAAATAGTGTTCTACAAAGTTTGTGACTTGACAATAAATAAATTTGTAATATCATTTCATTATTTTGCGTTAACAATAACTATCCACTGTTTTAATATAGTAGTAATGCCTGTTTATAAACATAATTCAATTTTTTTTTCATCATCCATCTATGACCAGCAAATTTGCTCAATGAACCTTTGGAAAAACTGCAACTAATGAACACGAAGAATGTTGATCTAATTATGATACTCTTCCTTATTTCTTCGTATAATATTCATTCTCCTTACGTTCAGCAATCACATAACAGCTGCATTAGTCAGCAGATGGATCTCTTTGAAACCTCCTGAAAATAATACCCATTGAGATAAGATGCGGATATAGGTTCTTCAAAATTTAATTAAAAACTTACGTCTCAGTTTGTCTATTTGTGTGAGTGCCTTATCAGTATACTTGTGTGCTTTCTCCATGTAGCCAGCCTGCATGGAGTGCATTACAGTGACCAGGTAGACCAGCACGTACAGGTGCTCTTTGGGCATCCACAGGAACATGTCCCCAATGTTGCTGCCACAAACACCTGCTGAAATACAACCCCTACTTCACAAATGGGATTCATCATGCATAAACAATCACTCTAGAATTCTTTTGAACCTTATTATTTTATAAAATCTGACTACTACACATTTAATTTGTCCAGTTTTGGAGTGTGTTAATGCTAGAAATATTACAAAAAAAATGCTTTAAATGTTACTTATATTGAGTTGCAATGGCAGAAACTGTATCTACGAGTATGACTGATGCAAGAATGAGACTTCCAACCATCATACTAGTTAAAAGGGCTCCGTCTCTTTTGAAAAAGACTTGAATTATTGATATTGTTTGTTTTCCCCCTTTTTTTACTTTTAATCTTTAAGGATAGTCAGATGGGGATATGGGGACAGTATACTTACAAATGTATATTGAAATAAAAAAATATTTTCAAGTTACCAAAGAATTTATTTATTGACATTTAGGAACTTGAGTAGACCGAAAATTTATGGAATTGGTTGGAAGCTGAGATACGAGGGTGGTCCGATAAGTACTTAGCCTACAAAAGAATAACAAAATTTTTGGAAAAGTGGCGATTTATTTCTCAACATAATCTCCTTTGAGTTCGATACACTTGACCCAGCGATGCTCCAACTTCTTTAACCCGTCTGAAAAATACGTTTTCTGGAGGTCTGCAAAGTAGGCCTCCGTGGCTGCGATAACCTCCTCATTCGACTCAAATTTCTGCCCGGCGAGTGACTTTTTCAAATTTGGAAACAAAAAGAAGTCGCACGGGGCCAAATCCGGAGAAAACGGTGGATGGGGCAGCAGTTCGTAGCCTAATTCTACCAATTTGGCCGTGGCGACGGCGGAGGTGTAAGCCGGTGCGTTGTCATGATGGAAGAGCACATTTTTCTTCGCCAAATGGGGCCGTTTTTTCTGCAATTCGGCGTCGAATCGGCCCAATAATTCGGCATAGTAGAGCCCTGTGACCGTTTTGCCCTTCTCCAGGAAGTTGGTGTAGATCACACCTTTTGAATCCCAGAAAACGGTGGCCATCACCTTTCCGGCCGATAGGACAGTCTTCGCCTTCTTCAGAGCATGTTCGCCGGGTGAAGTCCACTGTTTCGACTGTTCCTCGGTCTCGAGTGTGTACCAGTGTATCCATGTTTCGTCGACGGTCACGAAACGACGCAGAAACTCCTTCGGATTGAGCTTAAACATCGTCAAACACTGCTCTGAAGTGGTTTCACGGTTGCGCTTGTTGTCCGGAGTGAGCAAATGCGGCACCCATCGCGCTGACAGCTTTCTCATGCCCAATACTTCATGCAGGATATGACCCACGCGGTTTTTTGAGATGCCTACTGTCTCAGATATCTCGCGCACCTTCAATCGACGGTCTGCCAATACGAGATCGTGGATTTTTGACACGTTATCCTCCGTGGTAGCCGTTTTCGGGGCACCTGAGCGTGGCTCATCAAAAACCGACGTGCGACCACGTTGAAACTCGTTAAACCATTTTTTGACGGTCGCCATTGAAGGAGAAGAGTCACCGTACACAGCATCCAAGCGCTCTTTGATTTCGCTGCGCGATTTCCCTTTCAAAAACAAGAATCGAATCACCGACCGATATTGCTCTTTTTCCATTTTTCTCAAATCCGCGGACACGCTTGCTTCCACACGCGGTCAAAACAAAACTACGCGTCCGATTCGGCTGAAATTTTGACAGTAGCTGTCAACGAGAATGTACTACGCAATAAAAAATTGTTCTTGCGATTGTGGTGCCATCGGGTGGTGAGGCTAAGTACTTATCGGACCGCCCTCGTATATAAGTTGATATTTCTTCACTTAGATCTTGTCTAATTGTGTACTTGGGCAAACAATAAAAAATGAACAGTAATTGAACAAAAACCAAAAATTGATGCAATAATGACCAGATCCATAACAGAATACTTTTCACAATGTTTTCAGATAGCTTTTAACATCTTGTCAACTTGATATTATATTGAGGCAGAGACTTCACAAGTTGCAATACTTGTACCACGGTCACATAATAAGAGGCATAAGATACAGTATACCCATAACACAAGTGATCATCCAAGAAAATATAAATGAGATTGAGTAGACCTCTCATGCCTCAAAAAACTTGGGTGATTGGTTTGGTTTAGGTGCAATTCAACTTAATTGTTTCGGGCTGCAGCCAAAGTGATGGTGATTAACCTTCAATATGAGACATCACCTCAAGAAGAATCTACTAGAACAGAGATCGACAACCTTATTGCCATCAAGGGCGCAACATAAATTTTGAAAATCGTTTAGCTTGTACGGTATTTTTTTTTGACTTCTGTCAGTTGAGAATTGTTTCAATGTTGAGATGTGATTTCACAGTGAATAGATTACTGCATATTGCTGTGATTTTCAGGGGATCCTGTAATTGCCGATATTTCATCATTAAGACTTGTCCGGTAATAGTTGTTTATGTCAAACAACCAATATCAAGACATATTCTGATGATGCCTGCAGAGGAACCAAACAACCAATATCAAGACATATCCTGATGATGCCTGCAGAGTAACCAAAATATCGACAACATCAATACACCAGCCACAGAAGAAATACTGAAAATCACATAAAAGTGCAGTATGAAGTATGGAGTTCTATAAATTAAATACCACAATAATCTATCAATATTTTTCAACCTTAAGTTCAGTGAGGGTGCATCCCCCTTAGACATACTGGCATCCACAGGTGCCGTGTTGCCGACCTCTGTACTATAAAATGTTAATTTAAAGAGTTACCTTCATCTGCAGGCCATGTTGGAGACATGATAGTCTGTATACTTTGTTGTAACTGTTTTAAACATGGCTTCACACTCTTCGCTTGTCCTGTCATTAAATAATGACATACCTGAAAATGTAAGTGAATCATTAAATTTATTCCTTATAAGACCAGGAAAATGATTGACCTCTCAATATTATATAAGATTTTTCTGCTCATATTATAAGTCTGGAACTAAATCAGTTTGTCAAGTTACATGTTCTTCATAGGGGCCACCAGATAAAACATTTTATTCACCAATGATGTAGTTATAACTAATTATTTGTATAATGCATGTACAGAGCCCGGCGGTAAGTAGTACACATCGGGCTTAAGAAAGACTATCGGCCATAATCGGCTAACTTCGGCTTTGTAGAGTGTCATCACTAACGTCACTAATCACTAACATCACTAAATGAATCATCCATATCATCCTCAATCCTTTGTCTTTTAGAGCTCGATGGGCGATCCATTTTTCAAGGTAAACGTATTTTTTTCGTAAAATCCAAAAAAAACTTATATGATACTAAATATCACTATGTACACAAATTACTATAATATATTTTTCAAAAGGCACTTCTTTTTGCTCACAATTCATTATGTCACTCAATCAAAATTGAAAAATAACTAGAAAACATAAACAAAATATATCTACAATAAATATCCCTTGCAGTGAGTGACCTTTTCACAAAACAGCGCTAGAGAAATAGTCCAGTTATTATTATTATCAAGTCTCTAAAAATAATATCACAATGAAAACAAACGGAATAAAAACTAGAAAAAATATTATTTACAACTGCGGGTGTAAACTCAACTTTACAATGCGATGCACACGCGAAAACGCCTGAATGCGATGGAATCTTCTGAAATAATGAACGAATATCGTATGCTGATGTAATATACTAACAATATTTAGGCATGGACACGCCGCGCGTGTTCTGAGCATGAAGCAGATGTTCACATGGACACGCCAGGCGTGTTCTCAGCATTGGACGAGTTAAGATTAAATTTTTGATATCATATACTGTACTTTTGTAACTTGTTTTAAATTACTCCAATTCAGGAGTGCTAAATTAATGATAGATGTGTTAAATTAACTATAAATAACACCATATTAGCATTAAGTAATAAGGATAATTAACTGTACCTTGTTGCTGATTTTTTTTGAGTAGTCTTCTATAGGAGCTCAACATTACTAACGAAAATATAAACATATCAACAGTATCGCAAATTGGGACTTGAGGCTTGTGGCATGTTTCATTCGACATCACAAAATACTAAGTTGTTTGATCGAATGGCAGCAATAATTTACAATGGCTCAAGAAGCAACAAAGGTAGATAGATGGTGCATACAGGTTCCTTTTTCTATAACCCTAATCAAGGTCTAAATCATCCAAACAGACAAATTCTCATTTGATTGATGATTTTGTTTGATTAAAATTAATAATTCTAATTCATATATACCAGGTCTGTAAATATAAAATCGTAAATTTCCTCATAGATGGCTCTAGTTGTCAATGTAGTGACAGTTAAGCCGTGTCATTGGCGCCTTTTTCTTGTGTTTACATTTGTCCAAGACTTTTAACTCACAACAATACAAGTTTAATACAACTACATATGTTTTCATAGCGTTGAACATGTCTGTTTTTGTGCCTGAAACTACGAGAATCCTAAGCGTAAAAGATCATGGGTAACTCCAAGCAAACCAGCGACATCGACTGCAAGGCCAAATCGCTATGGACGGAAGACAATGCTCTGTTTTTGGTGGGATCAGAAGGGTGTTATCTATTATGAGCTGCTAAAACCTGGCGAAACCGTTAATACTGAACGCTACCGACAACAAATTAAGGATTTGAACCAAGCATTGCGTCAAAAACGACCGGAATATCAAAACAGGCAACACAAAGTGATTTTGCTTCATGATAATGCACCACCGCACACAGCAAAACCGGTCAAGGAAATGATTGAGGCGTTTAGTTGGCAAATACTTTCGCATGCGGCTTACTCACCAGACTTGGCTCCATCCGATTACTACTTATTTGCATCGATGGGACACGCACTTGCTGAGCAGCGCTTCAGTTCTTACAAAAATGTACGAAAATGGCTTGATGATTGGTTTGCCTCAAAAGAGCAACAGTTTTTTTGGCGTGGAGTCCACAAATTGCCAGAGATGGAAAAAATGTGTAGCTAGCGATGGGAAATACTTCAAATAAAATATTTTTTACCATTTTCATACAATAAATGTGAATTTTCTATAAAAAAATCCCCGATGTCCTTGCGGTCAGGCTTCCCCTACATTAGTGGGTTGTATCTCGGCCGAGTGAATGTTATGGGATGAGCCCGGACCTCTTAATGTATTTTCTGCAGTTTATTTTGAGATATACGAGTATGTGCGATCTCGGAATGATTTTATTATATATATATGTATGTACACATTGTGTTGCTGTCAAGAAACCTTTATTTATTTGATTGGATTCATCTGAGGTGGTATTTAAATATATTATGTACATACTATGTTACTATCAATAAACCCATATTTATTTACACACCTGTAAAAATAAAAAATAAACTTTTAAATATTCCTTCTGGTGCACGCTCCCCGTCCAAGCCTCCACGAGGTGCCCCACTTGATTCAGCAATGGCAGCACAGGCTGGAGTTTCTTGTCGATCAGCAGGAGCTAGAAGAAAAATTTCAACTTTGTGCAAATGGCTACTGGCATTGTTCACAGTACAAATCAAGATCCTGAAGGAAACACCATGATTGAAGATACTACACTAGTAGTAAGGACAGATAACATATTTTTCCTTTCATTCTATTCAATTACCATGACTTTGGATTTTGGAACAATAATTCACAGGTCTTTTTCTTCACATTTCACATACAATTCAATTATCATATGTTATAGTTCATTTTCATTCATGCTAACACTACCATGTCATCATCATACAACGTCCACATACATTCCCATTCGACATCTTTATGCCACATTTATTTTTATTTCAAATTCATAATGATAAATTTAAAGCAATTTATAGTGAAAAGTGCAAATTTTATGTTTGTTTATGATGGACTTGTGCGCCATTTTTTTTCTGTTTTGTACATAAATGTTTTTCTGAATTGATCGAGTTAAATTATTACTATTTTTTTAAATTTTATTGTTGATTTTGATATGTGATGTGTTTTAAGAATTGCTTGATGTTTTAAGATTTTCATTTGAATTTTATTTTGCTTTTATTTTAACAATTATTATTGAATTTTCCACCAGGTTATACAAAGTGTAATACAATACAATTATACAACATGCATTTTTATGATCATTCGTGCTCATGTAATATATATTTTTTGGTTTGTATTGAATTTTTTATTTGCGCTAATAAAAAAACCTAAAGAACAAAAAAAACTATTTATTTTCTTCCATCATCAAAATTACGTCAAAAAAATGCTCAAAATAATTTGGGTAAACAATGGCTGAAAAAACAGGCTAAACTACCTTTTACAATATGTATACATCCAGCATTTTCAAAATGAAGTTATTAGAATTGTAAATTTTGTCCTAATGACATCTATCCAATGACTACGAAACTACTTTCAAGACAATATATTAGCTGAAATGTCCAATTGAGAGTTAGAACTTTAATGTACTGTTGCATATTCGAGTATTCCAGGATAGCTCAGAACTGATATATATTGTATAGCCAAGAATACAACTAACTTTTAGTTGTTTTAAGAATAACAATATTCTCCTGTTTGAAGGTGAACTAGGAGAAACTTAAGCCCTGCATCATGATTTATACTATTCAATAAAATAAATCTAATCTTTAACAAATAAATCAAATAGTAAAAGATAAGGCAGGCCCAAGCTTTTATGTATTCTGCCTGCAACCAAAGAAAAAAATAGTCATTCTTAAAACACCTACAGCATATACCATTCATTCTTTATACCTCATAGCCAAGTTGGATGACTCCATGGCCTAGTTGGTAAGATGCCTGTCTTCCAACCCGGATCAATTCCTGTTGGTACCCAATTTTTCAATAAGGGGTTCCAGTCTGGTTTTCACTTAAGGCCTCTTTTACATTTTTCTGATTGGTTGGAAGATGTTGCCACATGGTAATAAGCCCGCCAGGTTGTACTGTATACAACGAAAGTATAATATAATACAATCATACCTATTTTAAGTTTGTAAACTATGAATTACTGAACAAAATAAACTAATATCTGTAAGAGAAAATATGACAAGAAAAAAAGCACTTACCATCCCCCGACTGAGCATAAAAAGAACTCGAGTGTAACTTGCATTAGATATGTGGGCATAGTCCACTCCCACCCCTAACAAACTGCTCGCTATTTCATAGTCTTTTTCTGTTGCATGTATTTGCTGGAAAAAAAAATAATAAACATAAATGAACTGTAGTAATAATAGAAACTAGAGATGATTGGGTCACAAATTGAAATGGGTCACAAATTGAATTGGATCACAAAAGGTCTCGACGAATTGGATGGCCATCTCGTTTTACACCATACATTGGTGTTACGATAAGGAGATTCATAGTCATGGACTAACATGAGAGGATGCATAGTACCGGTCTGCGAACTGATCTTTTGAAGGAGTTTTGTGTTCCTGATGAAATGAAGAGAATATTTTATTGACTTTGAATAATACAAGGTGGTGTCGGAAAGTTTCCGGATTATATTATATGCCGTGACTGAAATGTCAAGGGAGACTGAGATGACAGATTTTAATAAAAAGAAACACTTAGTGGTCGTCCCATACCTTCTGCACTCATCTGACCTAGCTTGTTGTGACTTAACCTTGTCCCCCGTAGTAAAGTAAAATTGAAGCTGAAGGGGAGCCGCTTCGAAACCAAGGATGAAATCCAAACAGAATCGTAGGCGGTATTGGACAGCATTAGGAAAAGGACTTCCGCGCTGATTTGAGGCATCGAAGAGGCGGTGAAATCACTGTGTACGTTCCCAAGAGGATTATTTCAAAGGGGATAGAAATCAAAATGAAATAAGAGAAGCCTGTAATTTTTTAAGCCTAGTTTCAGAACTTTCTGATACCATCTTGTAATTCATGCACAACACTACATTCTAGAAACAATGGACTCAATGTAGACTAATAGCGATAGGAAAAGGAAGAATAAAAAGAACATAATTCTATGGTGACAAAGCTTTACTCTGGTTTCTCTAGATCTATTCTCTCAATCCTTCACTGCCCTGTATCCTTCTTGAAAGATAACAGATGAAATATAACATGATTGAAACAGTCACCACTTTCTTATACAACAATGAAGTTTGATTATGTGAACGAAATCTGTCTTATTCACACAACACATGTTGTAAAAGTGATTGGTGCAACCTCGAATAGCCTACGACAGCTCTTCTTGAATAATGTTACATAAATAGCGGTATTAGAAATTCACATGCATTTTAGTTTTGTTTTACTGAACTAATACATCGATCAATAAGTCCCGAGACTAACTACTAAAACAACACTTGTTTGCCAAAATTATTCTTTATTCATCAACATAGTCTCCTTCAAGAGCGATACATTCATTCCAACGCTTTCCTAACTTTTCTATGCCAGCCGTGTAGAACGATTTATATTTGGTTTCAAAATAGGCGTTATTTTCGGGAATCACTTCTTTATTGAAGCCAAAGCTCTTTCCCTGGAGCATCTTTTTGATGTCTGTGAACAACCAATAGTCGCTGGGGGCCAAATCTGGAGAGCCTCCCATTCTCCCATTCTTCGTGAAAATGGTAAATCTTGGATTTTTTCTAATTCATCATTTTAATTGGAAGGCTCATAAAATTCCCAAAAGAAAGAAATGTACACTTTTTTCCCCACAGCTTAGAAACTGATCAGATACTTAATAAGTTAATAGAGTATATTCTTATCGATTGTGTGACACACTGGGCGGTAGACTCAAATATAAAGTTGCATGCTCACCGGGAAAAAGACAGGAGGTGAACCAAACGATAACAAACTCCGAGGGCAGACAGGTGCCGACTGCGTTGACAAGTACATATGCGTAATGAGATTAAGTAACATCGCACACCTTATTGTAAGTTACGAAGATGGTCGCGATCGACCTGTTAGCCATCCCTGATATATAAGATACCATCACATATGGATCATATACTCGTATAATATACTGTCATCTACTAACAAGTGATAATCTTATTGAGTATGATGGTGTAAAATCTCTCATAAAAACTAATTACCATTGTTTGACATATTATTCTAACCAACCAATTAGAAAAAACACACTTTTAATTAATATTTCTCAACATTTGATAAGAATTTTTTGATGTTTTTAATATACTAATTCAAATTGATATTCATCTCATTTTAAAGTTGGATTTGAGTATTGCGAAGGCTGCATCTGACAGATGAGAATAAAAGAATAATAAACAGATTAATTTCATCCAGTAAATGTTCCTTTGAATTGTTCAATAATATATCAAACCAGAAAATACTCTCATTACATTTGTAGTGAATTGCTGATAATAGATTTGTAATAACTGTAGCTCCTCAGAAAGATATTTGTCCTCGAGGAAGAATGTAACCTATAAAAGCAGTGGCTACTGTAATTAAAAAAATTATGATTCCGATGAATCATACGTGAGTAAATAAGAAAGATTCATAATAAATCTGTGGTCAAATAATTTTGTTATGTAAACATTTCAAATCTCATTAATGTTGGTTTGTGCAACTCTACCTGATATAAGTATTATTTTTTTAAAACATTCTAATGCTCTATCTTCATTCCTCTTAAATATTTGTCAACCATTATGTTGAAAAATCTTACGGCCTGAACAAGTTTTTGTGGTATCTGTCCATACACTGAAGAAGTTGCCCCCCCCATAATAGAGTGGGTGGTAGAGGGATCCAAGTGAATCTCTACCCTCAGTAGTATGTCAACTAGAGCTAATAGAAGACGTATTGTTTCGTTATATTCTGAAATGTTAAAAATTGAATATCACCCCGTTATCAAGTTTCTTTCCAAAAAAAATTAAACCACAGTTAGATAAAAATTAAACGTCTACGAAGAATCGTCTCCATAATCATCGACAGTGAAAGATTGGGCTAAAAAAGTTCACTCATAAAGAGAATCATTTCAAGATGACCCTCATCAAGGCAGACCACCAGAAGCAGTTGCATTAGTGCAAGAGTATGTGTTACAACATAGATTAAAATTTAAAAAAATAGCATCAAGGTGTGGGATTTCCAAAACATGATCATCGTGACATGAATAAGGTGAGTGCAAGACGGGTGCCAAAATTCTCGAATGCTGTCCGCAACGACATGTTAAATGTTGCAATGAATTTTCAATGCTCTATGATGGGAAAGAAAAGGAAATAATTGAGTCAATCGTTACGGGAATGCAATTATAGTTTTGTACCATGATCCTCTTTCCAAAAGGGACTTGATAAAGTGGCACCGTACAGAAACACCATCGCCCAAAGAGCCAAGCCACCACAACTTCCGTAGCCTAAATAATAAGACACTTGACTTTGAACTCGAAGGTTGCGGGTACAATTTTGTAAAAAAAAGAGGATTTCAGTCAGGTTTTCACCTAACTTTTTTCCATAACCTTGCTTGTCAGTTGGAAGATATTGCAATAGGGCAAAAAATTGTTAGGTTGTACTCTATACAATAAAGGTGAGGCACTCGTGGTAGTCGGGTCACATATTGAGGATGCCGTCTGGTAGCTAGTCAAGAGCTGTGCTATTTTAATGCCAACAAGTTTCTCGACGAATCAGGCACATCCTATACCGTACACCCGTTTTATAATAGGTAGATTCTAAGTTACAATAGGAGGACATGGATCAACCTGGATGGAGACGTTTTATGGTATCCCCGAGTACCTGATCAAACATATAGGGTGATGATGAATTTGCATATTGTTTTTCATAAGTGTGCCTTGTTTTTAAACAATAAAATTTATACTTACAGCTAATTGAAATATTAATCTACAATGCCAATAAACACTGTGCTGTGATAATTCTATAGCTTTCCGTAATATGGGCTTGGACAATGTGGATTGTGCTTGTTGTTCGTATAATTCGGCTAACACACTCGCTGCTTCAAATTTCACATCGTCGAAACCGTTTATTGATTGGGAGAGAAGCCACTGAAAAGTAAAAATAAACATTTTAAATAAAACAAAATAAATGTTGTCAAGTTAAATGGTCCATTTGCCAGTGCTAGTGGTCTTATCATTAATGTGATTATTAAGTAATCTTATATCTTACAATTTATTAAAAAAAAAAAGGAGTATCACTAAAGGCCTCTATAAGATCTTTCTGGTAAGTAGGAAAAGATTATTATAGGGCAATAAGCCTGCCAGATTGTACTGTATAGAACGAAAGTACTACAGTACTTCCTGGTGGGTTAGGGACTGATTTAACTTCAGACTTTTTTCATTTTCTTTTATGTTATCTGTTCCAATCTATTTGTCATTTGTATAATGATTGATATATAACTAATGAAATGTTCACCATCCCTAGAGTTAAAACCTCTTTTGCCCAAAGGCAATATGCTTATTTGGCTCCCATTACATACAATGGCGTGCCGACTTCAATAAAGGTAAAAGTAGGAAAACCATTTAGACAGTCGATCGGAGCCAGTTATTGGCTGTTATTGCGACAGGATTTTGAGTACTTGGGCTTTCAGGATGAATGACGAGTGGAAGGGATTTATGTAAGCTCGTGAGTGTGGTTTTCTTCTTGTTGTTTTAATTTTGGTTGTTTTTGTATTTGTGTTTCTGTGTATTTTTTTTTTTTTTGTTTTGATTTTGTTTTGTATTTGATTTTTATTCTTATGATTGTGTGCGGTATAGTGTGGGATGAATATTTTTGGTCTTTCTGGAGTGATGATGTGTGAGGAGTTGAATTTCGTAAGATGTTTCCAGTTGTAGTTGAGTGTCACTGTCAGGTTGATGAGAGCGTGCAGCGGGGTTTTGTTTTTGTGTAATCAAAAATCGGAAAGAAGTATGGATTTATTTTTCTCATGCTAAATATCCTCAGTGAGATACAGGCAAAAGCCTAGTTTACTGGGGATACGACAAATGAAAGGCAACAAACCCGGATCCATTAAAATTGTATCTCCAAATCAAATTATCTGTTGTTTTTCTCAAATTGTGTATATTTCTTGTCATGTGTAATAATAAATAAATAAATAAATAAAATAATTGACATAAATAAAAAAAATCATTTGTGACAACTATTAATAACCTATTTCACAAAATAAAGCCCAGTGTTTGTTTTAGTGAGAAATGTTCTTTTTACACAACACATATTTCTATTGGACAACTGCAGTACTGAAATTGATAAATGAAAAAAATATGTTTCATATTACAACAGTTTTTAATTATGAAATCTAGTGAGTTTGACAAACTCTTGTATATCAAAAAAAGTATTAAGCTAATAGAAATACCCTTAGAATGACAGTACTGATATGTATTGTGAAATTCTGAGGAAGTTTAAACAAAAAACAGAAAATATGGGCTGATGTCCAGTACTTTTACACAGTTATAATCAATCTAATACTGTAGCTCAAATTGTACCACAAATTTGATTTCCATGATCCAAGATCGATGCTAAATTAACAGTATTTAAATGTACATGAGTTTATAAAAATATAACTAAATTTCAAATGAACATCCATACGTATCATCAAGCTGTGTCCCCTGCGGGGGAGAACATAACTCCAAACTTTTGTCTTCTTCACATTCATAAATATGACCATGCAAAATGTATTATTCATACTTCTCACTTTACCGACTTTCAAAATGTGGTCCACTTGATCCAGCCAAGTTTTCCTGGGTCTACCTCTTCCACGAACTCTTTGCACTTATACTCATTTAGTCATTCATTCGTCAATCATTCTCTACACATATTCCAATCATCTTAAAGCTCCTTTCTTCATCTTAGATAAACCATTAATTTTATCCATGCATTCATTACTGATGTCTTCATTCCACCTTCTTTCATACATTGACACTAAAATGTTTCTTAGTGTACATATCTCTCCAAAACATTAATCTTAATTTCATCCTTCGTCTGCCAAGTCCATGTTTCACTTCCATATGTTAAGGCCATTTTTGTTACTTTTGATATAACACAGTTGTTGAATATTACATTAAGTGTTCTGTTAAACAATTTTAATTAATAGTAAGGTAACTAATACAACACATATAATTGGATTTTCATATTAACAATCCAAAAAAAAACTGAAAAATGCTAATGGTGCTCAGAGGATTCTGAACAGATCTTTGGGTCAGAATATGTACAACCAATGCACTTTTGTTGTATACAGTTCAAGCTGATGGGTTTATTGCCAAGTGGTAATCTCTTCCAATCAACCAGAAAAATGTTAAATATATCTTAACCTCTCGAGTAGTAAGATATTTTTAAAATTTTAAAACATCGTTTGTTCAGTTGGTAAAACATGTAACTAGCCGATAAATGATTTAATTGTGTGGTATCATAAATAGATGTCATTGGCACTCCAAATCCTGACATAATCTGGGAATATTCGAAAAATAATCTCTGCGCCCCAACCGCGGAGTCATACTCTATCTCAGTGCTCCGCAACCGGTGTGCCGTGGCACACTGGTGTGCCGTGAGCCGGATACAGGTGTGCCGCGGTCAAATTCAATGTACGAGTATTTGACATTTTACAATTTTTCATTATGTATTTAATACACAATAACTGGTGCCAACTGTTGAAAACTGCGTAGTGTGCTTTGTACACACCATGGCCGCACCAAATTAGTCATAGACAAAGAAAAATGACCCTTATGCGCGTCGCTGAAGACTCATGCCTAATTTAATACCTATATATTTTAGCTTTTGGTGTGCTGCGGAATTCTAGGAAGAATTTTGGTGTGTCGTAGGTGAGAAAAGGTTGCAGAGCACTGCTCTATCTGACTCAGTATTTCATGGCCCCATGGTTGGGGCGGTACGCACGCAGAGGTTAAGTAAAAGCCAGACTGAAACCTTTTTTAAAAAAAATGGGTACTAACAGGAATCAAAATAGTGTAAACCCCTAGTCTAACCAACTAGGCCACGGAGGTCAGTTTTCCAATGGAATAAAATAAAATTATGTCAACAATTCAATCAACTATATCGAAACATTTAGGGTGAGGACTCTGGTTTACCTGGAATATATAATCCTATTTCATCCCTGTGGCCTAGATGCTAAGATACCTGGCGTCCAATCCGGGAGATGCATGTTCGATGCCAGTTGGAATTCAGATTTTATAAAAAGGATTCTAGTCTGGTTTTCCCTTAAGTTTTCTTTAACATTTTACTAGGTAGGTTGGAACTAATTGCCACATGGCAATAAGCCTGCTAGCATGTACTATATACAACGAAAGTGTAATACGACACAATATTTGAATTAATCACAATAATACAAGTGTAATACATCGTTCAAAATGCTCAGAAAAATATGTCTACTGTATAGTTTTCGCTCTCAAGAATGATCATACTAAGATACTTGTATTTTCTTCCTCACTTTTTTAGTATTGTGGAAGAAGTATTTATAGCAAATATCTGCCATAAATATATACTTGAGAAGTGAGATTGGCTGTTTTTAGCTGCATGCCTCTGGTTGCCGTTATTTCGTGTCACTATTTGGGACATGAGTTCAATGCTTAATATAATGAAATTCTTCCTATTTTATATACTGACTTATACGTACTTTCATAAAAGTGGCAAAAGTAAAAGCAAACACTAGATTTGACATGACCCAGAAATATTTTTATCCAAAACTTTCAGTATTAGGAAGGAGAATTTGAGAAAATTATTGTGATCAAGTAAGAAGCAGAATTATATGGCTTAATCCTTAATTAAATTTAATAAAAACGTCAATTTCGCAAAAACAAAATAGATTTACCAATTTCGTCGACCCAATATGAGGTTATTGTTTATGTTTTGAAATAGATGGCGGTAATGTTTATGGGTGTTGATATCAAATTTAAAGCGATATTATAACAAATCAAGGAATGCGATCAGCTGTCGAATAATATAAAATAATTAAACAAACAAATGAAACGTTAAAATAAACTCACACTTTGTTCCAAATGAGTTCTAGCTAGGTCAATGTTTTTGGTATGTGTTAAGAGAATATTTCCGAGCTGTAAATGAGTCCTGGCCTCCACCCGTTGTGGTGGTTTAAAATTGAAAACCGCTTGTAAACACTGTATGCAGCATTTTATGTTTGGCGGGGTTGATGTTCTAAAATTCTCCGCCAAACCCAATAACGAAATATACCAAGCGTCCTGCGACGACGCCATTTTGACATTTCTAAATGAAGTTTGGTAAAGTTGGTAAAATGGAGTTGCCATGACAAAGATGTGATTAAAAAAAATATGAAGAATATAAAATGGGCGGGAAATAAGAACACGTAAATAAATATGTATAAAAATAGAGTTACATAATTGATATTTTCGTTTGAACACTTTCTTTAGTCAGGCTGGATTCTGGTCAATTCAAAGGTAGCTCGCAAATATTACACGAGATACCTTTGAGTCAACCGTAAGCTTGCGGTAGCATACATTAGAGACGACAGAGTTTGTATTTTTATCCTACGATGTCAGATTGTTATATTGCCTATCTTCATTTATTTTATCACTGGGCTATTTGATCACAATCATATGCACACGAGCCAGTCTCACTTTTGGGTTGACCGTAAGCTGACTATATACTCGTAAATATATGTATATGTATGCTCGCGATACTACAGAGCATAATGTAATTTTCATGATGGTGTATTTTCAGATTATTAGAGTGTATGCACATAATTTAGTTGACCATAGGTGTATTTGTGGAATTTCGGCCAAAGAGTGAAAAATATATCATACAGGTACATTTCTTTCTAGTAGTAGGTTAGTTTCTATTTATTTCAAGGATATAAATAAGGGTACAATAACATTGTGCAACAATTCTTAACCTTGAAACAAATTTATTTTCCTTATATTCTATAACTTTATATGCAGTGTAATATACACAAGAAGTAAAATATTAATTTATTTAAAAACAATTGTTTAAACAAGGAATATAAATACCAAAAAACCAAAACTCAACGGATAATAATAGTGTTTTTAATTTTTGAAAAAATCATAGTAAAATCTGCATTTAATATATTTCTCCCGCTTAGCTCACTCTTTAAAAAATGTCCAATAAATCCAAATTACACACTTTACTCTAATTTAATTATTGAAGTACAATTCTGAAATCAAATAACATTAGTTATCACAACGCAATATTTTATTAATCTAAATAAACGCCATATACAACTACTTGTATAAAATACCCAAACGTATCAAATGTATATTCAACGTATGTATCTTTTTCATGATCCCACAAAAACGAATGTTTTGCGCAAAACCCTTGCATGTTCTTCTGAACTATCTTGACTGTAACAATGCATCTATACCTTAAAGATAAAAAAAGTAAATGTTATTGTCTGTTTTATATTTATTTTATTTAAAAAATTGATAATGCATTAAAGTACAAACCTGTCAAAGTTTTCTGTTTTAACAGCAGTTTTAATTTCTTCAGCTAATAATATAGCTAATTCTCTCATTGTTGGTTCTGTATATTCACTTATGTCTTGCATATTTAAAAATATTATATTATTTATCTTTGTTCTAATAAAATTTACATCGAAGCGACGTTTAGGCGTTAAACGGTAAGTATTTTGATAGAGCTTCGAAGGAATTCTTGATAAAACCTTTTTGGGCGTTGAATTCGACATATCCACTTGATAAATGTTCTCGTAATAAAATGATAATTTCTTTCGAAGCTTTTAGTTTTATTTCAAGTACTCGTTTCGTTGTCACAGAAATATTAAATCGATAACATTTCTGGTAATCTATCTGTCTACCATTTTAAGTTAACATTCGCGTCAAACCATATAAGGTCCAAATCCCACAGCGCGAATGTTAGTGCGCTTAGTGGATTAAACTTCACAGCTCGGGTGTAAAGTGCTTTCTGCTTGCTACGTGTTATTGAAAGGGAGCGTAATTCAATGCATAATGCTAGATTTCCGCGTGACCGTGATAAATTGTTGAAACAGCGACATCCACCTAACAATCACCCCTCTTCAAAATAAAAATATTTCAAGCCTAGAGATATTACAGGTCTGTATTAAACTTTACTTCGACCAAACACAGTTCGCGATATGATCGATGATGAATTTCAGTTTTTTATCAAGACCAGAGACTCGTTAAATCGCAGCCATAGGGCAAACTTGCCTGTGTGAACTTCAAAATGATTAAATAATTTAATGCGACTTAATAATCCGACTTGCCGCATCGTTTAAAAAAATATGAGACCCATGTTGTTACATGGCTATGGTAGAATCGATCTAAATGCGGTTCGCAGGCAAGTGGAAATCCAAGGAGAACTTCGTTAGCGCTTCAATCCTTGCACGAGGATTCGGCTAATTTGTATGAAAAATGTGATTCAACGATGAGCGCACTCACCAGTGCACTCAAATTCGTGTCATAGGGTTACGTCCGTAGACAATAAACTTTGCAGTTTTGCTAGAGCGAGATAAATATATAATTGATTTCATCATCGATGTCGAGCGTGATAATTGCGCTGCTGAGTTTTGTTTCTAAATTCTTTAAATAAGGAAGGTTAGTGGCCACTGAACAAAGAAATTTCACGGAAATAGAGAATCGGGTAGAGCAGAACAGTAGAATATTTTGTTTAATTATTTTGAATCATGTCCGAAGTGGAGCGCGAAGTCGAGGCTTCTTCCAGTAACGATGTTGTGGAAGAAGATACAAAAGACGATCTTTCCGAGCCCGAAGCTAAGCGCAGAAAATTAAATAAAAATGAGAAAAACGCCACGGATAACTTAGAATATAGGCTGGGGGGAATTCTTTGCTGCGCAGTTTGCCTAGATTTGCCGAGGGCCGCCGTTTACCAGGTATTTACAATTTACAGCTGATTTTGACACATAACACCATTTTGTTTACTGTTATACCAAATTAATATAATCTTTAGTTAAAATTATCAATGTAGACTAACCACCACATATAAATTTTTCTAGTCATACATACAATTATGTTGTGTTTAATTAGACAGCAACTACAGACTCGAAATGATTTCAATACTAACCCTTTCATTTTTGTGTGGGTGCTTCAAATTACACGTATTTTTTACTATGAGACAAAAGATGTTTTTTTTTCAATAGACTGTTGAGTTATTAAATCTCCCTAAACAAATATACTTTATTTCCTGTTGTTTCCTTCATTGATTATTTTACAAAATATCTAGATAACAACCAATATTAAGCCTAATTATATAGCTATAATAGTTATCCTATGAAAAATATAGCAACTTCTTCCGAGTGTACATGTTTGAAGGAAATTATAAAAATGGTATTTATGATTTTTACTCTCCTTAACTTTTTACATTATTAAGTTTCCATTGAGTATCCCCAATTCCTTATTTAATGTTTTGTAAACTGTATTATTATTTTCTTACAATCCTACACATTCCATTTTTGTTTTATTAGATTTTTCATATGTTCACTTGCATTTTCTTATTTTTATAAACCAGTGTCATATAAATTGTAATTTATGGATTAATGTAATTATGTTTAGAATTATTATGCATATTCTAAAATAATCTTGATTTATTTATTATTAGTCATTATTGTGTGTGATCATTTAATATGTGCAGGAATATGTGAAGAATGGACTTTAAATAAATGGATATTAATTTTATATGTAATGGCTGTGTGTATTTTATTAAGTTTGTTTGTTTTTTTACAAAAATAAATAAGTTTTTTACGAATTCTAAGATGTTTTCCTTTAATTTAATCCTCATTTCGAGTCCCAACACCACTATCCCTATAAAGATAATTAAATCAAAATACACACATTGACGAATAATTAATAATAAAACGAATTTCTTTTCTACATATATTTACATTTTTTTATTTTGACTGCGAAGTAATATTCTGTTAATTTGAGTTCCAGGTAATTTTTTTGTCGGGGTAAGTATTGTAGAATTTTATAATTTAATTTCTCGGATTTGATGTTTTTGTTTACTACTGTTTTAAACCATTTTCGATCTTAGTATTAAAAAGAAACATTGAGTTGTTTTTTCGTAAAGTATAAAAATATTTTTTTATTTATTGTATTATTCATGACAATTACGGGCACTTCAAATATATGACATCTAAGAAGAATGTCAAATCATAAAAAAAAATCATGTGTTCTACAGTTTTATTCATTCTACAGTTTCATCAGTACTTGTAATAATGGATTTTTGTACATTTTGTAGGCATAGGAGTTGGATCTATTACCTAAGCTTAGTGCTCAACTATTTTATTTCTTTCTCTTTGTTCTGGGGGACTAAATAAAATATCCCGGTTCCATTCCAAACTGTACAAAAATTAGTGTATTTTTTTCAATTAAAACTTAATTTGTCCAGTGAAAATAAAAGACATATTGATGATATACTGAAAAAAGTTCAAAAGTTTTTATTGAAATGTGTATGTTACCCCATGAAATAAAATTTTACATAAAAATGATATACAGTACCCGGCGGTATGTAATACACATCGGGTTTAAGGAAGAGACTGTCTGCCATAATCGGCTAACTTCGGCTTTGTAAAGCGTCGGCTCTGTCCCTAGAACGCTTGACAAATTGTGACGGAACACGTGTATGAATGACAGAGACGACGCTCTACAAAGCCGAAATTAGCCGATTATGGCCGACAGTCTCTTTCTTAAGCCCGATGTGTATTACTTACCGCCGGGTACTGTACTCTTAGTTTAAATGACCAAACAGTGTTTATTTCTATGTTTAATTTGAAACATAATTTAACTATTGCTTTTTTATTATTTTTGTCCAAATAATACTCGTAGTTTCTTCTTACTCTAAGGGGTATACAACAAATTACTTTGGCTCAGGATTGTTTTCATTGTAAAAATTATGCTTTTTTCGTATCCCTAATTTAGTTATTGTAGAATATGACAATTCAATCACGTTAGGTTCAAGTATCAATCTCAATGGCTTGTATAATATTACGATGATTTGGTGGAATTATATAAGTATATTGAAGTTTAGTCACTAATATAGAAGCTTATAAAAGTGCATCAAATATCGAACTTTACAATAGTATTACAGACTAAGTTCAATGGCTCACGTCTGACTCACTCAGTTTTATTTTTCGTATATATTAACAATTTGGTTCAGATCCATCAAAACGCAACTATTTATTATATGATGCTCAATCTTAAACTCACATTGCTTAATACAAGTGATTAGAAACATTATTTGTAACACGGGTAAATTTCTGATGTTTTTCCTATTATTATTTTTTACTGTTTGCAAATTTTTTCTTATGGTTTACCACTAGTGCTGGTTTAGTTTTAAAAATCCTTATTATGTTGAAAGTAGACTTCTGAATATGATGCGACACAATCAGATATAAGTCTTCTGAGGTTGAAATAACCCAAAGCTATAAATTTACAAAATAGCAAGGCCATACAGCTAGGATCGGATCCGCAGTCAATCAGTTGAATCTAGTTTAGAATTCAAAACATACTTCTTGCATTTTTTATCTTCTCATATTAATGCATTTCATATCCTACAGAACTCCTATGAAGATCTTTTCAATTTGAAATTGCAATATAAATATGTTTACTTCCATGACACCTATCGATTCTTAAAATATTTTTTTATATCCACTATATATAGTAAGATACATATAGATGTATTTCTCATTTTATACATAAATCTTTTAAATAAATTTTTAAGCTCAAAAAATATATGTATATGTTGATTTTTTTGTCAGTAGTAAAAAATATATCAAATAAATTACAAATGTTACATAATATTCGCAAAATTTGTGAAATAAAATGGTTGAATTTTTAGTTATTAAAAGTCGGATAGTTTTGTTGATAAAACTGAGCGATTATCCAAGAACATTTTTGGAAAGGCTAAAATGTTTTTTTTAATGTTGTATAATTGTTTTAGAAGTAGATAAACAGGCACAGGTATAATATCTGATCTTGGAAGATTTATTATTATATTAAAATACTATTTATATTGATCATTCATACATTTGGTCATTTTTTATGCATATCAAAAATTAAGATGACAGTTAAATTATATGTAAAAATATACTTTTGCTTTTTAAAACCAAAAATATAATAGAAACTTAACGTGTGATTATGGTAAAGCTCTCAAGGCTAAGTAGCGATACATTGTTTATATTTATAAATAAATGGACAGTACCCGGCGGTAAGTAATACTCATCGGGCTTAAGAAAGAGACTGTCGACCATAATCGGCTAACTTCGGCTTTGTAGAGCGTCGTCTCTGTCGCACGATGCGCTAACAGTCCGGTATCTAGAAAGCGACGGAACACGTGTATGAATAACAGAGATGACGCTCTACAAAGCCGAAGTTAGCCGATTATGGCCGACAGTCTCTTTCTTAAGCCCGATGTGTATTACTTACCGCCGGGTACTGTATATATATATATACTCTAGTCATATTAAGAATGAAAATTTTGTACAATTTAAAGGCGGATATAAAAATCTATGAGTCATATTGTGCTATACTATTTTATTTAACTCCTATTGTTATTTGGAAAATTAAAGAAAATAGTTCAGTAGATGCCATAGATTCCTCTTAATCCACCCTGAAAATATTTCATTCTTTTTATTACTAGTTCAGGCTAAACTGACGATTACAATTCTTAATATATTTTCTAATATTAGGTACAGTTTTAATAGAATTCGTGTTTTATAATAAACCATTAATAACAGTCAGGAGATTGTAAGCAAAAAAATAAATCCAATACATTTGGTAGAAAAGAACAGTATATAATTGAAGAAATATATTAAAAGCATTATTTTCAAAATATAAGAAATGTGTAATTCAGGAAAAATCATAGCATACTTCTCAAATGGAGAAATAAACAAATTTTGCTATGTTAGTTGCTTCAATCATGATTACTGTTGTTTTTTATTGATAATTTTATAATACATTTGAAGGCTTTCACGGTTGATCTTATTTAGCTTTATAGGTCTTTCGGAGTTCATACCGCACATATTTGGCATAATTAACAAAATTTATAAAATCTTCTTTAAATTAAAGCGTTATTTATATTTTCTCACTTTCATACTTATTTTAACTAAAATTTGTTTTACTCCAATAATTTAAAAAGTTTCATAAATAAATTGTCCAAATTTTCTCTCAATTAGCTTCAATAATAATCGATAGAAAAGTATTGATTTTATAAAATAACAATTCGTTATTGATGCATAAACTGATTTTGAACAATTTACAGTGTAGCAATGGCCACCTAATGTGTGCTGGATGTTTCACACACTTGTTGGCCGATGCTAGGCTGAGAGATGAATCAGCCACTTGTCCCAATTGTCGTGTAGAGATATCTAAAGATTCCGTATCGAGGAATCTTGCTGTTGAAAATGCTATCTCTGAATTACCATCTGAATGCAAGTTTTGTTCCAAAGAATTCTCTCGCAATACACTGGAACGCCACCAAGAGAGTCAATGCGAGGAAAGGTTTGTGATTTTATTATATTTTATATTTTAAGCACGCTTTATGCTTTCGTATTATCATGTACACTACACACAAGTACAATTGTCATTTTTCATCATCTATTTTTAACATTCATGAATATTTTCTTCTTTTTTCAAATTTATTTCTTTGATTGTGTACATGTACAAAATTCTAAGTGTATACTTTAATTCCTACTGATTGGTAAGTAAAATCTTTATCTAAAAAGACACCTTTCAAATTATCATCAAATTGCTTTTGTGGAATGAATTTTATATGTATTTAATATGTTATAAATATTTTATTGTATTTCATTACTGAAATGTAGGGGAAATATTTTTTATAATTAATTTGCTTAAAATGCTGGATGATTTTATTTTAAAAGAAGAATCATAATAAGGGAGAACTAAAACTACCTGACTCATCAACTTCGGATCAACTTCATGCGATTGACAAGTACATTTTCATGCATTGAAATCATCTTGTGATTTTCAAAATTATAATGTAATTTTTTTATAGTTATTGTATATTATACAAGTTAATATTTCATTAAACAAGTACAAATTTACTATTTAAAATAATGTCATTGCATGAAATAGTTAATCATCCTTAAATGTTTAATTTATATTATACCACACATTACTTTTTGGAATGGGGGCAGTGCTCATTGTGATGCTACTGATGCTCAAGCATTGCGTTTCGCAGGCAGACTTATACTTGTTAGATACAACAAAAATGGTTACAAAAATCGGTTAGTTAGAAAGTTCACTTCATAACAGTGTTGAACTTCCTTTCAGGGTTTCGAACTATTGATAATCAATGTACTTTTATGGTTGTACTAAAGAAGGTTATGTTTAAGGAGAATCGTGTTAATATTATTTTATATGAAAAAGAAAAAATTTCATACTCGAGAAAAACATTGTGCAAATTTACAGTCGAGTAAAAAACTGGTTTCACAATCATCATTATTATCAACCTATAAGTTCCATCATTAACACCTCCATCCAAGTCAGTATATACTCGTACATATATGGCAAAGGTGCAATTTAAAACTCATAAATATGTAGTAAATACAGTTGCCCGTCAGTATTGGTCCCATATTCTGCAGATGCTCATGTCCCTTATATAAAATGGCATAGTATTTGCATATAGCCTACGCGCATCCTCATGTAAACTTCAAATCATCTCTAGATTACATATACTACCTGATACAGTATAAATAGTTGTTATACTGTATTGTTGTGGGAATAATGACAAAAAAATCAACAATTTCAATACAGATGCAACCATCATAAGTCTTAACTACATAGTACACATCAGCAACAACTTAATGTTTTCTTTCATTCAACATGTATAAATTGCTTTCATTTAGCGAAGACAACTGCATCGGGTATTTAAAATACAAGTACGAGTACATATATAAAATATAATTATAAATAGAGAAAATATAAATTCTGTGCTGTAAAGAAACTAAGAATCTATGAAATTCTGGATGGCTAAAGCAAAGTACACCTACAAGTCATTTGTGTGTATCTAGCGTAGTGCTCGACACATGGCAAATTCAAGTTGTGCTTCTTGGAACCATCTGAATTTCTTTTTAATATTTTTGATACGGGGAACCTTACGGGTCGCCGGAAGGCTGATTGTACCTTGTTTTAGATTAAAAATATGAATTCTACAAACTAAATACTATTGCTATGTATTTTGTAATGAGTGGTGAAGATTATGAAATATAAGCTAATTTAAATTAATATTCAAGCTGCGATAAAACCTAAACAAATTAATTCTTGGTAGTGGTTTAAGAAAGGAATAGAACCTCTGCTGAGACAGATTTGTTGTGTTGCTAGGTTTCATCAGATAACAGTGGGTAGAGAGCACACACAGCACACACTCATGCATGAAGTATCACTTGTTGGATTTATACGTAGAGCAGCCATGTTTCGCCTGAGTTTTGTCAACATGTTAAGGAAGCCACTCAGAATGTCGTCGCTTTTTCAAAATGATTCTCAAGCATTCAGGTGGGCTCAATAGTTTTTACAGCATATATATGCATAATCATATCTATATTCTTCTTTCTGTATAAAGCCATAATTCCACGGGCTATTCTGAGTATCTAACAACAATTACAACATATCTAGGTTTAAAAAAAATTAAAACTTGAACGGTGGTGTCAATTGACAACTTTATTATTCGCCATTTCTTAGTATTTATTGATTTGAGATTAAACATTTTAAAATAATTGAATTGAATAAAACTTGTCGTTTAGCAGAAACATTGTGGAATTGCAATTTGGAAATAAGTATAGAACTTTTTTCTTATCAAACAAACAGTTTTTGTAATTATCCTTGAAAAGAATTCTTCAACTACATAGTTGAATAAGAAAATATAACTACATTGAAACAAAAGTGTTATAGATATCAATTTCTATATTCATATTTCTACATGTTGCAGTATGAAAAATGAATAAGGCTGATATTTCGATAAACTAGCTTTACAAACAAATTTGTTATTCCGATAAAAAATATTACTTAGTAATGAAAAAAAAACATTGTGAACAAGTTATAGTAAGTAATTTTACAGTATTGGTTTCACTCTAATAGTGTCGACAAAACCAGATCTATATCCTATCAGCCCAGAAAGATGCATATATGATGACATTTGGGCTACAATGGTGTTAATTAACATTCTGAATAATTTTTTTTAAATTTCCCCATATTTAACATTCTTCAAAAAAAGTAAAAATGTGAGAGCAGGCCATTCATTGCCATATACCCTTACAAACATTATCAGTACCGTTAGGCCACTTGTTCACTTCAACCAAATAAATTTGGAATATAACGGGGAGGGACGTTTTGAGCACACATCAAAAGTTTATATGAACCTTAGGCATTTTCAGCACTAAACATGAATCATACTTACTTTGTATGCCCATTGACTAATGGTTAAAAAGCACACTTTTAAAAAAAAAATTATCGACTTTGCTCGGATTTCTCCTGTTACAAAAAGAGGGTCTGCTTCTAGTGTTAGCTTATTAGTTAGGAAGAATATCAGCCAGGATTCTTCTCATACTGCTAGGCGGTACCGAGAATATATCAACAGTGTCATTCAGTTGGTTGAATATCTATACCACGCGTGACTGAGTGTTTAGCCATGATATTCGTCCTGTAAGTTGGTATGTAGAACAGAGGGTGATTCCTTGCATGGCTATATTTATTAGGTACATATAAACTTAGTGCTTCTAGAATCGCGGGACAGTCAAAGCAACCTTGAAAAACCTTAAGTAGGAATATCGCAATGGATTCTTGCCTTTTTGTTTCGAGGCTTCTATAGTTACACACCGTGAGAAGTACGTACGAAGTATCACCCTTTGTTCTGTACCATAGATATCTGAGGATTTTTTTTAATTTGAGCTGATGAGCCTGTAGATGCATATTCTATATGGAAACTGTAGATGCATATTCTAATTTGGTTCTAATTAGATAATTATATAAGTTTTGAAGGATATCGGTACTGTTAAATTCTCTTGATATTCTCATTATAAAACTGAATAGTTTGTAACAGTCCGATATCAAACGCGTAGAAGCAGTTTCAATGAAATGCCATTATTATTTTTTATGCTTGTTTACGCTACTTTAGATTGAAAAGTAGCTATAACAGTGCTTATTCAAAATAGCTTATAAATCTCCAATAGTTTGTAAATTTCCATGTTGTTTTTTTCTGCAATTCCATCTGTTCTTTACATTCATATTATTCTTGGGAATAAAAGAGTATAAAAAGTATATTCTTCTCTTTAATATATAACGGAATAAAAGAGTATAAAAAGTATTATATAAAATATACTAGGTTAGTCAAAAAGTTTTGAAAGTGACATCTATGGAGCAGTAGAAAACCAAAATTTCTACGCCATTTTAATATTTCATCTTTCATAAGAACGTACTCAAAATGTCATTTCGATCTGTCAATTCATTCTTTGTTTACAAGCCATTTGAAGTTGACGTGTCAGTGTATTTTTTGGAAAAATCCGAATATCGTGCAGTGATTAAATTCTTTGTTTTGGAAGGTTTATCGGCTACTGAGATCCATGCAAAGATGGTGAAAGTATTAAAGGAGTCTTCTCCTTCATTTCCAACCGTTCACCGATGGGTTTTGGAGTTTAAGCGTGGCCGTACAAGCGTTGAGGACGATCCACGCTCAGGACGTCCAAAAAGTGCATCAACACCAGAAATCATAGCGAAAATACAGGATATGGTTTTGAAAGATCATCGATTGACTGTGGATGTGATAGCTGACACCATAGGCATCTCACATGGAACAACATGGCATATTTTGGCTGAAGTTTTGGGTTTCAAAAAACTGTGTGCACAATGGGTGCCGCATTTGCTAACAATGCAACAAAAACACGTTCGAATGCGACTTTCTGAGCAACATTTGGAGCAATTTCGAAAGGATAAAAAGGATTTTCTGTGTTGATTCATCACTATGGATGAGACTTGGGTCTACCACCATGATCCTGAATCAAAACAAGAGGCTAAGGAGTGGTGTGAACCAGGCACTTTGGCTCCGAAGCGAGTTCGTGTCCAGAAATCGGCCAAGAAGGTGTTAGCGTCAGTTTTTTGGGATGCAAAAGGAATTTTATTGATAGATTATCTCCAAACTGGTAAGACAATCAACTCTGATTATTATTGTGACCTTTTGGATCAGTTGGATGAAAAAATTTGTGAAAAAAGACCCGGTTTGCAGAAGAAAAAAATCATTTTTCATCAAAACAATGCACCTGCTCACACAGCTCAAAAAACCATAGCGAAAATCAGTGAATTGGGGTACGAATTGTTGCAGCATCCACCTTATTCGCCAGATTTAGCTCCCTCTGACTTCTGGCTGTTCTCATACCTCAAAAAATTCCTTCGTGGAAAGCATTTTTCATCAAACGAAGAGGTTATAGCCGTCGTAGAAGAGTATTTTGCAGGCCTTCCAGAAAGTCACTTCCGTGATGGGACATCAAAGTTGGAAGATCGTTGGACCAAGTGTATTGATCTTATGGGAGACTATACTGAGCAATAAAAGTGATTTCCCCCCAAAACAAAATGTTTTTTCATTTCCGCTTTCAAAACTTTTTGACTAACCTAGTATATGAAGATAAAGAGAAGAATATACTAGGTTAGTCAAAAAGTTTTGAAAGCGGAAATGAAAATACATTTTTTTTGGGGGGAAATCACTTTTATTGCTCAGTATAGTCTCCCATAAGATCAATACACTTAGTCCAACGATCTTCCAACTTTGTTGTCCCATCACGGAAGTGAATTTCTGGAAGGCCTGCAAAATACTCCTCTACGACGGCTATAACCTCTTCGTTTGATGAAAAATGCTTTCCACGAAGGAATTTTTTGAGGTGTGAGAACAGCCAGAAGTCAGAGGGAGCTAAATCTGGCGAATAGGGTGGATGCTGCAACAATTCGTACCCCAATTCACTGATTTTCGCGATGGTTTTTTGAGCTGTGTGAGCAGGTGCATTGTCTTGATGAAAAATGATTTTTTTCTTCTGCAAACCGGGTCTTTTTTCACAAATATTTTCATCCAACTGGTCCAAAAGGTCACAATAATAATCAGAGTTGATTGTCTTACCAGTTTGGAGATAATCTATCAATAAAATTCCTTTTGCATCCCAAAAAACTGACGCTAACACCTTCTTGGCCGATTTCTGGACACGAACTCGCTTCGGAGCCAAAGTGCCTGGTTCACACCACTCCTTAGCCTCTTGTTTTGATTCAGGATCATGGTGGTAGACCCAAGTCTCATCCATAGTGATGAATCAACACAGAAAATCCTTTTTATCCTTTCGAAATTGCTCCAAATGTTGCTCAGAAAGTCGCATTCGAACGTGTTTTTGTTGCATTGTTAGCAAATGCGGCACCCATTGTGCACACAGTTTTTTGAAACCCAAAACTTCAGCCAAAATATGCCATGTTGTTCCATGTGAGATGCCTATGGTGTCAGCTATCACATCCACAGTCGATCGATGATCTTTCAAAACCATATCCTGTATTTTCGCTATGATTTCTGGTGTTGATGCACTTTTTGGACGTCCTGAGCGTGGATCGTCTTCAACGCTTGTACGGCCACGCTTAAACTCCAAAACCCATCGGTGAACGGTTGGAAATGAAGGAGAAGACTCCTTTAATACTTTACCAATCTTTGCATGGATCTCAGTAGCCGATAAACCTTCCAAAACAAAGAATTTAATCACTGCACGATATTCGGATTTTTCCAAAAAATACACTGACACGTCATCTTCAAATGGCTTGTAAACAAAGAATGAATTGACAGATCGAAATGATATTTTGAGTACGTTCTTATGAAAGATGAAATATTAAAATGGCGTAGAAGTTTTGGTTTTTCTACTGCTCCATAGATGTCGCTTTCAAAACTTATTGACTAACCTATTACATGAAATTTTGCAATCTTACATAATAATGTGTTTTGAATAAAATAGATATTGATTATTATCAACTTATATATTAGAAAATATTTGTACTCTGACCGATAATTGATTCATGGAAGTAATACACTATAGGAAAACTTTCTAAAGTATGTTTTGGTACTTGTTGCAGTTGATGCATAGTAAATATTGAACATTAATTAATATTTTAATCTTCTGCTTCTATTCGTGATATTGAATCATATATCAAGTGAAACATGGACATGGAAAATACTGAGAGGAGTTGAATCAATGCTTTAGAAAAGAGTGACAATGTATGACAGAATATGGAATGAAGTGATAAGGGATAAATGTAAACTTATGGCTGATGTGTTAAGTAAGATGAAGAAGAGCACACTGAGATGGTTTGGGCATGTGGATTGAATGAATGAAGAAAGACTAAAAAAACAGATATATATTGCAAATGTGAGTGGGAGACGAAGACTGAGGAAATAATGGTTGGATCGAGTTTATGATAATTTCATGGAAAGAAACTTAGAAAGTCAGAGAAATCGTAGAAGTTGAATGAGTAGGTGTGTGGATGCAGAATAGATTAAGAATGTGTGTCGAGATAGGAAAGTATGGCACTCTGTCCTCTCTGCCTATCTCGACAGGGAAATGGCGTGATTGTATGTATGAATTTGTGTTTTTGGCTTGCATTGTATTTTTCTGGCTCAGTGCTTTCACAGGCAGTGAAGTTTATTTTCAATGAACGATGAAAGCTATATTCTTTCAAAATGTAACCATATTACACCAGAAAACTAGTGGAAGCTCTGAAAGCTCTTAAGTATATCTAATTCCAGGTATTTTTGACTGGTTGAAACATTCAGAATAGCTTTTGTAATAAGGCTTGAACCCTCTATATTTACTCTACATACAAAAATAAGTATTGTTTCGTAACCATTTTGAATTTATCTTGGATAGAAACAATGTGAATTAAATTGTTATCAATGTTAACCTTTAATTTGTTCGACTGATATTTTTCATGACACAAAAGTTTATTTTTATTATTAATTCTATGTTTGTTATATGCTAAATTCCAAAGTGTAGTTCATAAATTGACAATAAAGAGTATTTACTATTACTAATAATTCCTAGTATAAAACTATTGAGCCTGCTTATGTCATTTGTATAATATACAACGAAACGCTTTATCTTATTTAATATACAGGTGTACCTTGGACTTATGACATGCTAAGTTCCATACAATTGTAACTTGAAACAATGCCTTTTTTCTTCACTTTGTGGCAGATTAATTTATTGCCTTTTAATTTTGCCTCTGACCGAAAGAGCTAATATGTCATTCAGAACCTATAAAACATTGTCACTTAGTCACATGAGCAAAAAAATGTGCTTTTTTTTGTAGTTTATTTTTTCAATAAAATGATAAATTCTAATATATAAATACACTGCAAAAACATATTGTATTGCACTGCAATCCTCATATACAAATGGACAACAACAATGCTGGGTAGAAATCAAAGCCAGAATATGATAATCAGAAGCATAATCTATTAAGGTATCTTGACTATATGATGTGTATCAAGTCAAGAGTATGTGGCAATTAAAAAGTGTCATTAAGTCAAAATGTCATAAATCAGGGTATGCTTGTATATGGTATAAGGTTTATGGGGTATTATTTCTGGCCTTTTTCTTTTTAATGTGTTAACATTTTATATTTTGTGATTTTAAGTTATTTAGACATAAAATTATTTTCATATTGTATTCACTGCTAAATACTGTTTTCTTTATACGAGGGTTGCTACTTAAGTTTTGAGATATGGCAACACCAGTGTATCACATCAAATCTGACATCAGCATCGTAAAGTTTGGCGTTTCTAATGGTATACGTGCTCAGAAAGTTTTGTCATACGTGCTATTTGTGTTGTTTACAGTGACTTGAAAAATTCATCTCGGCCAAAAAAGAAATTAAATCGTAAACATTTTCGTGCGATGATTTTTTATGATTTTCGACATGGACTAACTCAACAACAGTGTGCCGATCAACTCGCTTCGACTTTTGGTGATGAAGCACCATCCAAGGCTGCAGGTTGATTAAACCTACCAATCGTCTTTGAGGTTGAATCTCCTTGCCACCGGATCTTTGGATTTAATTTGTGAAGACTGTGTGCTTGCTGATGTTTAACAGCTTACACACAATAAACCATCGTATAATACAGATATTTGCAGTCCTACAAACTTGAAACAGTCGAAGATAATTGAAAATGAATACTTATGTCAATGCTATCTCCAAATACTTAAAATATTTTCTTACCAACTTTTGGCAGTAATCCCATGAAAGAAAGTGTAAATGTTTTCAAATGACATAAAATAAGTTTACATCAAAATTTTAAAATACTTCAAGGATAATCAATATCTACAGTAATTCAAAATTTATTTTCGTGTCATTAGATAAATCATAAAATTACTTGTTTTATATATGCTTTCTCTGCCTTCGGTTTATCACTAGAAAGAGTAGGATGATATAAGACAGGCAACAAGAAACATTGCTAATTCTTTTATACACATACATATATGTACTTGTATAATATAAAAATTTGGTACTAGGAGGCATATCCAGAAAGTAAGTGTACTGAATTTTTGTAGGTTACAATTTTTTTTATTTAAACAAAAAAATTACGTGGTTACCGTAGTACATATGTAAGCTATTTTTCGACATAGTCGCCATTCCTCTCAATGCAGGTGGTGAAGCGGGGTATCAACTTTTTGATGCCTTCCTCGAAGTAGTTTCCCGCCAACCCCTCCGTCCACTTCTCCACCTCCTCCTTTACCTCCTCGTCGGTTGAAAACCTTTTTCCACCCATGTGCAGCTTCAGGGAGGTAAAGAGATAGTAATCTGAAGGTGCTAGGTCAGGGGAATGCGCGGGATGGTTCAGGACATCCCATTTAAACGAGGCGAGCAGTTCCTTCGTGGCGTTGGCCGTGTGTGGTCTGGCATTGTCGTGCAGCAGGCAGACTCCCTGTGTCAGCATGCCTCTCCTCTTGTTCTGAATCGCCCTCCGCAATTTTTTTAGGGTCTCACAGTATCTTGCAGAGTTGATGGTCTCCCCTTGAAGCATATATTCAATTAAAATTATGCCTTAACAGTCCTAAAACACGGATGCCATGATTTTCTTGGCTGAAATTGTGGTTTTGAACTTTTTGGCGGAGGGTGAAGAGGTGTGACGCCACTGTTGAGACTGCCTTTTGGTTTCAGGCGTGTAGTGTGCAACCCAAGTTTCATCTCCAGTAACGATGGAGCGGAGAAATTCATCTCCATGGAGTTTGCAGCGCCTCAAAAACTCTTGCCCGGCCTCCATTCGATTCAACTTGTGTTGGTCTGTCAGCTGTTTTGGGACCCACCTCGCGGACAGTTTCCGATATCCGAGGGTTTCTGTGATGGTTTCGTGTAGTAGAGATCTGGAGATTTGCGGAAACATCGCAGAAAGTTCATCCACAGTCATCTGTGCGATCGTCACAGAGCGCATTTTCGATTTTTTCCACAATTTCGTCAGTCACAATTGAAGGTCTTCCGCTCCTCTGATCATCATGCACAGACGTACGACCATTTTTAAACTCGCGACACCACTTGTACATACTCGTACGATTCATAGCTTTATCACCATATGCAGTTTTCACCTCATTATAAACCTCAACCGGAGGTTTTCCCTTCCAAACGAGATAACGGATGACGCCGCGTATTTCGCACTTGGCGGGAGATTGGATTGACATTTTTCACGAAACGTGTTGTCGCGTCGACACTTCTCAACGTACTGACCTCGAAACGGTCTCGTTGCGGAGGGGAAGGGTCAGGCTACACGGAAGTGTAGCTAACATGTCGAAAATAAAATCCATCTGGTCGTGAGAGCCTCAGTACACTTACTTTCTGGATACGCCTCGTAGATGCCAATTTAAAAAAAGTATGAAACTTGTCAAGTGTGGGAATATGAGAGTGCCATGTCTCTTGGTCTGTTAACCATTTGGTGGTGTTGGTTGAAGACACTTTGTGTCGTCGTTGATACTTCCTTTCTAAATAGCCCTTTTTTGTAAATGTTACATTCTAAGTGGCCTTGTAAATTGTATGAATCATACTTGAAATTTTCAGTCGGATTTGTGCTTCATGGTTAACACATTCAGTGCTGAGGACATGCCTCAGGTGTCCATACAAACAAATGCCCTGTGGGCACAACATGCCAAGCGTGTTCTGTTATTAATATGTGTCTGAAATTTTTCAGCACAGCATGTGTTTATGTAAAATTCGATTTACTGTGAATGAGTTAATAATATGCATCCTGCATGAATGGTGTCTATTGAGTGTGTGTGTGTGTGCGTGCGTGTGTGTATATGTATAATATTTTATATTGTCACCAAACTCTTGTAAACTACTTCAAAAAATAATAATTTTTTATTTTTTTAGGTTAGTGACATGTGAATATAAGTGTATTGGGTGCCCATGGCGTGGCCCTTTCCATGAGAGCGGCCCACACGAGGCATCGTGCGTGCACCCACACAAATCTGGTGCAGAAGTGATGGCAGCTCTTCAAGCCAATGAACGGGTCAGGTCCAAGACACAGAAGCTTCTTGATCTTGTATCCAGTCTGCTCAGTTATGAAAAAATTACATTCAACGGTAATTTAATTATATAAATCTACTACTTATTTTTTTTGTTAGCCACAACACAAAATTTATGATTTTAGTTTTAATGGAAAGGTGAACTGTAGAGTAAAGGTACAAAAGAATGCAAAAACTCCATTTTGTGGATATTGAGAACCACTTCACTAGGCAAGGCCTGTGATGAAGTGGTCTCATTTCATAATACTTAAACATTCATATTGACACTGCATTCACATCCTTACGCTCACTTAAATCCCAAGCACAATTCAATTTAAAAAACGATTACATTAACATCACAAATTTTCAAAATAGTTCATCACATCACAATTTAAAGTTAAAGACACAATTCAACCATATCATTATCTCAACAACTATATCAAAATCATGTCCAACAACTCCTAATTACATGCTCTACATTTACATCAGTCATTCGCTCATATGCTTTTGTAGAGATTTCCAAAAGTTCTTCACTCTTCGCTCTACCCCTGTTAATGAGCTATCTTGTTACATATTTTTTAAATTTGAAGACTCAATATAAAAATTACCACTGCCCCTTAGGAATTGTAAATTATTAGCGCAAACAGCATGTTCCTCCTACCAAATGATGTTTGAATATGTGGGGTCATGTGTGAGTGCATGGTGAGACTTACTCATGAATATCAGAAAATAATATCTCTTCTTCTTTGACTCCGAGTTTAAGATCAATGCCTCGATGACAAACTGCTACTTGATTCTCTCCAGCGTTTTTTATAGAACTTAGGTCCATTCCAGCGGAGCTTCTGCATGTGCTTCATCCAGTGCTTCCCTGGTTTTACAACTCTACTTCTTTAATCTTTTAAAACCAAGATAATTTGTTTGTACAGTCTTTGTCTAAGAATATGTCTCAACAATCTCAATGAAGATTTCTCCATGTAAATTGCTAGAAGTTTAATCCTGAGTTCATGTTGTGGTGTCATTTTTACTGACAACACAAAATGAATTTATTTGATTTTAAAAAATTATCTAACGACCCACCTGAACCTCTCTACGAATTCTGGATACTTCAGAAATATAAAAGTTGGATCTCGAATTTCTACATATCGATCAACGATCTTTTATATTCTGCTGTTGCTGAGATGTGAATGCCACCTGTCCTTCCATCTTTTGGGTGTCCAGCCATGGATAGTGGAACTCTGAAGTTATGACATGTTTATCCGAATAATGATCTTGTTTTTACAGTGTCCCAAAAAAATGTATACACATTTTGAATGGTTATAAATTCAGTATTATTATTTATTAAGGTGTATCTAAGATTATTACTCCAGATCAAAGAAGGACGATGTAAATTTTTTTAGATATCACATGTGCTCAAATTGATGGCCGTTCTGGTCCAAGCACTGCCGATAATATGGAATCGCAAACATCATGAATAATTTGTTTTGGTATTTGGGTGCATTCTCTTTCAATGGCTGCTCTCAATTCATTAACTGTTGCCAGTTTTGTCCCATAAACTTTATCTTTCATGAGTTCCCTTAAAAAAAAATCCATTGACGTGATGTCTGGAGTGCGAGGGGTATTCAATGCTACCTCTACATCAAATCCATCTGTTTGGCAAATTTTCAAAATAGTTCATCACATTACAATGGTGGTGAGGTGCACCATCTTGCACGAATGTGTGGTATTACAGATTCCTGCAGCAAGTTCAAGTAAACAACATGGTGTAAAAGTATGTATACATTTTTTTAGATCACTTTTAATTGTTTAAGATATAAAAAGTCATTATATCTTGAAGTCAGTGAACATTTAGCAAAGAATTGTTTGGTTTAAATCAGTTTGTCTTTGGTTTAAATACTTGTATCGAAACAGAGACCTACTTTGCAGTAAGGCGATATGTCAACAGTGAGTCTCAATGTCATTTTATTACGCGTTAACACTTATGTAAACATAATTCATTTAGCCTTTGTTTTATACAAACTACCTTGAAACAAATTTTGGTCGTGTTATTAGTATTAATGAGTGTTTTTTTAATTAGAGCTCAAATCTGAGACTAAATAAAAAAATATGTTGGAATTTTTTTCAATTTGAGCAGGATTTGGCATTAAATTAGTATAAACAACAATATTTAGTCCTTGAAGAATACATATGCTTAACATGATGCATTAGCTTAATAATTCTTCGATTTTTTAATACTCGTAGTATCTTCATCTATGGCACTGCTTTTATGGCGGTCACAAACCAAATTCAGATCAGTGGGAACACTTCTAAAAGGTTGAGAGATGATATTGAGGGGATTATGAGAGTAGGGTGGATATACAATGTGCTCAGAATAGAAGAAATTGGAGGTGTTTGGGGTAGGAATATATCCAGAAGTATATAAATTATGATGAAGATATTCACACCCTCATTTTTCATTAACACATCGATCAATAAGTCCCGGGACTAACTACTAAAACAACATTTATTTGCCAAACTTCTTCTTTATTCATCAACATAGTCTCCTTCAAGAGCGATACATTAATTCCGATGCTTTCCTAACTTTTCTATGCCAGCCGTGTAGAACGATTTATCTTTGGTTTCAAAGGCGTTAGTTTCAGTCACTTCTTCATTGGAGTCAAATCTCTTTCCCTGGAGCATCTTTTTGAGGTCTACGAACAGCCAATAGTCACTGGGGGCCAAATCTAAAGAAGACGGTGGGTGCGGAAGCAATTCGAAGTTCAACTCATGCAATTTGGCCATCGTTACCATCTACTTGTGACACAGTGCATTGTCCTGATGAAAGAGACTTTTTCTTCTTCATATGAGGCCGTTTTTTGCAATTTCGGCCTTCAAACGCTCCAATAACGCTATGTAATATTCGCTATTGATGGTTTTTCCCTTTTCAAGGAGATCGATGAATATTATACCATCGCATCCCAAAATACGGAGGCCATAACCTTCCCGACCGACTGTTGAGTTTTTGGTCGCTTCGGACGACTTTCACCGGCTGCTCTCCATTCAGCTGACTGCCGATTTGATTCCGGAGTATAGTGGTGGATCCAAGTTTCATCCATTGTCACATACCGACGCAAAAACTCCTGTTTATTTCGCATAAACAGTGCCAAACAGTGCTCTGAATCATCGATGCGCTGTTGTTTCTGTTCCATTGTGAGCAAACGTGGCATCCATTTCAAAAAAAGCTTTTTCATGACCAAATGTTCATGCAAAATAATGTAAACACTACCAAATGATTATATTCAGGATATCAGCTATCTCACGCAACTTTACTTTGCGATTTTCCATCATGATTTTGAGGGTTTTTTTTTATGTTTTCTGGTGTAACAGCCTCATTTGGATGACCCGAGCGTTCAGCATCATTTGTGTCTGTATGACCGCGTTTAAAATCAGCATACCACTGACAAATGGTTGTTTTCGACAGAGCAGAGCCCAGATAACACTTTTCAAGCCATCGCTGAGTTTGAACGGTATTTTTTCTCATTAAAAAGCAATGTTTTATCAACACACGAAATTCAGTTTTTTCCATTGTTTTGAAAATAGCAAAAGTAGCATCACTAAAACCACTGTAACTCAATGATACAATCACTAAAACCACTGTAACTCAATGATACAATGTAAACCACTGTAACTCAATGATACAATATCATGAAAGTTTGACACGTAACTTCTAAAGATTGGTACTAATTGAGAATGGTATGGATTTGTTATTAAAGGTTAGTCCCGGGACTTATTGATCGATGTGTTATATGCAAGGTATGCAATGAAGAGGTACAGGCAAAATATTGTAGGAGGCGTTAAGATAAAAAAAATTTAGATGTGGATTTATAAATTTATCCCGAAGGTACCTTAGAAATATGGACTAATTTAGATAAAAGTGGAATCTACGTAATTCCTGCGAGTCTGTACATGTAGGACAAACAGGTGCATCATTTAATATAAGATTTTTAGAACACAAAACAGACTTTAAGAATATAAAATTAGAGACATAATTCGTGAAACATTTGCTTGAAAAATAACCATGGAATTAAATCTGCTAGTAGTCCAATCCCATTTCATTTTTGTTGTAAAGGTTTGCAACTCAACTTGTTTAACCCTTCCCTTACGGTGATAAAAATAATACGCGTGCTCCGGTGTTGGGTAGTGAGTACGAAATCAAAAATTAGCGATTTTAAATCGTAAAAATAAGAACATTAATAGATAATCCCCTTAATTAATTATAATTGAAGTTAAAAATTATAATAATTGAGATTTATTTGCTGAAAACATTAAAAAACCATCTGAAAACATTAAAAAACGCTCACGGAACGGGCGTACGTCTAACCTATTTGCAAGCCTAGAGGCTACTAGTGGCGCGGAACGTCATTCGCATACCCCGGCGCTTACGCCTTTGCTTGCGACGTTGAGACAATTCAGCTCCTCGCAATTCAGTCTAGTATGCAAGAGTGAGATGCGAATATAGTGTCGCGCTTCCCGCATACTATTCACCTATCGTCAAGACGAGGCACTCGCAGCGTTTAAATGCGAATTTGTTTTCGATCTTTACAAAACACCTCGATGTAGTCGATAAATTCTGATTATTATTTTTTAAATCAATGCGTAAATATATTATGGAGAAATACCTAAAATCTTAACCTTGTATTTATTATATTTATGGAGATATTGATGGTTATTAGAAGCAACGTGTAGAAGATACCGAACACAGGGAAGGAAAGGTTAACAAATAAAAATAACAAAACATGACTGTAATAGTTTAATTAATGAACAAATAAACTTGATAATTTACCTCTTATTGATATTTTCAAAAAATTACACTTTCAAGGTGGCTGTGGGTGTTCTGACTGCTACTTAAGATATCTTAAAAAACCACAAGCCCCAAAATTTATGCTTACCATAAATCAAACAATGAACCTAATAAAACTATTTTGGTTGACACAAACATCACTGAAAAATCTTTTTGGCTAAAGAGAAAAAATTCCAGTGATTTGTTTTAAAAACCCTTTTAACTCATCCAATGCTGAGAACACGCCTGGCGTGTCCATGTGAACATCTGCTTCATGCTCAGAACACGCGCGGCGTATCCATGCCTAAATATTGTTAGTGTATTACATCAGCATACGATATTCATTCATTACTTCGGAAGATTCCGTCGCATTCGGGCGTTTTCGCGTGTGCATTGCATTGTAAAGTTGAGTTTACACCCGCAGTTGTAAATAATATTTTTTCTAGTTTTTATTCCGTTTGTTTTCATTGTGATATTGTGGTTTTATTTTTAGAGACTTGATAATTATAATAACTGGACTATTTCTCTAGCGCTGGTTTGTGAAAAGGTCACTCACTGCAAGGGATATTTATTGTAGATATATTTTGTTTATGTTTTCTAGTTATTTTCAATTTTGATTGAGTGACATAATGAATTGTGAGCAAAAATAAGTGCCTTTTGAAAAATATATTATAGTAATTGGTGTACATAGTGATATTAAGTAAATATTGTTAGTATATTACATCAGCATATGATATTCGTCATTACTTCGGAAGATTCCGTCGCATTCGGGCGTTTGCGCGTGTGCAACGCATTGTAAAGTTGAGGTTACACCCGCAGTTGTAAATAATATTTTTTCTAGTTTTTATTCCGTTTGTTTTCATTGTGATATTGTGGTTTTATTTTTAGAGACTTGATAATTATAATAACTGGACTATTTCTCTAGCGCTGGTTTGTGAAAAGGTCACTCACTGCAAGGGATATTTATTGTAGATATATTTTGTTTATGTTTTCTAGTTATTTTCAATTTTGATTGAGTGACATAATGAATTGTGAGCAAAAATAAGTGCCTTTTGAAAAATATATTATAGTAATTGGTGTACATAGTGATATTAAGTAAATATTGTTAGTATATTACATCAGCATATGATATTCGTCATTACTTCGGAAGATTCCGTCGCATTCGGGCGTTTGCGCGTGTGCAACGCATTGTAAAGTTGAGGTTACACCCGCAGTTGTAAATAATATTTTTTCTAGTTCTTATTCCGTTTGTTTTCATTGTGAGACTTGATAATAAAAATAATTGGACTATTTCTCTAGCGCTGTTTTGTGAAAAGGTCACTCACTGCAAGGGATATTTTGTTTATGTTTTCTAGTTATTTTCAATTTTGAATGAGTGACATAGTGAATTGTGAGCAAAAATAAGTGCCTTTTGAAAAATATATTATAGTAATTGGTGTATACATAGTGATATTTAGTATCATATAAGTTTCTTTTTGATTTTACGAAAAAAAATACGTTTACCTTGAAAAATGGATCGCCCATCGAGCTCTAAAAGACAAAAGATTGAGGATGATATAGATGTTTCATTTAGTGACGTTAGTGATGAGGAATTCACCATTATCGAGGACGATTCTGAATTTGAGTCAGATATTGAAAATGATGACAATATTCAAATTCAAACTGTTTCACAAACATCTAGAACACCAGACGTTAGCTCTATACAATGGTCGAATATAAAAAACCAACTAGCCTCTGTACCATTTTCAAAATTACCCGGGTTTAAAATTGAGATGTCAAGTAAAGAACCAATAGATTATTTTGATTTCATTTTCAATGAAGATTTATACAACCTTGTGACAACCCAAACTAATTTGTATGCTGTTGAAGTATGGTCGAAATCAGAAGGTGATACAAGCAGAATCACGTGATGGAAAAATGTCACTAATGACGAAATGAGGGTGTGGTTGGGTTTACTACTACACACCGAAACAATACGTTTGAACCGGTTGAGTGACTACTGGAAGACGGACTACCTATTCAATTTACCGGCATTTTCACAATTCATGTCAAGAGATAGATTTTTACTCATCTTACGGGCACTTCATTTCAACAATAATGAAGAAGATCTGTCGAGCTTGGCAAAAGTCAGGGCATTGATTGATTTTTTCAATGGAAGGATGGAGGTACTTTATGATCCATACAGACAACTATCGATAGATGAATCATTGGTTTTTTTTTTTTTTTTTTTTTTTTTTTTTTTTTTTTTTTTTTTTTTTTTTTTTTTTTTTTTTTTTTACACATGACAAGAAATATACACAATTTGAGAAAAAACAACAGGTAATTTGATTTGGACATATAATTTTAATGGATCTGGGTTTGTTGCCTTTCATTTGTCGTATCCCCAGTAAACTTTTGGAGAGGCCGATTGATTTTTCACCAATATATAAAAGGCAAAAAGGCCAAGTATGGTATAAAACTTTAGATGTTAGGGGAATCAAGTGGATTGGCCGTAAAAATAGTTATATATGATTGATCATCAGATGAAGAGTTAGGTGGCCAAGGCCACACTAATCAAGTCGTTCAGAAATTGCGAGAGGGGAAGACGGGAGCCGGATATTCAGTTTACATGGATAATTTCTATAATAGTGTTCCTCTTACAAAAAATTTGTTGAACCAAAACACATATGTCACAGGAACACTACGAGTAAAAAGAAAAGAAAACCCGATCGATGTTATAGATAAAAAACTAAAGAAAGGAGAAAGTGTGAGTCAGTACACAGAAAATGGTATATGTGTTACCAAATGGAAAGACCGCCGAGAAGTCTTTATGATTTCTTCTGAATTTGATGGGGAGCTGTCTGATACTAAAAACCGACATGGTCAAGTGGTCACCAAACCAAATATGGTAATAAATTACAACAATCATATGGGCGGTATGGACTATCATGACCAGATGTTAGCTTACTACCCATGCAAAAGGAAAACATTACGTTGGTACAAAAAGTTGGCCATTCATCTATTCCAGACGATGTTATTGAATTCTTGGCATTTATACAATGCAGACAATTCACAGAAAATGCCGTTGTATGATTTCAGGCTATTTATTATCAAAATATTACTAGGTCCACCTCCATCATCAATTCCGAGACAAACAGTACAATCAAAAACCAAGATACATCTGGCGAAGTTTTGTGACAAAGACACTGATAATAAAATCAAAAGACGCAGATGTAAGCAATGCTGGGATACAGCTAAGAAAAGAAATGCTTCATTATTCTTTTGTCCAGATTGTCCTACACAACCTGGTCTTTGTCTGGATCCTTGTTTCCAACTTTACCACAAATATTAAATTATTTAAAAAAAATTATTGTATACACCTAATTGGTAAGTATATTTTTCTGTTCGTTTTTATAAAATACTAGCTGTACCCGGCCACGCGTTGCTGTGGCTCAGTCTGGTTAAATAGAAAAGAAAGAAAAGAGAAAGCACACATTTCTAATATGTTTAATTTCACAATGCTTGTGGGTATACAATATTTTTGATGTCTTTCAGCCACTCTCAGTCTGTTGCGTTCATCGCCGTGCTCGCAAATGATCGCGTCACTCGCAAGAGGTCAATTCACGATATGATTTGAATTTAAATGAAAGATCGATTGCACTGAAAAAGAAGAAAGAAAGTTATAACAAAAACATATAAAATTGTGAAACATATAAAAAGGAACTGAATAATATTTTTTATTTTCTAGGCGTCTTTGTTCTTGGCGGCAAGAATAGCTCGTTCACTCAGCCAATCGTGATTCTTATAATTGATTTGAATATTGGGAAATACTTTTTCAACCAATTCTTCTTTTGACATCACAAAATTGCAGCAGTTATGAGACAATGAATTTCGTCTTGGATCATATCAACCGGCACCTTTCTTTTCCGAAACACACCTTTCAAATTGCGAAACATAAAAGTAACTAATTAAATGTTAAAGGAAGACAGAGAGATAATTGTAACTAATTAAATGTTAAGGAAGACAGAGATATAATTGTAACTAATTAAATTTTAAGGGAAGACAAATAGATAATTGGAACTAATTTTAAAAAATCTCCATTTCTACTTACGATTTTATAGATTTTGAAATATAAACATAGAGATAAAAGTAAATTCTATATAAAAAAGATACTTTTGATATTCCTACTGACCTCTTTCAGCCACTATCAGCCTGTCTTCCAGATATATTTGCTCAAAAAGACAAAAGGTTCTACGGATATGGAATTATAAACAGCAGAATTAAATATTGTTTCATCATTCTGTCGTGTAGCTCATGACGGAGCATCGTGACTCCCATGATAGCCTCGTTGATAATCCAAATAAAGTAATTTGTTTTTATTTCTACCTGAAAAGCGAATGAACTTTTTGGACAACCCAATACTTCAGCAGAAATATTTAAGATTTAGTGTTTAGTGTTAAGGGTGAACTATGAATATCGGGAGGACCTAAGAGTAAAAAAAATTGATTAACAATTGATTTATCTTCTGCATCATCGCAGTTGTTCTTCTATTTGGCTTGGTGGATTCCCTCAGTACATTTCTTTGCGTCTCTGGAAGAAAGGGATCAAATTAATCACATATTCGGTTTGATGTTTCTGAATAATGTTATATTTCGGAAACTCACGATGAGTCCTATGACAGTTGACAAATTTGCCCCAATACAACCTTGTAACGACGTTCAGTAATTTTAATTATTTTATCGTCTTTAATCTAAGGCTAGATTCTAATAAATAGCAAGTTATTTAGGTAAATACATTACAAAAAACTAACAATAATGACAAATTAATACATCTTGTTATAAATTAGCAAACATTTGGCAGTTTCTTAAAATCAAATTTGACATTTGTCAAAAGTTAGTGGTATGAAACACTTCAAACTTTTAATAATTCAAATGTATAAAACATACACAGATACATACCATGAATTCAAATGAAAATCAATCGATAAAGTTTAAATTCACTGCTAATTGTACTGAAAAATAATAAAAAACAGTTTAAAAACACAGGATCAAAATTATTGTGCTACGAAATGGCAGATAGAAATTTAGTTTATTTTTACGTCGTAGCATGCTGATGGCGCTATAGTTCAATAGTGTGAAATCTGTTGATGAGAAATAAAATTATTGGTTTGAAGCTTTGCTTTTCAATATACCGTAAAATAAAAATGTAAGTTTAAAAAACCAACTTTATAATTCATTTATAAGAAATTTGAAAAATAAAAAAAATTTATAAACATGCTTGTATACTAATGCAACCTTTCGTCAAAATTTCAAAGCAATGAAAAATAAGACAAACAGTTCAAAAACGAAATTAAAGAATCTGAAATGTCTAAAATGCAATGTCCAATGTGACATAACAACTGTCAGTGAAAATTATTTAGTTCGCGTTTGTCGCTGAAGGGAGCGCAAACCCTTATTTCGTCTGTTTTATATATTCTTTTGTATATAACGGTATATAAAACAAATATATAAACATTCTCGTATACGAATGCCAACTTTTGTCAAAATTTCAAAGCAATCGGTATAGAACTTTCGGAGATTAGATAACTATGATTAACAATTGTTAACAATTGAGAAATTAAAAAAATATGTAAAAAAAAACTTATTGATGTGAAAAATCTCGTACTCCTACTTATTGAAGAATAAAAAAGGAAAGAAAGAAAAAAAATATTGTTACTGTGAAGGGAGGTCAATAAATTCACAGAATAAGGAGGGGACAGTAGTGTACATGCGCATATTCCAATAATATGACTCATTATTAGTATATTCACTAAGTTTTAGTCTAATTTTGATAGTATAGTATTCTTTAAGATATTGACGGGAGAGTATGTCAAACGTTAATACGTCCCAAGTATGGAAAAAATTGAGTATCGCGCCGTCATTAAGTTTCTCACAAAACACGGGAAAACACCTCAAATCATTTTGGAAGAAATGTTAACAGTTTATAGGGGGTGTTACCCTTGAAAATGATGGTTTACAAGTGGCATAGTCTTTTTAAGAGAGGGAGAAAATCGCTTGAAGACGACCTCCGACCAGGACGGCTTGTTGAGACTACTTCTTCAAACATCATAAAAAAAGTAGAAAAGCTCGTGCTAGAAGATCCTGCCTAAACAAATAACAGCTTACAGAGATGGTTGGAGTATTACCTACTAGTACAACCATTTTGAATATCCTCCATCAGCATCTAGGGATGTCAAAAGTCAGTGCAAGGTGGGTACCCAGAATGCTCATGCCACAAACAACGCGTCGAATGTTCACAACAGTTTTTGGACCTCTGCAGAAACAACAAAGATGAGATTTTGAGCCGAATTCTTACTGGAGATAAAACTTGGATTCATCATTATGAGCCTGAGTCAAAGCAGGAGTCCATGCAGTGACATGAAAAAGGTACGCAGCCCCCTATGAAGTTCAAAGTGTTGCAATCGGCTGGAAAAAATATGAGTTCAATTTTTTCGAATGCAGAAGGCATACTGCTAATAGATCACAAAGATAAGAGCATCAAAATAACTGGAAAATACTACTCTGGTCTACTAATGCAGTTAAAAGAAGTTGTGAAGGAGAAAAGGAGAGGAAAATGGATTAATGGGGTGCTGCTTTTGCATGACAATGCACCCGTGCACAAAAGCAATTCTGCATTGGCTGCTCTTCACAACTGTGGCTTCCAAATATTAACCTACAGCCCAGACCTGGCACCGTCTGACTATTATTTGTTTCCAAATATGATAAAAGAATTTCAAGGGAAGAGATTTATGGACAATGAAATTTAAAGTGCAATTTCAGTTTATTTTGAGGGTAAAAGCAAATCTTTTTTTTTCGTGGGTATAAATAAGCTTATTGAAAGATCTGAAAAATGTATTTGAGTTAATGGTGAGTATATTGAAAAGGAAAAATAAAATTGTTTTTTTTCCTTCATTCAGCGAATTTATTGACCTCCCCTCGTATCTAAAATTAGAATTTATTTTTAAAAGTGGTAATACAAAAACAAACTATATAGCTGGAGTGAAATGCCATCTTTCATTTAAAAATAAAATGACTTAATATATTGAAAAGGAAAAATAAAAAAAAATCTTTTTCCACTTCATTCTCCGAATTTATTGACCTCCCCTCGTAGCTATATATGTTTGGAAACATTTTTTGTGACATCCGCTGGTCAACGATGAATATCTTATCAACTAGGTCACGGAAGTTGCGACTTGTTTATCCATTATACCGAGAACCTCTATATTTATCATTCGCCTTACTAATGAATATACAACATTCTCCTGTAGTTCTACATCACAAAGGCATCTTTATAATGCTAACTGTCAGTGTCCATGTTTCAACACCATGCAGAAGTTAGACCATATGAAACATTTAACAAACTTCATGTTTGTGTAATTTTTTTATTTGTGTCACAGAGAAGGAATTAAAACACAATGAGGGGCTCAATACATGGAAAAAAGTTTACATGAAAGTTGAATAAATTGCCAACCATTGCAGAGTTTGTAATCATAGAAAAAAAATTGTTGGAACTAAAGTATACCTATGTACCAAAGTGTAACTTGCCGCTTATGCCAAAATGAGTACCACCTTGTACCAAAATTAGTATGTAATTTCATCAAATTCGATTGTAATGTTTTTTGTATTTCCTAGAGCAAATGCTGGTATTTAGCATTAATTAAACATCTATTAGAGATGGGCCCCTCACACCACACTTCAAAGTGTAATTTTTTTCAATATTAGGCTTAGTTAATGTTGATATTTTATTGACATATTCATTTTTTGGGGTAAATGCGTACCCTTTAAAAAAAACCATATACACAAAGGCTTGAAATTGAAATAAAATATCTTATTTAGTGATGTAAAATGTGATTGTAAATCTACTTTTGCTATATGACAAAAATGGAATAAAAAAATAATAGATATTTAGCTTACTAATTTTAGTCATTGAGGAAGTTCCTAATCACTTGATGAATAATACAGGGGTCATTGAAACTGGTAGTGAGCTCAATGAATAAAACAGTAGTGAATTCAAAGAAAAATTGTCTTTAAATTATTTTATTAAAAAACATAACACGAATGTAATAAATATATTTTTTTAGATTAAGATATAAAAAAAATTTAAATGCTCTCTGATGGTGCCTAGGTGTGAGTAAACCACCTTTATAGATGAGTGAAAGCTGATAAATGTGACTGATACTTAAATAAAAGTAAACTTGAATTTTATTTTTGCTCCAAATTGTGTTAAGTTTGTAGCAAATATTTTGTTTAATAATTTTGTGACATTCTTGTTACAGATCTGCAATTTAAACCATATAGGACAGATGAATATGTAAACAAACTGTTTTATGAGACGTCTCGATTCTCCGCATTTAATAATCAATGGGTTGTGAAAGCAAATATAAATACTAATCAAAGAGATCCCACACAGAGCATAGAACGGGAAATTTCATATCAGGTAAGAGAAATTATTTTTTCACATTTATTTAATATTATTTTATTATGCTTTCACACGGTGTTAAACAATCTAAATGCGGACCTTCAATCGATCTCCGAATGGACTAAGGAGCATTGATAATCCTCATTGACAGTCCTCAGCTTCTCAGTAAATTCAACGCTGACTTATTTCCTCCAATATTATTCGATGTCTCTATGATAGTATTAAGTAAAACAGTTAAAAAACTAAGACTATTAACACATTGTTTGCGGGAAACGCTTAAAAGCGTCTTTTACATACTGTAGGTAGAGAGCGGGAAACGCTTAAAAGCATCTTTTACATACTGTATGTAGAGAGCGGGAAACGCTTAAAAGCGTTGTATTTGCTTACTTTTGGTAGAGCGCGGGAAACGCCAAAAAACATTGTACAGATCGGAATTGGGTTTGTGGTTACTTGTGAAGTGAACCGATTAGTATAATGAGGGTCGGGTGGCAGACTGTCCTCATATAACATGCACTCCAAATATAATAGTTGTAAGATAAACATTTCCTTTTTATCTTTATAATTCTTCAGTATTGAGGCGATATTGTTTAGTTCAAGACGTTCTCCATTTTCATTTCTGTCTACATTCCGCTATTGCAAATTATTTTTATTAAAAAAATATTACAAAATACCTATCATTGTATGATATAGTATAGTGGATATCGATCGTTGTGTTTGAAAAGTTATTTGTTCCGTATTTTTATAATAAATTAATATTTTTTCATAAAAAATACTCAATGAAAATGGATTACGATAGTAATGAGAGCGATGGGGAATTGTGTGCTGATAATTTGTCAGATTATTCTTGTGTTGAGAAAAATACAGATGGCGAGTTTGAAACTAGTGATAATGAAGTTACCGCGCGTCCTCGGACATTTTTCCGACGAACAATTTCAAGCGATTCGGATTCAGACTCAGACGAAGGGGAAAAAGAATGGTCATCAGCAGACAATCCACCAGTCCTGGAAGAGTTTTTAGGTCGACCAGGTTTAACTACCGGTTGTGTTTTGAATAGTGTAACAGAAGCAGCATTTATTCATAGGAGATGATTTTTTTACATTCCTTGTACAAGAATCTAACAGATATTATTATCAAAATAAGCACAAATTTTAAATATATAAGAAAACTCTCAAACGGAAAGACATTACAATACAAGAAATGAATAACTTTTTAGGACTTATCTTTCCTATGGGACAAGTCCGTAAGGACAGAAGAGATGAATACTGGAGTTCAGATGCATCCACGGAAACACAATTTTTTGCGAGCAGACCAATATATTTCTTATTATTCTATCTTACAAAAAACTACTAAATGGACAAAAAGACTGGCGATGTATTTAATAAATTGTGCATTGTTCAACTCCTTTGTTGTGTATAACTCTGTTACAAGAGAAAATAAAATAAAATATAAACAATTTTTAAAGGACATTGCAGAACACTGGGTGGCTGATGAGATTTCGTCGGCTAATATTCAAGACTCGGAACCGACACCATCGACATCTAGTGTCCGAAAAAAATCTTCAAAATCAGATTCTCCAGGAAAAGATTGAAAGCACTGGTAAAAACAAGAATCTACGAAGGTCTAAATGGAATCTACCTTGATCAAAAAATTTTAGGACTTTATTCATAAAATCGAAAATACAAGTTTATTCATCAAAATCGATATGGTCCCCTTCAAATTACTCCCCATCGACTGCAACGCACTTACGCCAGCGCTTGATCCAATCCTCGAAACACCGCTGGTACTCAATTTTCGGTATCTCCATCAGAGCCGTCTTCGATTTTTTCATGACATCCTCTCGGGTGCTGTAACGCGTTCCGCAAAGTGGTTTTGTAAGTCGGTTGAACAGGAAAAAGTCACAGGGAGCCAGATCAGGTGAATTCGAAGGCTGCTGGATAGTAATCGTGTTGTTTTTGGTCAAAAACTCGTGGAAATCATGTCTTTCGCGATATCAACGCGGTCCTTTTTTTGCATGAAAATGAGGTCTTTCGGCACCAGTTTTGCAGCGACACGTCTGAGGCCCAAATCACTAACCAAAATGTCTTGAGTGGATCCATAAGTGATGTTCAAGTCTTCTGCCAGCTCTCTAATGGTCAATTTGCGGTTGTCGGCCAACATTTCTTTGATTTTATCGATGTTTTCATCGGTTTTCGACTGCCACCACGTTCATCATCCTCAACCAACTCACGACCACTTCTAAAGCGTTCGTGCCACCGAAAAACACCTCCAACATTTCTAAGGTCTGCAGACCGTTAAATCCGTTTTTCATACAAAATTTAATGCAAACTCGTTGATGCACAGTTGATGCCATTTTCAAACTTGTAAAAAATCGAAAACACACACAAAGGTAGATGTACTCAGTACAGCGTAACTTTTACAAATGTCAAGCTATGGCGCTGAAATTTGGAGGGAAGTGTCAATGATAGATGTGGTAACCTAACAAAAAAAAGAATTCCAATCGGGTGACTGACAGCGCCACACGGTTGCCAGTCCTAAAACTTTTTGATCAAGGTAGTATGTGTAAAGTCTGTGATGTGCCATTACATAAAGGGAACTGTTTTCGACGATATCATACTTTAAAACAATATTAGTGTTTATTTTTTCGTATTTTACAAAATATATATTATGTTGAACATGTACAAAAGGACTAAATGGACAGTAAGGTAAAAATACAATTTAACCTTAAATATCATAATTGTTTACCAAAATATATATAAGTTTATAAAAAGATCATTAAAAACGATTTCATTAATGATAAAATACTGAAAATTTTATTTAAATATTATCGACAGTAAGGTAAAAATACAATTTAACCTTAAATATCATAATTGTTTACCAAAATATAAATAAGTTTATAAAAAGATCATTAAAAACGATTTCATTTATGATAAAATACTGAAAATTTTATTTAAATATTATCAATAGTTCTCAAGTTATAGTAATTTTACGTGAAACGTAATTTCGCGCGTGAATCTAAAAAAATTGCCCACTTAACGGCATAGATTGATGAAAAAACCGCCCGGCAACAATGTGTTAATAGATAATACTCTCTCATGACGAGATCAAATAAATGACGTAAGCCAGAGGATCTTCTACAGCCTTCATTCCCTTAAAGAGTTGCAAAGATTCCTGCCTACTAAAACCAAATTTTGCTCATGCAATCGCTGCTCTTTCTAATTTTGGAATATGCGAATGTCTATTATTTGGATATTACGGAGGAACATCTGGATAAATTAGATCTTCAAAATGTTTGAGTTATATTTTTATCCTGAGAAAGTACGATCACATCACTTCACACCAGAAGGAGCTGAACCCGCCGCCCCCTCTTATCTCGCCGAAAATATTCAGCGTCTTTGCGATCATGGACTTGTGCTACACTCAGACATTGTTTATTGGCTTTCCCAGTTCACCAATCTTTTTTTACATCATCTTTTTTAATCCCCTTTGCACGGATTTCTCCTGTTACACAAAGAGGGTCTGCTTCTAGCGTTAGCTTATTCGTTAGGAATAATATCAGCCAGGATTCTTCTCATACTGCTAGACGGTACCGAGAATATATCAACCGTGTCATTCAGTTGGTTCAATATCTCTATACCACGCGTGACTGAGTGTTTAGCCATGATATTCGTCCTATAAGTTGGTATGTAGAACAGAGGGTGATTCCTTGCACGGATATATTTATTGGGTACATATAAACTTAGTGCTTCTAGAATCGCGGGACAGTTAAATGAACCTTGGAAAACCTTTATTAGGAATATCGCAATGGATTCTTGCCTTCTTGTTTCAATGCTTCTATAGTTACACACCGTGAGAAGTTCGGCATGGTGAGCATATTTTGGGTAATCGCCCTTTGTTCTGTACCATAGATATCTGAGGATTTTTTTTTGTATTTGTTCTATATTGTTTTTATATTTGAGCTGATGAGGAGCCCAAACCGTCTGTAACTGTTCATGCGGTGAGACTCTGGAACCATTTAGAAACTAATGTTAAACTCGCTCCATCATTGGCATGTTTTAAAAAACAACTGAAAAAACTCTTAATTTCAAATAAGTAATATAACGTGTTTCATTCCTGATTCTTTATCATGGAGAACCACTATGACTTCCTTTTATTTTGATTGATGATATCTCACTTTTATTTTTACCATGTTCACTTTTGTTGTTGTTCATGTTCAATTTTGTAAAGGGGAATAATTATTTGAATATGTTTTTGCAACCATGTAACTTCCTTTATTTACTTTTGTCTGATTCGTTGGAAGAGACTGCCACCTTGCAATAAGCTCTCCCGATTGTATTACAATATTAAATAAATAAATAGTATAACATAGTATTTATTTTTGACTGTGACCAAAATCACATCAAGCAGTGGCTCAGCAGGGGGGCAGGAGAGATATTTGTCCACAGGTGCTGGGCTAAGGGGGTACAAAGTCAGGGATCTAAAATTATATTTTTTAAAGTTTTTCCATAATTTATTTATTTTACTCACCCTGTCAGCATCAGCATCTTTTCCACATTTTCAAACAATTTACTCACCCTGTCAGCATCAGCATATTTTCCACATTTTCAAACAATTTACTCACCCTGTCAGCATTAGCATATTTTCCACAGTTTCAAACAATTTCTGTTGTTTTTACTTTCGCTCGCACTTCAGGCATGGAAACTACAGAAGAAACTACTTGAAATTTGAAACAATGAAACTAGTACTGATGCAAAAAAATTTAGAATACTATTCTTTGTAACTAAATATTACTATTTTAGTATATTTCATAATTGAGCGTATTCATAGTTTATTTTATTATATGTTTACAATATATGTAACACACATAAAAAATTAAAAAAAGAATATCATCTATAATTTATTATGTACGCAAAAAATCATCAATCTGAAATGCATGTACAGGCTTTGTCTTAGCAGTCCAGTCTTAGGCACTTAGCTTACACTTTGTGCAAGGGTTATAATTGAATGTGTGCTGCGAATAAGGTGGTTACTAACATTTTTTCAAAATCCAGTTTTTTGTGAAATAACGTGCTATGTGGTTACGTCCTTCGTCCCCTCTATAAAAATATTCTCTATCTCTTTTGTTTCTACTGATAAACCAACATTGCCGTTAGATTTTTGCGCGCGCTCAGTGGAATAACGTGGTTTCAAGTATCAACATGTCTGGAGAGGCGCTCGTCGTTCACTCTGCTAGTGTAGAAAATAAACATAATTACGGAAAAAATGACAAGCAAGGGCTGCAGAATGGTCAGATAATAAACGGAAAAAACTGAGAAACAGCAGACAATCCTATATAAGCAGAAAAGGCAAAGAAGTAACGGGTAAAAGAAGATCAGAAGAGGTTAGTGGAATAACGTGGCAACTAACGTACATGATTGATTTTTCATATAAAAGTTGTAACGACGCAACTTGTTTGTTTTATATAAGAGTTGTGGAATAACGTTGTAACTGCATTCGCGGACCAAGTTATACCACATGTTCATAGTATTTTTCATGTTTTTTTTATTGTTTTGAATATAGTTTCGTAATTTTTTATTTTTAAATAAAGTGTGTGTATGAAAATATATCTTTTGATTTAAAAAAAAACTATTAAAATGTTGACACTTATTAAAAAAAGTGGTTTTCTTGAATACTGTAAAATACAAGTTTTGTTAGTTATCACCTTATTCGTGGCACCTTTTCAATTGTTTTTTTTTAACAAATCGAGGTTACATTTTTTTCATTTGAAATCAATCGAACCCAGATTTAAATCAATTCACTTTATGCTTTTTTCCTAGAACTAATTAATCTTGTAAAGTAAGGGATAACTGTAATGCTTGAAAGTGATATAAAAACAAATAATTTCTCAGTTTGTGATTTTAGAGCATTTCTTATTATCAAACATTTTTTTTTAGATTATACTGAAAAGCAAGACAGTTGTACCTTTACCAGTCCATTATGTGATATTACAAGGTCCATTTGGTGACATGAGGACCTCTCTGAGGATTTACCATTTTGAATTTAATGAGAGGGCCACAGAGTCCACTCCTACCATTCTTCCACTTCCCGATGTTGATGAGTGTAACCGTCTTTTAGCAAATAAAACTATTAATTTCAGGTAAGATATCATTAATAATAATCTTCTTATCATGTCAAAGGTACTAAATTGTTTCTGCCAAGAATTCTACCACCTAGACAGGACTAGGCGTTCCACGAATCCAGTACTTGGCTGAAGACACTGGACTTCTCGGGCACTGTATAAAATATTTATTGCATTGCCTATCTCAAAAATAAAGAATCTCTTTATAATTTTAAGATGTATGACATGGAAATGGCAGAACAGTGAATCCTATACACATACACTACATCTAAAGCCAAATGTGTTATCACATATCGGAAGATCTACAAAGATTCCTTTTTAATTCCTCTTCCCGTGGTAAGCTTTCTGTAGCTTTATCACGAAATATGTTTTTATAAACATATGCAGATGCAGTACCTAACCTAATAGCTGCAACCACCTCTTTCCTATTCTTACATTCGACATATTTTGTTCCTTGTAAAATTTTTAGTCTTTCAATAATAGTGTGTTTGATCCTGATTTAGAGCGCCTTTGGAGAGAGTCTGTTCTCTAAATAGTGATATATAAATTGTCCCTTCATTTATTCAAGCATTTATTTCAACATCTTGAATAATATCAAAAATATACTAGATCAAATTATAAATACCATAGATATAAATACTTGACAAAAGTATTATGCAAACCTTGAGATTAAGACTAATATAATGGTTGTAATTACATTTATGTTAATATTTTAGTCAAATAGCTAAAATATTGCTAACAACAATGTGACACAAATTGATCTTAAACTATGGATCCATTTTGTATAACACCATGGTAAGTTTAAGATCAGCATAACATAAGATGTACGAGGGTGGTCCGATAAGTACTTAGCCTACAAAAGAATAACAAAAATTTTGGAAAAGTGGCGATTTATTTCTCAACATAATCTCCTTTGAGTTCGATACACTTGACCCAGCGATGCTCCAACTTCTTTAGCCCGTCTGAAAAATACGTTTTCTGGAGGTCTGCAAAGTAGGCGTCCGTGGCGGCGATAACCTCCTCATTCGACTCAAATTTCTGCCCGGCGAGTAACTTTTTCAAATTTGGAAACAAAAAGAATACGGTGGATGGGGCAGAAGTTCGTTGCCTAATTCTACCAATTTGGCCGTGGCGACGGCGGAGGTGTGAGCCGGTGCGTTGTCATGATGGAAGAGCACTTTTTTCTTCGCCAAATGGGGCCGTTTTTTCTGCAATTCGGTGTCGAATCGGCCCAATAATTCGGCATAGTAGAGCCCTGTGACCGTTTTGCCCTTCTCCAGGAAGTCGATGTAGATCACACCTTTTGAATCCCAGAAAACGGTGGCCATCACCTTTCCGGCCGATAAGACAGTCTTCGCCTTCTTCGGAGCACGTTCGGCGGGTGAAGTCCACTGTTTCGACTGTTCCTTGGTCTCGGGTGTGTATCAGTGTATCCATGTTTCGTCGACGGTCACGAAACGACGCAGAAACTCCTTCGGATTGCGCCTAAACATCGTCAAACACTGCTCTGAAGTGGTCTCACGGTTGCGCTTGTCCGGAGTGAGCAAACGCGGCACCCATCGCGCCGACAGCTTTCTCATGCCCAATACTTCATGCAGGATATGACCCACGCGGTCTTTTGAGATGCCTACTGTCTCAGCTATCTCGCGCACCTTCAATCGGCGGTCTGCCAATACGAGATCGTGGATTTTTGTCACGTTATCCTCCGTGGTAGCCGTTTTCGGGGCACCTGGGCGTGGCTCATCAAAAACCGACGTGCGACCACGTTGAAACTCGTTAAACCAATTTTTGACGGTCGCCATCGAAGGAGAAGAGTCACCGTACACAGCATTCAAGCGCTCTTTGATTTCGCTGCGCGATTTCCCTTTCATAAACAAGAATCGAATCACCGACCGATATTGCTCTTTTTCCATTTTTCTCAAATCCGCGGACACGCTCGCTTCCACACGCTGTCAAAACAAAACTGCGCATCCGATTTGGCTGAAATTTTGACAGTAGCTGTCAACGAGAATGTACTACACGATAAAAAATTGCTCTTGCGATAGTGGTGCTATCGGGCGGTGAGACTAAGTACTTATCGGATCGCCCTCGTATGTCTAACACTTCACAGTATGAAACACTAATATGAGATTAGTGTTTAATACTGTGAAGTGTTAGACATTGTATGTATGAGTGGTTCCTTTGCTGACAGTACTTGTCGCAACTTGTCTAGCGGCGAGCCAGACTGCACTCTTCACGCTAGCCTGGAACGGGGAGTGCTATTTGCACATCACTCCTTGTACTCGCAGAAAACCCGAAATGAACGAACGCCACGAACTGAGCCGATGAACTCCGAAGGCGCCAAAACACATGGCACATGACTCTGACAGCTCTGTCTGTCAGTGAAAGCAATAAGCATGGCCCCGACAGCCAAACTGACAGTAGTCACGGGCTCGTACCGTCCCGATTGCTTTGGCGATCATCGGCTCACTTCGGGTTTTCGGCGTGTACAAGGAGTGATGTGCAAATAGCATTCCACGCCTGGAACCGCGTTGTTGTCATTGTGATTGCGATTGCTGCCCCGTTCGGGTCGCGACAGTTAGCTAGGAGACATCTTCGTCTGACGAAACACGAATTAGGAGTTTTGATATTCCTTCTGAAAATTTTTAATGAGCTAAAAGCGAGGTGCGTAATGTATTGTATTAACTCATTCGCGTCGGGTCGTTTTTTTGTCCATCTTTATTGTGTAGCGGGGCCGAATTCACGAAATGATGCAAAAAAATATGTTTTAGAAAAAACGCCGTAACTTTTTAACCAATCGTTATATTTCAAAATAACTTGAAGTCAGGTGTTAGAATACTTCGCTCTACAATATATTTTATTTTTAAACTTTACAGTGGTTCTCAAACTTTTTAAATATTTAAAAATAAATATATTCAAAAAAATATATGTACCTTTAGTATTTTAGCAAAATTAAAATATTATCTAATTTCAGTGATATTATGCCATACTTTTTTAGAAAATTTGAAAATATTGATCTGCGGTTCTCAATTATATATAATTTATTTAAACTAAGTCGTTTAAATGGAAAGACGTCTATATTTACATATAATTTTAATAATCTATTAAATGTTTGCCGTGACATCTGTTGGATGAAATTGAAATATTTATCGCGGTAGACCGATTTTTTTACGGCCAAAGTGTCACATGGCAGAAGACGCACGGGTGCGTAACCCGCGACCACGTATGGAGACTCTGAAGACTCACCCATGCGTAACCCGACGCGAATGAGTTAATAAGCGATAATCTATTATGATTGTGGGGACAGTTATCGTCCTTGTTATAATACATTTATGCATATAATGTAGAACAGACGTGCGCTATAACATTGATATTATATTGTAGTTCAATTACTATTTATTTTTTTACTCCTAAAATGAGTGGACCGAGTAAAAGACAACGAACCTATAATTTTAACACTGACTGGGAGGAATCATATTGTTTCGTTAATTTGAAAAATAAATGCGTTTGTTTGTTGTGTGGTAGTAGTATTGCAGTGCCGAAAAAACATAATGTTGAACGACACTTTCAGACAATTCATGCCACTTTTGATGTGAATTATCCACTTAAATCTGAAGTAAGAAAGAAAAAAATATGTCAACTAAAATCAATTCTAACTGCACAACAGACTGTTTTCACTAGACATGTGGAAAATTCTAAAAAGGCCACCATTGCTTCTTTCAAAATTTCTCACATGCTCGCAAAAAAGAAGAAACCTTTCATTGATGGTGAGTTGTTTAAAGAACTATTTTTGACTGGTTCCGATTGTTTGTTTGATGGATTTTCTAACAAACGCGAGATTGTCTCAGCAATACAAGACTTACAGTTGTCAAATAACACCGTCACAAGAAGAATAAATGCAATTCAACAGACATACAAACTCAGTTAAAGACTGACTTGGAAATATGTGACTGGTTCTCGCTACAATTTGACGAGTCAACAGATATATCAGACACCGCACAGTTAGCAGTTATGGTGAGAATGGTATTTAGTAACTTCACAGTAAAAGAGGATATGTTGCAAATATTACCTATGAAAGGACAGACAAGGGGTGAAGATATTTATAATACATTCAGAACATACGCCAAGTCAATAAATATGCCTTTGCGCAAGCTGTCTGCGATAACCACCGATGGGGCACCAGCAATGGTAAGTAAAAACAAAGGATTTATGGCCCTCTGCAAGAAGGATGAATCATTTTCAAACTTTATGTCCTACCACTGTATTATCCACCAGGAAGCTCTGTGTTGTAAAATATTGCCATTTGAACACGTTATGAAAATAGTTACAAAAATAATCAATTCTATTCGAGCAGCTCCTTTGCATATTCGAGCCGACTTTTCAAGGCCCTGTTAGAAGATACTGAAGATAAAGAACATGATCTTATTCTGCATACTGAAGTACGTTGGCTCAGTAAAGGAAAGGTTCTTACAAGATTTGTGAGTTTAATTGAAGAAATAAAAACATTTATAAACGATAAAAAGGAAAATTATGATGAACTAGCTGACTCTCGCTGACTGATTGATTTGGGATTTCTCACAGACATCATGGAAAAATTGGGAAAGACAAAAACATAGCTGAAATGATAAGCTCTGTAAAGTCATTTAAAGCTAAATTGGATTTGTTGATATCACATCTGCAGATCAATTCTCTCGTGCATTTCCCACATATGAAGAAAATGCTAGGTAACAATGAATTAAACGGGTCATTATTTATTAAGCATCTTCAAGTGTTAAAAAAACAGTTTGAAGAGAGATTTTTGCAGTTTACACATATCGAGCCAATTGTTTCCTTCTGTATCAATCCTTTTACTTGCCAAATAAATGGAATGGAAATGGCCGCATGTATTGCAGATTTTGTTCAAGGTAAGACAGAAGAACTAGAGCTAGAAATTTTGGACCTTTAGAATGATATTTTGCTAAAATCCTTAATATCAGAGGACTTTTGGAATACATTGGACAGAGAAAAGTTCCCATTTTTGAAAAAAGCGGCATATAAAATTGAATCATTTTTCGGTTCGACATATTTATGCGAATCATTGTTTTCAAACATGAACTTAATAAAATCAAGATATAGATCTCGACTCACCGATGAGCATCTTTATGATTGTTTGCTAACAGGATTATCTGCTATCGTCATACTCTCCTAATTATGAGGCACTGGCACTGGCCAATGATATGCAATGCCAAAGATCACATTGACATATTGATATTATATTTTTTTATAAAATGTTTTCATTGTATTTGTGTTTTTTGTTTACTTTGTTTACGTTTTGTAAATACATTTCTCTGTGTGTATGCAATTTGAATAGTAATTTTATTATTTTGAAACATTTTTGTTTATTATTTATTAATAAATTATGAATATAAGAAAATAAATTATGGGAAAATGAGAAGTTATAGAAGGAGTTTGTCGATTAAAAATATGTGGTGCCCGCCACCCTACCGATATTTTAGAATGTGCTCTAGAGTACAAAAAGGTTGGGAACCCCTGGTATAAAGGATGCTTTCCCTCTACTTCCTATTCAGTTTTGGCCTGGCCAGAGTACAGTGAAGAGCCCTTGTATTTTTTCAAAATGTCGGTCGATAAAGTGCATTTACATCATTGTTTACTTTATGAATTCCGTAAAGACAATACCGCGAGTGTTGCAACCAAAAACATTTGCGAAGTGTATGGAGCAGATGTCATCAAAGTTCGACAGGTACAAAGATGGTTTACAAAATTCCGATCTGGGGATTTTTCACTAATTGATAAACCACGTACCGGGCGGCCATTGAAGTCTGATGACGACAAGTTAAAAGTCATAATTGACACCAATCCAGGTCTAACCACCAGGGAGATCGCGTCGATGATGGGAGTCAACCAAACAACCGTATTAAGACATTTGAAGCGTATGGGGATGGTTTCGCGGTACGACGTTTGGATACCTCATCAATTGTCGGCTGCCAATTTATTGGATCGTGTTTCAACGTGCATTGCTTTGAGTGCGAGACAAAAACATAAACCTTTTTTGCATCCACCGTATTCTCCAGATCTTGCTCCTTCCGATTTTCACAATATAGAATATTACCTCATACTTAACATAGTTACATTTTTTATTTTTTCCCGTTAGCTGCATTTTTGCTTATGATAGCAGTATAAAGTGCCTATGAACACTTTTGTTGCCTATTTCTCCTACATTGATAATCTTGAGTATTCACTTTTGTAATATTTTTTCAGATTAATAATGTTCTTGGCGACAAAATAGCTGTCAACCAAAGATATATTACTTTAAGTCTGGACCATAAATTTCCAAGTGCATCTGAGGGTGGAATCTCTCCGTTATTTGCTGCCCACATTTTGCTTTGAGTATTCTAGTTTGTAATTTTCAATACCACATCGATATCTAATAATGCTTCAAGTCTAGTTTTTTTTTAACATTTTAATTGTGAGATACTATTATATTTAAAATGTTAATGTATAAAATTAAGATTTTAAACTAATCATGTCTTTGATTAATGAATAATATTATTGTTATAGTTTACTTATAAACATACATTTTATGTTTTATATTTAAAAATGAGGAAATTTTCTCACTATTTAAAATTAAATTTTGTTTTGATAATGGAATAAATTTCCTAGATATTATATTTTAATTTTAAAGATGGATTCGTTTTAATCTACGTATCAAAAATTATAATTTTGTGATTTTTGAGGAAAAAATGTTTCTCGGTCGTATTTTGTTTGCTATGCACCGCAAGTGGTTGATATGTATTAGATAGCTTGTAAATGTATCAAACTTGCGCTATTTTATTACTAAAAAAATATTTACTTTTATGTATACTATATATTTCATGAGTTATCGGAATTAGGTTTTTCTTGAATTTTGTTTTCTTTGTCTATTCTTGTATATGTAGATTTTAACTTGCCCATAAATTTAAAAAGGAGGCAATGTCGACTTTTATTAACTATTATAAAACCAAAATGATTAGATTCCCATTGTCTTTTAATAATTGACACCTCACAGATCTAATGGCAAAAAATCAATGGATATTAAAAATAAACCTAGTGTGATAAAAAAACTGACATCAACCTCTGCCATAAATACTCAACTTATATTTAAGGTACAACTGCTAATTCAACAAATTGGTTAACATTCTCTCTTTATACTCATGTGTGGCAGCTCAGAGGTTACATTACATCACAATAACCAAAGTATTATTATTTAAAAAAAGTACGTATTATGAAGATTTTTTTCTTTTTTAGATTGACAAAAAATAACATCACCCCGTTAATTGAATCTCAATAAACATGTTTTAATTATTTTACGGAAATTAAAGTCAAAGTGTTCCATATTAATTTATATGACTAATATTTTAACTTATATATAGCACGTTAGGATGAAAATAGGTTTTCTCTTTGGATTTCTTAAAAAGATATGCATCAGGAGTAAGATAAATAACAAGTTTCACAACTTTCATTTTAACAATGGTTAGTAAATTGATAATGTTATATACGTGTATGTATTAATATAAATATTTTTTTATCCTTTGATGTAATATTCATTTGTTTGTTCTGCCATTCTATTTAACATATCATAATTTGATTATTCACTATAGTTTTAAATATCAATAGCTTTTTTGGGATTATTTGCTAGTTACCAATGTTATTTTTTTTTATTTTCAAGTTCTCATAGTAACACTAATGTGACGATTTTGTGCTGAAGAAGAAATTGCTGAGTATTTAAACATTTCTAATTGACAAACTTCATTATTATAATTATTGACTTTGTGTGCTCTAAATTTTGTTTTAAATATTACTTTAGTGGAATTTTATTTTCTTAATTTTAAACATGTATGAATAATGTGTCGTTACCGAAGCAAATCCCAAATTGTATTAAAAAAATCACAGAAATTTTATCATAGGAAAATCACAAAAACTTATAAACTAATATTTAATTAAATTTAAAATTGCTTTCCATGATCCATCTTGGCACAACACCCTTGAGTGGGCCTCCTGCAGTTATCTTCCCCAATCCTTTCAGTGCTTACTAGCGGCTCTCCAATTTGTCGCATCTTGGGGGTCACTTTGTTGTACCATCTGTGCTTTGGTCTCCTAACATTTCTTCAATCAATGGATTTGGTTTAGTAGACTTTCTTTACTGGTTGTGTTTTGTTCATACACTATACGAAACCAATCCATCTCAGACAAATTATTTTAGAGCGCTGATTATTTGTGGTAATTGGAGGGGCACTCGATTCTGGATAATTGAAAAAACGGTTAATCCAAATTAAGTTTTTATTGAGTTGAACATTTTAAGAGTTGAAATGCTAGATAAACTTGACTACACAAGATGAGTACACAAATAAGCTTTCTCAATATTTGACAGATATAACCACTAAATGCCAGGAGATTACATTAGGAAGCCCCGGATTCACATATTTTCATGTCAGTGTGAATGTGGGGAAACACCGCCAACTTACTATATAAGTCAATTGGTATAATGTAGACCATGGATTTTATAACAGTTTAGGCCCTTGCTTTATAATTTTCAAAACATGGGTGGTTGTTACAAATTTGTCAAAAAAAATTTTTTTTGATTACTAAAAATAAAAATTTGTACTACAGAGAACCGCGTTTTATTCAACTTACGGATAATTGAGCCCTGAATAATTGGTGCTCTACTATATTAGCTCTTCGTATATGTCATAAAGTTTCTGGCTGTATCAAATACGACACTCCTCGCCCTCTGATTCATTTCCAGATATTTGATGCAACACTCTTCTCTCAAAAAGTTGTTCATGCCTCTTACTTAATACTCAAATTTAGATTCATACAAGAAAATTGGACTGTGTGGTGTTTATTTGATCTTAATTTTGGTGCATTTAGTGAGATTTTGTGATCCCTAGTGTTTTCGGACTATATATTTTGCAAGGTGAATCTGGGTAGTGATTTTCATAGTTGTTATTGTCACTTGTTAGTATTGAACGCAAATAAGGAAAAGAGTCTCTCCTCTAAAAGCAATTTGCGTCAATATTTATATTTAATATTGGATATGGTTTTTAATAGAGATCATTTATTTGGTTTTGGTATTATAAACATATCCAGAAGATTTATTGTTGTTAAGTATTATACAGATGTCCCAAAAACGTATACACACTTTAAATGATTATAAATTCAGTATTTATTAAGGTATATCTAAGATTAAAACTTCAAATCGAAGATGACAGATGTAGATTTTTTTTTTGGTTATTGGAAGTGCTCAAATCGATGGCCATTTTGGTCCTTGCACTGCTGATAACATGGTATCTCAAGCATCATGAATAATTTGTTTAGGTATTTGGGCACATTATCTTTCAATGACTGCTTTCAATTCGTTATCTGTTGCTGGTTTTGTGCCATAAACTTTATTTTTAATGTGTCCCCATAAAAAAAGTCTATCGGTGTGAAGTCTGGGGAGCGCGGGGAGTATTCACTGGTAATCAAGATAGTTCATCACATCACAATGGTAGTGGTGAGGTGCACCATCTTGCTAGAAATAAAAGTCCTCCTCATCCTTGAACTCCTCATGAACGCATGGTATGACAAATTCCTGCAGCAAGGTCAAGTAAATAGTATGGTGTAAAAGTATGTATACATTTTTGGCACACCTATAGTTTGTGTGTTACTTCCGTCTCACTTAAAGATGGGAATGAACTTGCATCTGGAGTAATAAATGTGTTCAATTTCAGAAAGTTGTTGAAATAATGCGCCTATCTTTTTAGAATTTCTCGTTTATAGTTAATAAACTCCCTATTATTGTATCTACATTCAAACACTCTTGACTCTCAATTCTTTCTTTACTGGTGTAATTTTTAGTAGAATTTTTCAAACCTTGAGAATTCTCTTCTCTCTCTTTCTATTTTTTATACTTCTCAGGAGTTCTTAATGTATTGTGTTGCTGATTTTTACTCTATTTAAAACAAAATGTTTATGGTCTTCATCACATTTTAGTTGTATGTAATTTTTTTCTTTTATTTAAGACACATAAATGTGTTTATTTTACAGAGATTATATAGCTTAAATTTTTATGTATCGATTTAATTATTTTAGTTCAAATTGATCTGTTTTTTTTCTTATTGATTTAAGTTAAATACGTAAATATGTTTATTTTATACACAAGTTATTTCTTTAACAATCATAAGACTTCAATTTGGAAGCTTATTTTCAAACTGTGACACTTCTTTTAGCAGTTGACATTTTTTCTCCATTTGTGTGTTTAATGCTAAAATTCATACAGAGTTTTCAAATCTACTAATAACATCAATTCTGTCACATAAATGCCCTTTGCATCAATATTGGACACTATCTTTTTTTAAATTCTTGTTTAAAATATAATTACATTTCATGTTATTAATTTCAAGTATTATTTAATTTGAGTAATTAGAGCTTGTCAAATCAATATAAAATATTTACTGGCTTTTTATTTGAGAAAATACATTTACAATTATTTTTCATTAAGTATCTCATGGCACAGTGGCATAGCTGAGCCTGTTGTTAACCACAGATTCTCAAATCTTTGAATCAAACTAAGGCATAGCTCCCCTTATTTCAGTTTTGAGTGATATTAGGTATTCATTAAAGCTACCATCGAAAATCCAGCTTTGCAGAGTTAAGTCATCTCAAATGGAACCAGAATTCGAGTTTTAGCACTCAGTAAAGGATATTCATCCTTTATTGATATATTGACAAATTTTGTTTTTAATGTAGTCACAAGACAGCTCAATTAGACACACATATGGAGATTGGGCCCTGAATGGATCTTGAATCCATGTGAACATCTCCATATTATCTTTTTAAAACCAGTTTCTAAGCTAAGTGCTTTTCAAACACAATTTTCGAATATCCCACAGGCGCCCTTGAGAATTAATTATGGCACTTCACAGTGCCCGGGCGCAAACTTTGAAAACCTTTGGCATAGTACATTTCATTATATCAAGTAGTTTGGAGGTAGAATGAACAAAAGTCAAAATATGTCACAAAGTTACATATTTATAAAAAATAAAACATTGGATTGAACAATTTTAGGGCCAAAGTGTTTTTTTTAGTTTCTGTAAATATGGAAAAAGTAGATATGTCACTATTTGAAAATATGCTTCACAATTGTGCAAGACACCGAAGATAGCTGGCACTGCTTTTCAGAATTTTTCCTTTTGCAAGTTACCGTTAGGATATATATTTTTGATGCTTTGTGTATAAAATGTGAGATTACAGTTCTGTAACTTTTTTCTGAACTTTGATATAAAAGTATACAAATTTAATTTGGAATCTTGGCATAAAAAGGGCAGTTCCATATTTATGTATAAATATGATAAATTTCCTACTCAAGAAGCCAATATAAAGATGTTGTAACATATAATTTATTTGTTCCGCTGTAGGAAAGTGATAAAAAGCCTACTAGACTTCTTTGTAATACTGTGATTTCTTTCTGTTTTCACCTTCCTTAGTTTACGAGGGGTGCTACTTAAGTTTTAAGATATGGCAACACCAGTGTAGATACGTCAAATCTGACATCAGCATCGTAAAGTTTGACATTTTTAATGGTATACATGCTCAGAAAGTTTTGTCATACGAGTGCTATTTGTGTTGTTTACAGTGACTTGAAAAAGTCATCTCTGCCAAAAATAGAATTAAATCGTGAACATTTTCGTGCGATGATTTTTTATGATTTTCGACGTGGACTAAATCAACAACAGTGTGCCGATCAACTTCCTTCGACTTTTGGTGATGAAGCACCATCCGGGCCCACTGTGTTTCGCTGGTCTTCCGAATTCAATCGTGGTCGTAGTTTGCTTCAGGACGAATTTCGTGAAGGTCGTCCAAAATCGGTTGTTGTGCCAGAAAACATTGATGATGTGCGTGAACTGATATTGCAAGATCGTCATGTGACTTATCGTGAGATTGAGACATGTTTGGACATTAGTTCCACTCGCATACATTCAATATTGCATGAACATTTGGCCGTCAAAAAAAAAAGATACCGCATAATTTGATAATCGCTCAAAAAAAGGTTCGTGTCGATTGGTCCAAAGAAATGTTGAAAAATTCAATGTCGCAACAGTGCCTTTAGTGGAACGTTGTACGGTTAATTCTGAATGCGACACCACCATTTGTTTGCCAGAAGTGTTCGGAGAAATGAGGAAAACCAACCGCCGAAGACGGATCATTCTCCACCACGACAATGCGAGCTCTCACACATCGGCTCAAACAAGTAACTTTTTGAGCACTCAAAACATCGAATTGATGGGCCATCCGCCGTACAGCCCTGATTTGGCACCCAATGACTTCTTTTATCCCGAACATCAAAAATAAATTGCGAGGTCAACGTTTTTCAACGCCTGAAGAAGCGGTTGATGCGTTCAAAAGACATGTTTTGAAGTTACCTCATTCGGAGTGGAAAAAGTGCTTCAAAAATTGGTTCAAACGCATACAAAAGTGTATTGATCTTCATGGAGAGTATTTTGAAAAACAATAAAACCAATTTCGATGATAAATATTTGTTTTTACTTGTCTGTCTCAAAACTTAAGTAGCAACCCTCGTATATTCAATTTGATTTTTATGAATCTTATTATTTATTGCTGAAATCCATGTATAATATTGTGGAGTTACTGATAACAGTTTGTAGTTATAAGAAATATAGTAATTTTGAATGTTTATAAACTATTATTATATTTATAAACTATTATTATATTTATTCCAGTCAAACTTTTACTATTAGTAATTCAATGGATATTGAGATTTTTTGCTCACCATTTCAGTGGTTCAGGGTTTCAGTGGTACGGTCGTGCTCTCTGATTCTGTGAGACCCGATTCTGCCCATTAGGTAAATATATATATATAGCCTTAAAAGACTAATTCGATTGTGTTATCATATTCAGAAGTCTGCATTGAACAAAATAAGGTAGTTTTAATTTTAAAAAATAACGACACTGAAGGTGGAAAAATTTAAGCGAAAGGATTAAAGGACTAACCTGGATTGAATGTTTTATGGTATCCGTGTGTGTCCCTTAATGGAACATATAGGGTCATGGTCATTAAAATAAAATAAACATTGAAAAATTATATATTTGTGTCTTAAACAAATAAAAATTCTATAGTAAGTGCCTCAAACATTGTCGAGATCGAGATCTTAGAAACTTTTACCAATCAAAGATAATTGGACAAGGATACTTATAGTGATGCTTATTAAGAACTCAAGAGTCCCGGTTGCAGTGGTTGGGTCATACTATAGGAATATCAGAATAAAGAATTCGTTATAGAATTTTCAAGGCCAGCCTAGAAGGAAAATCAGAATGATTTGGAAGAAGCAGTTGGGAGTAGTTATAAAGAAAGACGAATTGAACTGGATGGAGGCAGAAAAGCTGACTGGATATCGAAATAAGTGTAGATTTACACACTGGCGAAGCAGCAAACCTGGCCCAAAAAGAAGAGATTAATGATGGGGATGCAAACTAAAAAAATTTGAAATGTGCAGTTATCAACTTTTGTCAGTAACCCCACGATATTAAAAATATATACCTTTACATCATTCATCTTGGTAGATTTAAGAGATAAAAAAATGATATTATTTTATGGAAAATGTATGAAAATATTACAATACAAATTTGTTAAAATAAATTATATTTGAAAGGAATCTCAAATAAGTTAATAAAAAAAAAAAACTATTAATGGCTTTCAATTTATTTATAAATGCATAATGCAAAACTACAATTGAGATTTTAATATAAGCAAATCACTTACTTTTTTGGTTTTACTTAACAATATTATGTATTTGACTTTGTATTATAAATTTTAGTGCCATGAGTTCAGTAAAACATGTGAAGAAACTATTCCAAGTAAATGGTTCATGCCCAATTGTTGTATTTTATTTAATCCTTATAAACTACTGATGCAAGTTTGTATGTAATAAGAAATCTTTATTTACCAACACAATTTCTGAGATGATTTGGACATTTGAATGATGGAGCGATGAAAAACTACAAAAAATAAATATAATATAAATGTGACTGAAAAGTTGAAAGAGAGGGAAGACTGGGAAAAGTATGGTCGATAACGTTTAAGTTGAATAAAGTAAATAAAATTTTGAAAGAAGGAAAGGTAAGGGGGAGCAGAAATCAATGTAGAGAAGGAAGTATGATAAATGACAGTTTGCCATTCTGTCGTCTCTGCATACACCAAAAGTGAAATGACAATATTATGTATGGAAGACAATTCCATTATTGGACTTGTGTAATGCTTACTATTCTTGTTACGTTGTATGTACCAATGAAGGACCGACCTGACTTTCTCCTTCAAAGTAGGCACCCTGAACCATCTCCGTAGTGTCCATGGTTGCTGCGCTTATCTCGTGTATAGATAGGGGCATGTGGAGTTTCCCCATTGTGAGAGCCGTGTTCTGCAGACCACGAATCACAATTGACAAGTGCTCACTTTCCCAGGTAGATTGCAGAAGGTCAACAGAGCCTCACAAACTGATGATGTGGCTGAGAAATCTGCCTATTTCTTTACAGTGTGGAGATACCATACAAGAGAAAAAATTATGATAGCTTTAAATGTGACTGACTTTGAAAACTTGGTAATGTCGAGTTTTCAAACTCTGTTTGAAATCGTTGACACTGCAGATAAAGTATTTTGGACTGGAGACAAAAAGCTCTTTCAGAAAAAAAATAATAGTTCCGATGATCATTTTTGCTGTTATCAAATTTCAATGTTCAAATGTAAAATTTAACAAAAATATCCAACCAACAGAATTATAAATCAAATAAATGTAATAATAAAAAAAATGTTCCCGTATGGTATCCTAAATTCAGTAAACACTTAAAAGCCTCATCATAGCATACTCACATGTTAAAATCTACAGAAATGAGGCACTCAATTCCAATGTCAGATGAATTTTGCTAAAGTAAATTGTTTCGATAACTGTAGAAGGATGATATGCTGTGAGGCCCTTTAGGGAAAATTGACGGAGAAGCTGTATATAAACAGATAGTGCCTATAATGGGGTACAACGCCTGAGTAAGTATGACGGGATCAAGTGGCATATACAGTATGTACAACTCAGCGGGCTTATGCCACGCGCCATTGCTTATTGCCTCATCAACCAATCAGAAAGATGTTAAAGGCCTTAAATGAAAACTGTTCTAACAGGAATCAAACCAGCAATGGTCGTCAGGTATTAGAACCCTGAAGCTTCTAAGATAAAGGTGTAGGATAATTAAATAGTATTACATGAGAAAGAATTTATTCATAAAATACATATCACGCTGCGTCCCTTATGGGGTAGGCATACAGAACAGATCTCAAACTTTTCTATCCAAGTATGCAATTTCGCTTCCTTCCATACATCTTGTTGTGCACAATCTTCCATTATTCATATTTCTCACTACTTGACATTCTTTCAAAATCTGGTTCAATTGGTCCAGCCACATTTTCCTCAGTCTACCTCTTCCGCACACCTTTATTTTTTGACTTGTATACTCAATTAGTCTTCATCTTACTTAAAACATCCGTAATTTTATCCATGCATTCATTTCTGATGTCTTCATTCTGCCTTCTTTCATACATTGACATTCCACATTTTTTTCTTAATGCACACATCTCCACAGCATTAATCTTACTTTTATTCTTCTTTTACAAAGTCCAAGTTTCACTTTCATACATTGTTGTATAGTACATTAATTGCTCTATATACATTGTTCTCTGTCACTACCCTTATTTCAATGTCCCTTTCAACTTGCCCATTACACATAAACATACTGCCCAGATAACAAAGCTCGTCAACTTCTTCAATATTCTTAAAATAACTAGAGATAATTGTAAATTCCAAATAGAGATAATTATAAATTCCAAACTGGATATACAGTCTTAATTAAAAGAAAATTATTATTCAGGTTCAATTATTTGTATTTTTCAACAAAATCTTTTAGCTTGACAGATTAGCTCAATGATATTCCCGGGTCATTATACCGTTTTTAAAGAAAAAAATTCAATTCTTCAAAATAGTTAATCACGGCATCGATCACCTGAAAATTTCTTTGGTTTGAGCTATTTCTGTAAGTTTCAGAATATATTCAAGTTGCAGGGAGTCAAATCTGGTAATAATGATGGATGCGGTAACAATTAGAACCTTAGATGTTGCAATATTAACCAGTGACTTTATTTTTTATAAATATGCAGCGAAAATAATTTTTTGCATATCCTAAGATGCAATGGCAATAACCTTTTCAACAGTTGTCGCTACTGTTGAACTTCACCGTTGCAATTTATGTGGCCACCCAGATTAATCAATCTGCAGACCACATTTTGTGGAACTGTAAGGAATGTAGATCGTGTCAAAATAAGGAGAGGCTTCATGCAGTCAACTATGTTTGACTATCTTCGACCTGATAACTACTTTGACTTTGTGGCGACCAGGGATAGTTTTATAGCTTTCTCCATTTTTTTTGAAAAATTTGGTGACCATCTTTAATGCTCTTCTGAAGTATAAATATATTTTTTTTATTTATCATCCCTGTCCATAGTGTCTTGATTTTTTTTCGGTGCCATCACTATCCTTTTTATTATTCGGTGTGGCACCAGCAAAGTAGGGGCTCCTCCTCGGGGACAGCTCTTTCATCAAAGGATGACTATATCCAATTTCCTTACGTAAGGGAACCTTATTAGTTCCTAGAGATAGTGTGGGTGGAAGAGGGACAAATGCAAGTCCCTGTAAAAATAAATTAGTGCTAAATTTACATATGAATGTCGTCTACACATCTTGTTCGATAACGTTTAAATTTGGTAATTCATGTGTAAATGATATTAAACAATGGTGAAACTCTCCAAGGTGTTTAATTTGTGTAGTATTTAAAAAAAAATCTAGAATTGTATTATATTTCCATTTTACTAAGTGTCTTCTTTAACAAACATAAACTAAGCAACATAGCGAACTGAAATTTGGCATTTGTTTGTCAAATTTCAGCCATCAACATCCATAATCTGTAGGTAATCAAATGGAAGGATTGGAAAAGGAAAAATACTTATTTTTATTAAAAAATACATATTTATTAATAAACCTGAATAAAGAATTTCCTATTACAAAATCAGTATGGTTTTGATCTATGTGTCTTGAATTTCTCCACTCCAGCTAAAGGTTTATTTTTATGATCCGAGGCAATCAAGGGACTTGATGTAGATGGATCTCCACTTTTCCATAAGCTCAGCATTCCTGACTCTCCACCAGTGATCAAGAGATCGTTCTAAAAATCAAATTGCTCGATTAAATTTGTAAAATAGTCATTACACAAAATTCTTGCTAGAAACGTTTCATCGAAAAGCACAGTTATCTCTTTCTGGTCAATAGCTAATACTGGAAATATATGAGGTATATTTTTTACTGTTGGCATAGGCGAACAAATTTACTAATACTCCTTAATATGCCTTAATCATGCGAAATGCGCTGCTGTTTTGTTCTCACTTTCAGATTAGGAGCTCGTGTTTTGTAATACTAAATTATAATTGAATTTTTAATAATGAGTGTGTTTATTAACCGTCTTGAAATATTTTTAATTGGCTCGGAAAATACGTGTGATCCCATCTGCTACATATTTAACTTGAGCATAAATACCAATACATTTCCCATAAGCTGGAAGACAACCAGGGTCTGCCCTATCTTCAAATCGGGAGACCCGTTAGACTATCACAATTACAGACCTGTAGCTGTTCTCTCTTTGCTTCCAAAAATTTTCGAAACTATACTGTGCAACCAATTGACCCACCAAGTATCAACAAGACTTATTGGAAACCAGCATTGCTTTTTGCCAAAATGATCGACTGTTACTAACCTTCTCTCTCTCACACAACAGATTGCGTCAAACTTAGACGAACTTTCACAAACGGACGTAATATATACAGACTTCCAGAAAGCTTTCGACAAAGTTGACCACGATATATTACTTAAGAAAATGCATAAACTTGGCTTCAGCGATAATCTAATTGGATTATTTGCATCATACCTAAAAGAAAGATCTCAATACGTAACAAGTCTTCTATGGAATTTATCGCAAGATCTGGTATACCACAAGGATCCAATTTAGGTCCCCTACTATTCCTCATATTAACACGTTCCGCGCCGCGTAGGTCACCGGTGACCTACCGTGTTTTTGACCAGGGCGCCACATAGGTCACCGGTGACCTACGTGTTTTTTTTTTATAAACAGTTCCAGTGCGCCAGCGGTCACATTTACTACGAATTTTAACATTGAATGTGACCTATACGGCGCCCCTGAATATAATGCACATAAAAACTTCCAAAATTTTGTTTGAAAATGCAATTATTTTTAATAAACCTCCAGGTGTACATGAGCAAGCTATTACGGTTTATTTTTTTCAAGGATAAACTAGCCTCTATAATTAGGCTAGGGGGTATAGAAGAGATTCCAGGGATAACATAATGAATGGGACCATCCATTTGTCACACTCTGGAAATTTATGAGGGTGCATTGTTTATGCAACATTGTGACCCTTTTTTTTGGAGCTATTGTCTCAGTAATCATAAGAGATTATTATGTTATGGCGTAACACTATAGCATATTACATAAATAAATAAAAAATATAATAAGTAATAAATAAGCATGCTACAATTTGTTTCGACTACAAAAGTTTATGTTGTATATACATGTATTACCGTACGACGCCGCGTAGGTCACCGGTGACCTACGCTCACAATATCACCTAAAATCAGTTTATTTTTAAAAATAAATCATTATTCATGAAGCCTATATATGTATACATAATATAAACTATAATTTGTTTAGTGGCGCAGGTACTTATTTTCTCAAAATGTACTGCGGCACGGAACATGTTAATAGACGACATTCAAAATTTCATAAGTCACTCGACATGTTTATTGTTCGCTGACGACTTGAAAATTTTCAAAAAGATCAATTCACCTCACGACTGTGCACAGTTACAACAGGACCTAGACTCCCTAGTCTCCTGAAGTGAGCAAAATCATCTTCTGTTCAACATTAATAAATGTGTCTGTGTATCTTATAGTCGATCGTTTTCACCAATCCACCATCAGTACTATACAGAGAGTGGCACTAAAGAGAGTTTCTGAATTCAAAGATTTGGGCGTAACCTTTGATGTCGGACTCACGTTTGTTAACCATGTCTCACGTTTGATTGCTTTGGTTGCTTTAACTGTTCTGCGATTCTGGAAGCACTAAGTTTATATATACCCAATAAATATAGCCGTGCAAGGAATCACCCTCTGTTCGACATACCAACTTACAGGACGAATATCATGGCTAAGCACTCAGTCACGCGTGGTATAGAGATATTGAACCAACTGAATGACACTGTTGATATATTCTCGGTACCGTCTAGCAGTATGAGAAGAATCCTGGCTGATAGTGTTCCTAACGAATAAGCTAACGCTAGAAGCAGGCCCTCTTTGTGTAACAGGAGAAATCCCGTTCTACATGGCTGGCATAGAAAAGTTAGGAAAACGTTGGAATGAATGTATCACTATTGAAGGAGACTATGTTGATGAATAAAGAAGAATTTTGGCAAACAAATGTTGTTTTAGTAGTTAGTCCCGGGGCCTATTGATCGATGTGTTATATATAGATTAAAAATAAAATAAAATGAGTGTAAAGATAGGAAGGGCGGCTGTGATATTTAAATTGGGTATTTCATATCTGCATATGTTTAAAAACACATTCGGTAAGAAAATCACAGAAAACATTCGAGGGAAGATAAACAACAAAGAAACCTTTGTCGATCTTCCAATATGTGATAGTAACACATTCAGTTTTAGGATCGGAAATCTCAGGGATCAGCTAATTATCCATTAGGATAGGTGATGCCAGCAGTACCATAACAATATGACTCTCAGTCATTAGTCTGATGATGAAAGTTTGGTTCATTAGCAGCAGTATCCTGTCTATTTTACAATACGACACTGAATCTTGGCATCATACCAATGGACAAGATATATCACTACTTAGTTTTGAGAGCAGATGCCGAAGATGACGAGTCCAAAGTGGCAAGACCATGTGACAAATGAGATCGTTTGTCTTTGGAGGCAGCAGCACTTTATAATCACCACAATACAGGTGAGGCACTGGAGATGGTCGAGTCACCTACCTGGCAGCTGGCCAATAGTTGTGCTATTTTATTGCCTACTAGGACCAGACGCCCATCTTGTATCGTCTATCCAATGGTGTTATGATAAGAAGTTTTGAAGTCTTGGACTAACATGGGAGGACATGAAGTGCAGGGCTGCAGATTCACCTGGATGGAGGTGATTTGTAGCATTTCTGTGTTATGGAACAATGAGGGTATTTGATTCTAATATGAAAATAATACTAACCCTATTATCATAGAGACTGCAGCGTATTATTTGTTTATTTCCATTGTAATTTGATAGCGGCTTTAATTTCTTTTTACTCATTTCCAGACTTCTTAAGCATCTCCTGAAACGTTTATAATGAAAATACACAAATATTACATATAACTCTTAAAAACTGGCTAAAAACAGTAAAAAAATAAACAAATCTTATTTTTAATATGAAGGGAGGTATTTTAAAAAAAATCATTCATGTCAAATTCAAATTAGATCATATAAATATTTAAATTTAATAATTAGTTGACTAAGTCAATCGTTGATATTAGCTACATCAAAAACTTGGAGCGATTTCTCAAAAATTTAGAATTTGACTTGGTCAATTTTCATGAAATGAAAATTGCTTTTTTGCAATAAATACGAAATCGTGGAGACTTAATTGTTATAAGATCTTAAACAGACATAAGGATTGCTCAGAACTCTGCTATATTTTAACTAATTTGCACATTTGAGAGGACATCGGTCAAAACTCTCCAAAATTAAATTTCAAAATAATTCAGGGAAACATTGTTTTACTAACTGAGTTGTGGGATATTGGAACAAACTGACCAATCGCGTAATGAGAACCAGTTTAATAACGGTTGAGACAATTTCCCTCACACTAACTTAGAAGTGCTGTTTTAGTGGCATTTCATTTTTATTGCTTATTCTTTTAATTATTTTATTTTGCTTTTTCTTCATGGATATATGACAGTTAAATTGATATAGATATTAACAAATTTCATACTGCCTACCTATAATAGTAATACATAATATCACCTTAACACTCTTTTAACTTTGGAAGGAAGTCATGTCTCCAACTAGGCTGCAGACTTCGTCGAGTGCGTAATAGAAAACAATTCATATTACATAGCGGAGTTCTGGCCAGCTAATTTATATAGAATTGTATAGAAGTTTCTTTGAATGTGCTCTCCCTTGACAACTTGTAAGGAGTTGGAATGAGAATTTTCATATCTAATTCCTCACAATAATATCGGAAATTTAAATTAGGCTTGGTTTCCAAAGAAAATTTAATATAGCTTAAGATCAACGTAGTTTGAAATCTGTTGAATAATTTCAATATGGTTCAATCAGTGTTTGTATTCATTTATAAAATGAAAAAATATATATTTGATAAAAATATATTACTAAACTAAATGCTACAAAAATCAAGAAACTCAATCTCATCTCATCCTCATTCTCTATGGTGGTCTTCTAGGAAAGTTCGTCTACATGTTCATAATCTGGCAATTCAACATATTTTTAAGTCTTCCCTTTCGACATCTTGTCGAACTGAACACTTTTTTCCGGGGAAACAGTCATCTGTCATTTTCAACATATGCTTCAACCAAGTCAACTGTTACTATCGAAGAATGAGAGAGGTCGAATTTTAAAATTCATCAAGGGTGGTGTAAGTTCAACACATAGAATCAACACACAACACAGGGTAGAGAATGCCAAAGGGACAGGTCCCATATCGGAAGGCCGAGGAGCTGAGCAACCAGACTGAGTGTTCACCGCTTTTCTCAGTCTCATAACAAATGCGGGGTGAATCCAAGTAAAGACAGGCGCGGACGCAATCCTTACCTTTCCCATACTAACAGGCAAACACAGAGAGCATTAACACATAGGGCAACATTCGGGGATAACGAGTGCAGGAGGGACTCTGCAAAGTCACTCCTTAGAGTCCAAAAATCTTTCCAGCACTTTAAATCTGGTGCGTTACATGCCAGGCATTCCTTGTTACACAGCTCAATCATTAAAAAAACCAAGTCAACGGTGATTTTTAAAACCGTAATGTTAAATTATGCGAAATATCAAAAATGAGGGATCCTTTTTGATATTTCGCATAATTTAACATTACAGGTTTAAAACGGGACTTTTCTATTGCTATGTTAACATTTAATTTCAAATGAATGACATGGATTAAATCGCTATCATTTATGATACACACTCGGTGAGATTTGCTGTTTATCAACTGGCTTGTGAAATGGGCCATAGTGTTAAGGGTTGCAAACCTAATTCAAGGTATATTTCCTAATTTTATGTAACTCCAAATACTCCCCTGATATATCTAATTTAAGCTGCATGTATTTTGAAAGGATTTTACTTTTCAATAATTGTATCTCTTACTTCAAATTTGAATGTGCAATTTTGACAAGTTGCTTTGAAAATAACATATAGCATTTTTAATAGAAATGTCAAATGACTCTATTCAATATTCATTACATTGTTTGTTGGACCTGTAAATATATATTACTATCATAATGCTTACCCTTCAGAATATGGATACGTTCCTGTCAATATCGTGGGTATGTTTGAGGAAGAATTAAACACATCTATAACATAACAATCCTCTTCATATTTCTGAAAACAAAATATATTTGTCCATTTATTTGTAAGGGAACACATATTTTAAGCATACATACATACCATCACACCATTTCCCTTCTGAAGTAGACAGAGAGGACATAATGCCAGACTTTCCTATTTCGATACATTTCGCCTCTTCCACATCCATACAGCACCTATGATTTGTCTTACTTTTTACATTTCCTTCTTTCAAAATATAATTCACTCGGTCCAACCGTATTTTCCTTGGTCTTCTATCATCTATAATATTGGTATTATCTTTGATTAACAATATAATAACTACCTTCATAGCATTTGATATTTTTTCTCGTGAGAAAGTTGAGATTTGATCAGCTGTCTTTGTATTCCATATTTGTACATCTACATTATCCGTTATACACGCTATTCTGTCATCTGATAATCTACACATTTTATCTACTGGACATTCTGTATTCAAGGAGAACTGCAACGCATCATCTTCGGTCAGTTCTGTTACGTCGAATATATTGATTAATCCATCCTCACCAGCTGTTATAAGTTCATCAGCTTTAGTTTTACTGAATTGGACCTAAAAGAGATTGTTTAAAAAGTATTTTTATAAAAATAAAATAAAATGCCATTAAACACAAAAATAAAGTTAAATCACTTATTAATCAATCCTATCCTATTAATCAATCCTATCCTATTAACCAGACAAGTTAACATTCTTATAGTTAATTTATAACAAGTTATACACTTTCAAACTAAAACATTGTGTCTCGACAATACATTTCTTTTGTACCAAAGTTAGTTTCATTTTTAGTTTTGCTTAAAAATATATTAAATGCATAGAAAAGCTGCCAGCTTAATGGATTCTGATTTTTTTCCATTTGTGTCTTTAGAAAAGTTTGCAATAGGTTGAAAGTGATAGTCCATATGGAAAATTCACCACATGATGTTATAAACATAATGGTTATAATTATATGTATGGTTATAATTCTGATTATTAAAATTCAACATTTAAATTTTACTATAATGGCTTGAAAATACAGAAAGATTTACATAATATTTTTCATTTTTAAAATATAAAAAAAAAAATGTTGTCTACTAAAAATACTACTATAATTATCAAAATGGTACATGGTGTTATATACTATCAAGCAGCGGCAGCTGGTCTCGAGGTGCGTTGGTGTGCTAAACCGGAGAAATAATTCGCAATAATTAAATTACATATTCGCACACATGACTTCCAAAAATGTTAAATATTTGTATAGATTAAATATGTATAAGAATACTGACAAATAGTACGAGTATTTTTATTTAAGTGAAAATAAAAAAAAAATTTAAAGTAAAATTTAAAAAAATATTTCTTTCAAATTGACCGACCAAGTTTACCAATTCATACTAGAACAATCTCGAATATGCACCGGATGAAAACGCAGATTCATATAGGGCAGAAAGAGACATGCAGTAAACGGTGAGACAGCGATAGTTCTTAAGGAATTCATACAAATATTTAGTCTAATGTGTAGCACGCTCGAAACTATGTTATATCGATTCGGTTTACTTACTCACGAAGTAAACCGAATGACTTTATATGAGTTGAGAATTTGACAGCTCTTAAAATATGATTTATTTTAAAATTGTGAACATTTAATACATAATTTTAATTTAGTCGTGAATTGTGAAAATTTAATGTGATATTGTCTGAATATTATGACACCATTGAACATTGATAAATGTGTTGAAAGTAACAGTTCTGTGTCCACACAACCTATAAAAATAATAATTCATTTTGTCTAAAGTCTAAAGCATTCACTCAATTCAGTTACTAACAAATATTCAGTCATGAGTGCAATTATAATGTAAAATACATAAAAAATATTTTATCTAAAGCTGAAACAAACGATGCATTAGATAATAAGAAAATTGATGTGGAATGTTTGAAAATGATATCTGAAGTAGGCTAAGTTAATAACCATCCTTATTGCCTACCCAGGGAAAAGCGTGTACCTATAATTGTCAAGTTACATACTGTGAACCGTCATATTTTTCAGCCAGTGGCCGCCACTGCTACCGAGATTAAATTATTGGAGCAAATATTACCTGAACAATATTACCAGTGTGAGAATTCCAATATGCTCCCAATAAATCAGTTTTTCTAACATCCCAAAACAGCATGAAGGTGTCTCCCTGGATAGATTCAGTACCCCCACACAACACCCGGTCATTGTAAGACACATCACATGCGACTAGTGGTTTGTTGAATTTCTTACTTTCTTCATTTTCTAAAACAATAAATTAAACATATAATGTAAACAAACTATTATTGTTGTAAATAAATACCTTTACACCATATTTATTATATTAAGAGAAAGATGACGGAGCTATAAGTTCATCAGCTTTAGTTTTACTGAATTATACCTATATCTCGCTTACTTTTAATTTCAGAAAAATAAGTAATTTTTACATTCATATGATACACTTTAACATATCAGTAGTATGTATATTGATTGTCTTCAATCTTTCGGGTTTAGAAACATCGAAGTAGACAAGGAAGTCACGGTTCGTAATCACATGTGCTGGCAGTACTACCCTCTACATGAAAAGGCAACAGTACTCGCACCAGTCTAATGCGTGTTAGTGTTACTAGATGAACACTTTTAGCAGACTGGGACTCTACTTTAATTTAGAAATTTGAGAACCAAACTCTAAATACCCCGGGTGAAAGTCAAGCATCTAACTAACACATCGATCAATAAGTCCCGGGACTAACTACTAAAACAACATTTGTTTGCCAAAATTCTTCTTTATTCATCAACATAGTCTCCTTCAAGAGCGATGCATTCATTCCAACGTTTTCCTAACTTTTCTATGCCAGTCGTGTAGAACGATTTATCTTTGGTTTCAAAATAGGCGTTAGTTCCGGCAATCACTTCTTCATTGGAGCCAAATCTTTTTCCCTGGAGCATCTTTTTGAGGTCAGCAAAGTCAATAGTCGCTGGGGGCCAAATCTGGAGAATACGGTGGGTGCGGAAGCAATTCGAAGTTCAACTCATGCAATTTGGCCATCGTTACTATCGACTTGTGACACGAAGCATTGTCCTGATGAAAGAGAACTTTTTTCTTCTTCATATGGGGCCCTTTTTTTGCAATTTCTGCCTTCAAACGCTCCGATAACGCTATGTAATATTCGCTATTGATGGTTTTTCTTTTTTTAAGGTGATTGATGAATATTATACCATCGCATCCCAAAATACGAAGGCCATAACCTTCCCGGCCGACTGTTGAGTTTTTGGTCGCTTTGAACGACTTTCACAGGCTGCTCTCCACTCAGCTGACTGCCGATTTGATTCCGGAGTATAGTGGTAGATTCAAGTTTCATCCGTTGTCACATACCGATGCAAAAACTCCTGTTTATTTTGCGTAAACAGTGCCAAACAGCGCTCTGAATCATCGATGCGTTATTGTTTCTGTTCCATTGTGAGCAAACATGGCACCCATTAAGAAAAAAGCTTTTTCATGACCAAATGTTCATGCAAAATAGCGTAAACACTACCAAATGATATCTTCCGGATGCTATCTCACGCAACTTTACTTTGCGATTTTCCATCACGATTTTGAGTTTTTTTTTTATGTTTTCTGGTATAACAGCCTCATTTGGACGAACAGAGCGTTCAGCATCATTTGTGTCTGTACGACCGCGTTTGAAATCAGCATACCACCGACAAATGGTTGTTTTCGACGGAGCAGAGCCCGGATAACACTTCAAGCCATCGCTGAGTTTTAACGGTATTTTTTCCTATTAAAAAGCAATGTTTTATCAACACGAAATTCGGTTTTTTCCATTGTTTTGAAAATATCAAAAGAAGCGTCACTAAAACCACTGTAACTCAATGACACAATGTCGGAATGTCATGAAAGTTTGACACATAACTTCTAAAGGTTGGTACTAACTGAGAATGGTATGGATTTGTTATTAGAGGCGCCGTCTGTTGGTTAGTCCCGGGGCTTATAGTTCGATGTGTCCCAGAAGTACCCGACCTGACGTATAGATGGCGGTTGTTGCTTTAAATAATTACTATGGTAGAAAGTACTAAACTTATAAAGCTTAAGTTTCAAGGTTTAAGACGCTACGTTGTTTAGTATTTGTTTGGCAGCCATCAATAGTGAACGCTCTCAGTGAATTTGTAAACATGGAAAAAATTGGTCATCGTTATGTGATACAATACTTTCATTTGAAAGATCTAAGTCTAACCAATATCAAAGCCGAACTAGATTCTACTCTGGGGGAGTCTGCTCCTTCGTTTACAATAGTAAAGTATTGGGTGGCAGAGTTTAAACGAGCTGCCAAGACGAACATCGCAGTGGTCGACCAAATGAGGTGACCACGCCAGAAATGGTAAAGAAAATCCACAAAATGGTATTGGATGACCGTCGATTGAAAGTGCGCGAGCTAGCAGACATGATAGGCATTTCAAAAAGTGCTGTACATCGCATATTGACTGAAAATTTGGACATGAGAAAGTTGTGCGCAAGATGGGTGCCGCGTTTGCTCACAATGGAACAAAAACAGAGTCGTGATGTTTCAATCGAGTGTTTGGAGATGTTTCACAGCAATAAAGCCGAGTTTTTGCGTCGATTCATAATCATGGATGAAACATGGGTCCATCACTTCCCACCTGAGACGAAGGAACAGTCAAAACAATGGACTGAAAGGGGAGAATTGGCTCCAAAAAAGGCGAAGACAGTTCCATCTGCAGGCAAGGTCATGGTGTCAGTTTTTTGGGATGCGCGTGGGATAATTTTCATTGATTATCTTCAAAAAGGAAAAACAATCAACGGCGAGTATTATGCGAACTTATTGCAGCATTTGAGTGATGAAATCTAGACAAAACGGCCGCATTTGGCAAAGAAAGTGTTGTTTCATCAAGACAATGCACCAGTTCACACATCTGTTATCGCGGTGGCCAAAATCAATGAATTAAAGTTCCAATTGCTTCCTCACGCACCCTATTCGCCAGATTTAGCCCCCTCGGATTATTTTCTTTTTCCAAACTTGAAAAAATGGCTCGGTGGTAATAGATTTGCCAACAATGAAGAGGTGGAATCTGCAGTTGATGGCTATTTTGAGGCGCTCGACGGTTCTCACTATAAACAGGGTATCGAAGCTATTGAACATCGCTGGGAAAAGTGTGTCGAGCTGAAAGGAGACTATGTTGAGAAATAAAAATATTTTTTCGCAACTTTTTTGTGTTTTCTTTGTTAGGTCGGGTACTGTTGGGATATGATGTTTCTCAAGTCAGAGTATGTGGCAATTAAACATTTCATTAAGTCAAAATGTCATAAATCAGGGTATACTTGTATATGGTATAAGGTTTATGGGGTATTATGTCTGGCCTTTTTCTTTTTAATGTGTTAACATTTTCTATTTTGTCATTTTGTGATTTTAAGTTATTTAGACTTAAAATTCTTTTGATATTGTATTCACATTCACTGCTAAATACTGTTTTCTTTATATTCCAATGTTTGGAAGTCATGTTTATAAATAAATGTGTACTTAGTTTTAGACCTATTCTACTTTTGTTTATCTTTTTGTTATTCTTCATCTAACTTCCAAATATTGATACAAATATATATGTTGTAGGATGACTGCCAAAATTTGTAATGGTAAAATATATTTTGATATTGTGATTTTAAAATTTGACATAAAGATTTTAGAAAAAAAATTAACTTTTGCAGTCCGTTACTGCAATAACACATTACGAATTAATGTTACAAGTGTCAAAACAACAATAAATTAAGATGAAAATTGTCACGACTTGAAAATAGTACAAGAACTGCCGGGAATCAAACCCATACAGCATACACACGCCCCAAGTTCGATTCCTTTTACGCTTAAACCATTTTACATCTGAATTTATGTTTCTCAGTAGCTTATATACTGCTTATCATAAACTAAAATTTAATAGCACTATATGAAACTGTCTAACTCAAGACTGCAGGTTGATTAAACCTACCAATCAACTTTGAGGTTCAATCTCCTTGCCACCAGATCTTTGGATTTAATTTGTGAAGACTGTGTGCTTGCTGATGTTTAACAGCTTACACACAATAAACCATCGTACAATACAGATATTTGCGGTCCTACAAACTTGAAACAGTCGAAGACAATTGAAAATGAATACTTATGTCAATGTTATCTCCAAATACTTCAAATATTTTCTTACCAACTTTTGGCAGTAATCCCATGAAAGAAAGTGTAAATGTTTTCAAATGACATAAAATAAGTTTGAATCAAAATTTTATAATACTCAAAGGATAATCAATATCTACGAGGGCGGTCCGATAAGTACTTAGCCTCACCGCCCGATGGCACCACTATTGCAAGAACAATTTTTTATCGCGTAGTACATTCTCGTTGACAGCTACTGTCAAAATTTTAGCCGAATCGGACGCGTAGTTTTGTTTTGACCGCGTGTGGAAGCGAGCGTGTCCGCGGATTTGAGAAAAATGGAAAAAGAGCAATATCGGTCGGTGATTCGATTCTTGTTTTTGAAAGGGAAATCGCGCAGCGAAATCAAAGAGCGCTTGGATGCTGTGTACGGTGACTCTTTTCCTTCGATGGCGACCGTCAAAAATTAGTTTAACGAGTTTCAACGTGGTCGCACGTCGGTTTTTGATGAGCCACGCCCAGGTGCCCCGAAAACGGCTACCACGGAGGATAAGAAGGCGAAGATTGTCCTATCGGCCGGAAAGGTGATGGCCACCGTTTTCTGGGATTCAAAAGGTGTGATTTACATCGACTTCCTGGAGAAGGGCTAAACGGTCACAGGGCTCTACTATGCCGAATTATTGGGCCGATTCGACGCCAAATTGCAGAAAAAACGGCCCCATTTGGCGAAGAAAAAAGTGCTCTTCCATCATGACAAGGCACCGGCTCACACCTCCGCCGTCGCCACGGCCAAATTGGTAGAATTAGGCTACGAACTGCTGCCCCATCTACCGTATTCTCCGGATTTCGCCCCGTGCGACTTCTTTTTGTTTCCAAATTTGAAAGTCAGTCGCCGGGCAGAAATTTGAGTCGAATGAGGAGGTTATCGCCGCCACGGAGGCCTACTTTGCAGACCTCCAGAAAACGTATTTTTCAGACAGGTTAAAGAAGTTGGAGCATCGCTGGGTCAAGTGTATCGAACTCAAAGGAGATTATGTTGAGAATTAAACCGCCACTTTTCCAAAAATTTTATTATTCTTTTGTAGGCTAAGTACTTATCGGACCACCCTCGTATAGTAATTCAAAATTTATTTTCGTGTCATTAAATAAATCATAAAATTAACTGTCTTATACTCATATATGTTTTATCAACACACGAAATTCGGTTTTTTCCATTGTTTTGAAAATAGCAAAAGTAGCATCACTAAAACCACTGTAACTCAATGACACAATGTCGGACTGTCATGAAAGTTTGACACGTAACTTCTAAAGGTTGGTACTAACTGAGAATGGTATGGACTTGTTATTAGAGGCGCCATCTGTTGGTGAGTCCCGGGACTTATTGATCGATGTGTTAACTAGGCCATGGTCATCCTTGTAATGAATGTCATTTTCATTTAGTGAATAAAAAAATGTGTACAATTTGTTTGGTAACAATCAGCCCTGTCCTGTGGAAGAGCAGTTTGGAAGTTATGTACTGCAAAACAAAGTTACAAATTTCAAGTTTCCCAAAAATAAATTGGGAGTCTTTTTATTATTTTTATGAAACTTCAAATTCAATAAAAAGTTTTCCAATTCAATATATCTCAACATTATTTCTACAATATTCTTAACATAACCAACATACACCTCAAATCTGTCACACAAATAAAACATGCTTAGCTTCTGATATCAAAGACAATTTTCTTATCTGGCCACTGTAACATATGTAAAATGGAATCTGAAACTTCAACATAAAACTTGACAAACATTTCATGCAAAGAATTGGAGTGTGGCTGAAATCTCAGCAGGAGGTTGAGTTTGTTGACTCGCAAGGGTTGTATTGTCAGACAAGATGCGAAGAATCCTAATATTTGAGAAACATGAGAAAGGTTGTTTGGAAGAGATTACCAGATTGATAGACTGTTGTGAAGTCTCAATAATTGATAGACAGACTGTTGCGAAGTGTCAATAAATAAATATTTTATATCATGTATTAACTCGCATTCACCTTACATAATAATCATAAATTAAATGGAAAATAAGTTTTGCTCAAATAAATAAATTAGTTTCTTTATAGTACATTAAGAATTATGACTTAAAAAATAACAATTTATTTTAAATATTATATTACATACATATTAACAATCAAAAAAGAATTTGACCTAATTTAATTTTTTTCACATTGTGTCCCCCAGTAAGATATATGCGGGTTTAGATACTTGTTTACTGGAGCCAAGATGCATGATGAGCAATATATCCAGATCCACATATTATGAAAATAATTACTTTGACATTATTGTTTAAGCTTTTTTATGTTACATATGTTAAAGAAGCCGTACGTGAAATCCAGACTGAAACTCTTTTAATAAAATTGGGTACCAATGAGAATCGAATCCATAACCCCCTAGCTGAAAGACAGGCATCTTACCTATTAGGCCACGGAGGTCATCTTAAACAACAAATTTTCTCTATATCCAAACTTCGACTATTTCAATATTCTGTTCTTAATTCTATGTATAAAACATGTCTCCCAGTTATCCAGAATTTGTTCATTCCATTCTACTATGCGTATCCAGAAAGTAAGTGTACTGAGGCTCTCACGACCGGATGGATTTTATTTTCGACATGTTGGCTACACTTCCGTGTAGCCTGACCCTTCCCCTCCGCAACGAGACCAGTTCGAGGTCAGTACGTTGAGAAGTGTCGACGCGACAACACGTTTCGTGAAAAATGTCAATCCAATCTCCCGCCAAGTGCGAAATACGCGGCGTCATCCGTTATCTCGTTTGGAAGGGAAAACCTCCGGTTGAGGTTTATAATGAGGTGAAAACTGCATATGGTGATAAAGCTATGAATCGTACGAGTGTGTACAAGTGGTGTCGCGAGTTTAAAAACGGTCACGTCACACCTCTTCACCCTCCGCCAAAAAGTTCGAAACCACAATTTCAACCAAGAAAATCATGGCATCCGTGTTTTGGGACTGTCAAGGCATAATTTTAATTGAATATATGCCTCAAGGGGAAACCATCAACTCTGCAAGATACTGTGAGACCCTAAAAAAATTGCGGAGGGCGATTCAGAACAAGAGAAGAGGCATGCTGACAAAGGGAGTCTGCCTGCTGCACGACAATGCCAGACCACACACGGCCAACGCCACGAAGGAACTGCTCGCCTCGTTTAAATGGGATGTCCTGAACCATCCCGCGCATTCCCCTGACCTAGCACCTTCAGATTACTATTTCTTTACCTCCCTGAAGCTGCACATGGGTGGATAAAGGTTTTCAACCGACGAGGAGGTAAAGGAGGTGGAGAAGTGGACGGAGGGGTTGGCGGGAAACTACTTCGAGGAAGGCATCAAAAAGTTGATACCCCGCTTCACCACCTGCATTGAGAGGAATGGCGACTATGTCGAAAAATAGCTTACATACTATATGTACTACGGTAACCACGTAATTTTTTTGTTTAAATAAAAAAAATTGTAACCTACAAAAATTCAGTAAACTTACTTTCTGGATATGCCTCGTATATCCTATATTGTAGTTTTGGATTTTTTTAGTATTAAAATTTAGGTTTAATTCCACAATTATTATACAGGGTGCGTTTTATGTTCCAGGCCGATTTTGTTTGGCAGCCATTTTTATTTGGCTGTCATTTGTCAGTTCATATTTGACAGTCGTGGAGAGTAGTCAATAACAATTTATCATGGAGCATCTAACTCTGCAACAATGTGTTGAAGTTATTGAAACATTTTATTTAAATAATTGTTAAATTGTGAATACGCTAAGAAAATTGCCTGTTTTTTTGGTTTAAATCATGTGCCAGGCAAGTCAACCATTCAGCGTGTAATGAATAATTTTGAAAATTTGCATACACTGGGAGATAAAGCAAAGTTTGAGTGACAATGTAGCCAACATACGTCAGAAAAGATTGATGCAGTGAGGCAGAGTGTTGGTGAACGTCCGTGCACCTCTCATCGACGCCATGTACAAGAATTGGGAATGTCTCGTTTGTTAAAAATTATCAAAAAAGATTTGCATTTTTATCCCTATAAAATTCAATTGATACAAGAGCTACAGGAAAATGACCATAAACGGCAGCGAGATTGGAGTGGTTTTACAGGTCGGTATAGATGACCACCATTTTTGACAAAAAATCATCATGAGCGACGAGGCACATTTCGACTTGGCTAGCTTTGTTAATAAACAAAATAGCTGCTATTGGGGCACTGAAAATCCTCAATTGATACACCAACGATTATTACACCCTCGTCGAGTGACTGTATGGTGCGCCATTTGGGCAGGTGGCATCATTGGGTCATATTTCTTTGAGGATGCTAGAGGCAATGCTGTAACAGTTACTAGTGATCGCTATCGTGGCATGTTGATAAACTTTCTTGTGCCCGAATTGGATCAATTGGGCCTACAGTACATGTGGTTCCAACAGGACGGTGTCACATCACACACAGCTCGTGCTACGATGCAAATTTTGCGAGAAACTTTTCCCGGCCGACTTTTTAATTGAAGGGAAAGGTGTACACCAACAAACTAACCACAATTTCGATGCTTAAGGACAAAATTCGAAAAGAAATTGCTGAAATAACACCAGAAGTCTGCAAGAATGTTATGAAAAATATGCTTGAAAGAGCTTGTGTTTGCGCCACGGCTAGACGCGGCCACTTGACCGACATTATATTCCATACATAATGGTAAAGACCATATAATCAATCAATTAAATATAAATTATAAAATTGTGTTTCATTTAAAAGTTATTAAAGAAAACATCAGCCTGGAACATAAAACGCACCCTGTATTATTTTAATGGCTAAAGATAGATCACCATTAGACTACGTGTTTAGTATTTTTAATAAAATACAATCTTAAGATAAAAACTATATTATCAACATACCTTTATATACCACAGAGCATTTATCACTTGTTCTTAGGTCCCATAACCGGATGGTTCCATCTTGAGAACTGAGGTAAATTACATTTTCATTCAAAGGGGAAAACTTTGCTTCTGTAACTTTAATACTGTTTTCAGCGAGTTTATTCACTTTTACAAGGCTTGATGTTGTGTACGAATAAACTTCGCAGGTAGAATTTGAAATCACAATACCAATCTTGTTTGAACTAAAATAAAAATTAAAATATAATACATGATTCATTCTGCTTTTGGTATAATTATGATGCTTGATTTATTTAATTAATTTCTTTATTTCTTTTCATGAATTAAAAACTATCAATTTTCGAAAGCTGAGAATTCAAGAGAAAATGATCTTTAAAAGAGGAAACTGTCAATTTATAGAGCAAAATGTGTAATGACATTGTCATACTTTAAAAAGGTTTGTCGAAATCTAAATGTTAGCATGCTTGTTTTACATTCTGCCATTCCATTGAATCTTGGAATCTTTTTCAGTAATTTTTTTCTGATTTCAAGAGTGGTTTAAGTAGTCTCTGCTGTATATGCCATCTTTTATATTATATTACTCTTTTAGTATAACCTGGTGGGTTTATTGGCATGTGGCAATCTCTTTTAACCAACTGGAAAGGTGTTAAATATATTTTTTTATAAAAAAATCTTGGTACCAATGAGAATCAAATCTGTAACCCCTAGGTTGAGAAATAGGCCTTTTACCTAGGCTACAGAAATCATCAATATAAATTTTTGCTAATGAAAATCTCAAGGGTAGCCAGTTGTCAAACAAATTGAACAACACATCGGACGTATTAATCCAAGATGATCAAGATGTTAGCAGCACAGAATATCAATGTATTCAATTCTGGTGAAATACCATTTTAATAGACCATAAGCCCTTCCTGATTACTACTAGCACAAAGGGGATTAGTGGCAAATAGTAGCTCTTCTTCTAATAAAGACCAGACTTAGCACAAATATCAAGACCCAAAATTCAAACCCAGCTTAATTCTACTGACGACTTAATAGCCGAGTTGGTAAGACCCTCGTCTCGCATCTGGAGGTTTCAGTTAGCGAAAAGGGTCCTAGTCTGGTTAAGAGTTTGTCAATGGCCACTGACAGAATTACTGTTATTATCTAAGTACATTAGTATTGCTAACTATTATTTATTCATTCTTAAGATACTCATAAAGTTAACGGAATTGGTGATACAACATCGTCATGGGCGTTATTAATCAAGTCCCCAGGTTTCGAGTCACTGGAGTAGGCACATGACACGCAGTACATTATCATGTGTTGTTAATACACTGGGTTTATTATTTTTATTTTTTTAGACACCATTGGTTTGAATTTTCTGTTGTTTGGGAACTATTTTCTCAGATGATAGAAGAGTTAAGAGGGATATTAAACAGCGTGTAGCAATAGGAAACGGGGCACAAAAAGTCAATGAGGCACTAAAACCGGACAGTATCAAAATCGGCTAAAATGATAGTCTACAAAAGTATTTTGGTGCCAACTTTGATGTATGGGAGTGAAACGTGGACATGGAAAAAGACTGAAAGGAGCTGAAGAAATGCTGTAGAAATTTGTGCATTGAGAAGAATACATGCAGTGATAATGTATGACGGAATACAAAATGAAGTGATAAGGGATGAATGAGAACTTAAGGCTGATGTATTAAGTAAGATGAAGAGCACGCTGAGATGGTTTGGGCATTTGGAACGAATGAATGAAGGACTAACAAAACAGATATATGGTGCAAATATGAGTGGAAGAAATGTGAGAGCAAGACTAAGGAAAGTATGGTTGGATCAAGTGAATGATATACTGAAAGAAGGAAACGTAGAGTCAGAGAAATCGTAGTACAAGTTGTATGAAAAGGTTTATGCATGTAGAAGAGGCTGGTGATCTGTCCTCTCTACCTACTCCAACAGGGAGATGACATGATGGTTTGTATATATCAGTAATTGAAACCAATTGTAATTTGTTTTATCAAACACTGTTTATTCCACTTTTTCTAACGGTATAACCCTACCGGTTTCAAGGCTTTCACCTCATCATCAAGAGAGCACAAACAAAACTTATAACAGGTAGGGTTATACCATTACAAAAAGTGGAATAAACAGTGTTTGATAAAACAAATTACAATGTCTTGAAACCTCCACAATGTTAATGCCTCAACTATAAACTATATATAAAAATAATTGAAACCAAACCTCCCTACGAAGGTCGCCTAGTGCGCTCATGAAAATAATAGTAGCATACGAAAGATTGAATTGCTATAATCTATTTTAATACATTGTATTACCTTGAATCGCATATTTTCAAAACATAGTTTTTCTTTGAAGTGACTGCTTTTTCATCAACTAAATATGTTGAGGAAAATTCCGATAAATCTAAATTATCTTGCGAATGTTCATCAAATGAGTTATCCATATTAAGTTCTGAAACATGATAAATAAAGAGAAAATTATTTTATAAAAATCTAATAATTTACAAATATGTCATGTGTTCCTAACCTAAAAAAGGTGTATAGTAATATTAACGATAAAACCACATTGTATGATGAAGTTTTTAAAACCTGGCGAACCTTGTTCAAACTTTGAAACCTGATAAACTTATGAAGTATAAATTGGAATGAATTTGAAGTATTTTTTTGAAAAGTAAAACACGAGTTTTTGAAAGATGTTATTTCTCTCTCTTTGAATAATGGCCGTGAACCCCTATATATGAAGGAGTATACGCCAGTGTCAAGTAATTCAGATGTTATTTGAAATGAAAGTTTTCTTTTTCATAAATATTAAACATAAAATATTAAATATCTATATAAATGAAAATCTGCGTTAATTAAAAATCTCTGAAAGTTATTTACGGATTGCTTTGAAATTTTGAGAGTTCCATTTTGATTTTGAATATTAAATAATAAATATTAAATAATAAATATTAAATAATTAAATATTAAATAATTAAATATATAATAACAAATATTAAATATTACATTTTCAAATACGTTTATTGAAAAATAGCGCCATCTGCGCTATACCAAATAATTTATACGTCATTTTCATTTCGTAATGTGCGTCGTTGACATGTAAAATGTAAAGAATATCTGTTTCACTTAGTTTTTTAACTTATTTTTCTGTTCAATTAGCGGTGAAATTGAATTGTGTTGGTTGATTTTCGTTTGAATTCAAATCATATAGTGAATTGACCTCTTGGAGTGACGTGATCATTTGATTCAGAGAGACGGCGTGATGTTGGTATGTATTGTACATTTTTGACAAACGTCATATTTAATTTAAACGAACTGCCAAATTTTTGCTAATTTGTAACAAGATGTATTAATTTGTGATTATTGTTAGTTTTTTATAATGTATTTACCTAAATAATTGATATTTATTAGAATCGAGCCTTATATTAAAGTCGATAATATAATTAAAATTACTGAACATGGGGCATATTTGTCTGCAATTTAGAGACGTCAAAAGAAGAATTAGTTGAAAACGTATTTCACAATATTCAAATCAATTATAAGAATCACGATTGTCTGAGTGAACGAGCTATTCTTGGCGCCAAGAACAAAGACGTCTACGAACTTAACAATATTATTTAGTCCCTTTTTTAATGTTTCGCAATTTTATATGTTTTTATCCTGACTTTCTTTCTTCTTTTTCAGTTCAATCGATCTGCTTTAGTTCATCAAAATGTCGAGGAAGCAGCTGAGCGACGTGTAGCCAGACTTGAGGATGCACGGTTACAAGCACGACGATCGCGTTCTGCAGCTTCAGAACTGCTTCGTTCTCAACAGAATGAAAGCGACAGGCTTATAGGGGCTGAAAGAGGTCAGAAGGAATATCAAAAGTATCTCTTTTATATAGAATTTAATTTAATTTCTATGTTTATATTTCAAAATCTATCAAATCGTATGTAGAAATGAAGATTTTTTTTTAATTAGTTCCAATTATCTATTTGTCTTCCCTTAACATTTAAGTAGTTAGAATTATTTCTCTGTCTTCCCTTAACATTTAATTTGTTACAATTATCACTCTGTCTTTCCTTAACATTTAATTAGTCACAATTATCTGTTTGTCTTCCCTTCACATTTAATTAGTTACAATTAACTCTCTGTCTTTCCTTAAAATTTAATTAATTCCAATAATCTCTCTTTTCTTAACATTTAATAAGTTCCAATTATTTCTGTATTTCCTTAACGATACTCCTATTTGACAAATATTTCCTTAACAATACTCCTATTTGACAAATGCATGTCCAGCTGCAAAACAATTGATCAGCTGAGATATTCTCACATCAATTGCTGGAAGTTGGGAACGGAAAGGTGCCGATTGATATGATCTCAGGACGAATTTCATTGTCTCATAACTTCTGCAATTTAGTGATGTCAAGAGAAGAATTGGTTGAAAACGTATTTCACAATATTCAAATCAATTATAAGAATCACGATTGGCTGAGTGAACGAGCTATTCTTGGCGCCAAGAACAAAGACGTCTACGAACTTAACAATATTATTCAGTTCCTTTTTTAATGTTTCGCAATTTTATATGTTTTTGTTCTAACTTTCTTTCTTCTTTTTAAGTTCAATCGATCTGCTTTAGTTCATCAAAATGCCGAAGAAGCAGCAGAGCGACGAGCAGCCAGACTTGAGGATGCACGGTTGCGAGCACGGCGATCGCGTTCTGCAGCTTCAGATCTGCTTCGTTCTCAAGAGAATGAACGCGACAGACTGAGAGTGACTGAAAGACATAAAAAATATTGTATATAGACTTCATCTATCCAGCGTGCCCTCGGTCTTCTTCTGGGCCTCTTTATGCCTCTTGGGTACCATTGGATTATTTCGGATGTCCATCGAGAGTCTGACATTCTGGCTACGTGTCCGGCCCATTGTCACTTCATTCTTTTGCACACCTTTATAACGTATTCTACCTTTGTTTTATTGCGAATCCAGGTGTTTCGTTTACGGTCTCTTTTAGTATATCCTAACATGCATTTCTCCATGCCCCTTTGTGCGGTCTGGAACTTTTGTGTGTTCTTTACTGTGAGCGTCCATGTCTCGCAGCCATACAGAAAGCACTGGTTGTAAACCCTTGGGAGATTACTTTTGAACACGTTGTTCAAACGTCCAAATGAGCTACACGCTAGTTTTGTCCTTCGTGCTATTTCCTCCGATATGCCACCTACAAAGGAAATAAGTTGGCCCAGATACATATATTCCTAGACAAGTTCTAGCGGCTTTTCATCTACGTTTATTGGTTTTGGGGTAGCAAAGTCGTTCATCATATATTTGGTTTTTGAAATATTCATTTTTAAACCAACTCCTTTGCTGACCTCTGCCAATTCTTGCAGTTGGTGCTGAAGATCATTGGGGCTTTGTGAGAATATAACGATATCGTCTGAAAATCTCAAATGGCTCAGGTATTTTCCATCAATCACCAGGCCTTCATTTTCCCATTCTAGTTTTTTAAATATGTATTCAAGTGTAGCTGTGAATAATTTTGGGGAAATAGTGTCCCTTACCGATTCGGAAGATTTCTGAGGATTTGTGGAGATGTATTTTTGCTGTTGCATCCTTATGGATGTTATTGAACAACTGAATGTATGATCTATCAATGCCTTGTGTCTTTAGAGCTTCTAGTATGGCAGCTTTTTTGACTGAGTCAAATGCCTTTTCGTAGTCCACAAAGGCTAGGTACAGAGGGAGTTCGTATTCCTCACATCGTTCTATTATTTCTCGCAGCACTTGAATATGATCCATGGTACTGAAACCCTTCCTGAATCCAGCTTGTTCTCATGGTTGGTTCGTGTCAAAAGTACTTGAGAGTCAGTTAGTTAAAATCTTGGTAAAATTTTTGTGTAGGGTAGGTAGCATGCTGATTGGACGGTAGTTCTTAAGATCCTCTTGATCGCCTTTCTTATGGAGAAGTATTACAGTTGCAGATTTCCAATCTTCTGGAATGTTTTTTTCTTGAAGGCACTTGTTGAAAAGTGTTGATAAGATGGTATCCACTTCTCGACCTGTTTGTTTAAGAACATCAATGGACAAACCGTCGGTACCAGTGGCCTTACCGGATTTCATTCTGTTGATTGAGTATCTGATTTCTCCTGGCAAGATCATTGGGATATTTTCATCCTCAGTTGTTTCCAGATTCAGATTTGTATCGGGTACAGTTACAGTATCTATATCGGCATATAGTTCTTTATAAAATTCTTCCGCTCTCTTCAGGATAAGGCCTCGTTGCTTAGTTACAGTATTATCAGACAGTTTAAGTGCAATGATATGGCGTTTTCCTAAAGACATATTTTGTTTTAGATTTTTCAGACTTCTTCTATTCTTAATCGTCCTTTGAACCATTTTTGTATTATATTCGCGGATATTTGCGTAGCACTCTATTGATCTCTGAGAAAGATGATGATGTAGAAGCGGGTTGTGTAGATATCATTTTTCTTTGTTTCATAAGATCTAACGTTTCCTGCGACAATTTTGATTATTTTTGAGAATACGACCCGCCGTAGTATGTTGCACTCTGTACTATCTGTTCTGCTATTGATTCTATTGTAATCGGAAGCTCTGGTTTGCTGAGGATTTCAAATTGATTTTTGAGGTCTAGTTGGAATCCATTTTTGTTTTTAGCGAGTAGATCGTTGTTAATTATTCTTTTCTCCTTTTTCTTAACCACTTTGAGACATTCAGTTTTGGTGTTGATCCTTATTTTGGATCTTACTAGGCGATGATCACTGCCTGTTTTAAAGCTGTTTAGAAAAGTGCAGTCTTGGACAGTAAATCTTTTGTTTGACAGGATGTAGTATATTTCACTTGTGTTACCTGTTGGGCTTTTCCATGTCCATTTTCTAGTCTTTCTTTTTGAAACATGAATTCATAACACAAAGTGAATTGCTTTGAGCAAACTCTACAAGCCTGTTTCCTCTATCGTCTCGGGTGCCTATCCCAAATGTTTCCACTGATTCGTCATCTTTGTGGAGATCGCCGATTCTTGCGTTGTAAAAATTGAAAAATAAACGGAAATCTATAGATATAACTCAAATAATATACATTGAGGGAATAAAAGCTGTGTCGTAATAGTTCTAGTCGTTTCCAAGATCTGGTAGCTCCAAGTAGCTTTTTAGTGACATGTTTGCACAAATTCGTGAATTTACAGCGGTCAAATGGGAAACTTATCTCATTACGCGTTATAAAAATAGTGTAATGTTTACACAACCTTGATAGGCTTAATGCATTATGTTCTCAAATAACTGGAACTAAAAAATACATGTCATTTCATAAAGAGAGAAACTTTAAATAAAAAAACTAACTGAATATTCTTTACTTTTGTTATTTGAATATAATTTGTATTTGTTTTTTTATATACTTTAATATGATAGAGTATATTTATCGGTGATCATGTTTGTTAATAAGATATTATCTTAATTTACACTTTTTTTTTTAATTTCCTAATCATCAATGGAAAGAAAATTGAAAAAATATAAATGGAGACATATATTCATTGTCTACCTCAATAAGGACAAAGCGTGATTATGTGTATGTTATTATTTTTTCAATGTGTGTATTGTGTTCATTATTTGACTAGTGTGACAATAAATTAGTTTTAAATGAAAATTAATCTCCTTTTCCACCAGAATAGTAATCTTATAGTAAAATAATTGATGAAATTAGAAAATAATTAAATTAAGATATCAATATAATCAGAATAATACTAAAAACAAGGTTATTTGAGATTTATCTCCTTTTTAAATATAACGATACAAAAAAAAACAACGAAGATCAATAATTAAAAAAACATCTCTTTAAAGATTAATTCCAATATAAATAGATTTACAACGAGATTTATGTCATACTTTAGAAAAAATTCTGTACAAAAGTTTTGAAGTTATTTAAATAAGATGCAGAGTAAAATTTTTACTCAAGTATTATAGGTTTTACAAGTCTATCCACAAATGGTTTCATATTTGAAGCTTCATTGTAATTCGTAGTTTTTTGCCTATGGCACTAACTGAAATATCGTTGAAATCAATGGTTTTCTCTCATCACTTGACACTGACATATACTCCTTCACGTGTTCACGGCCATTATTCAAGAAGAAGAGAGTGGTTTTCTCAATCCGTGTTTATTCGTCATATTTTGTGAGTGTATACTCCTTCATATATAGGAGATCACGGCCATTATTCAAGATTCATATTTTGTGACATCTGTCAATTAATTCATAACCAATTTTGTTAATTTATTTAAATTTTCTTATAATTTATGGTTAGTATAATTTTTAATTAGGTTTGTATCTTTAATAATAAGGCACTTATTGTATTTGGCTAAAATGTGATTTTAAATTTACAATGATTTCATTGTAATGAAAAAATACCAGATCTTGGAAACGACTAGAACTATTACGACGAAGCTTTTTATTCCCTCAATGTATATTATTTGGGTTTTATCTATAGATTGCCGTTTATTTTTCAATTTTTACAACTAACCATTTACATGTTTTAGAAACTGCTCTCGGATAATCGAGTAGACAATGGTTGAAGACGATTTATAAAAAATAGTGTGTTATTAAACTTTTGAATATTTAAGCCAATACCATATTAATAAACGAGTGGAACCTTTGTTAAAAATAATCAACACTCAATATGAACAGATACCATCATAGCAAATTATAAATGCAAAATTAACCATCAGTATTTCACTTTGTACATTTTGGAGTGTGTTTGATTTTATAGCTTTTTAATGACCCAAATATGTATCATGTAAAATTTAAATAATTTACCAGTATTATCGCCGCCACAGTGAACGTTATAAGCATATATATTGCTTATTGTGGGGTCAGTTTTTGTAGGCTCAACCTATGTAATCACTATTTGACATGTTTTTTTTCTCTTATTACTGAATTTTTAACAACCTATTATCAAAGAGATAAACTCAAAAAGACAGAAAAAACGCTGTTGATTAGTATTCAATTGATGTTAAATATCTTGGAAAGTGAAAACATATATTGTAACTATGTATTAAATAATTCAAATTATCAATATTATTTAATTTTTCTGTTACAAAATTTATAGGTTATTTGTAAAGCCAGGATCCATAAAACATACTGTGCAACGAAACAGAAGATGATTGAAGTAGTAATTAATGTGTGGTTTCGGGTTAAGCAAAATTGGAAAATTGCAATAAATGTATGGAATCCATGCCAAAACGTGTACAAGAAGTTATAAAAGCTAAAGGCGGCCACCATTCCTGATTAAAATAATTAATATTTGAATGATTTATAAAATATCAGGACTTTTTATAGCCAATAACACTTGTTTCAACTATTTTATCTTTGCTCACATTAATTCGCACATCACTGTAGTTATATGTCCATAAAGATAAATTTAAACAGAAGTTATGTACAAAAAAATATCAATTTAATTATTTTGTTATGTAAAATTTAATCTATTATGCAAGCTTAATATGTTTATTCTTTAGTTTTATTCAATAATTTTAGGAACTCGAAATATTTCATTGAAATACCTTTCCGACATTAGAAAACTTCACCACCTCAGATGTGGTTTAAAATATTGTATTAGGTGTACAAATAAGTTTCCGCCGTTTTTTATCAAAAATTGGGCATTTATTGTGAAAGAACGGAACCTCATGTTTTATTCGAAGTATTGCCCATCGCTTACCACTACTTTTTCCCATCTTTCTGGCAGCATACGGATACAGCGTTGGAAGAATGCTTCATCTTTTGAGGCTATTCACGAATCGACCCAATTTTTGGTATCTTCATATGATGTGAAGTGCTGCTCAGACAAGCCATGCGTCATCGATCGAAACAAGTGGAAATCAGAAGGAGCAATGTCTGGTGAATACAGCGGGTGGAGTAAAACTTCCCAATTGAGTGTTTCCAAATAGGTTTTAACCGGCGCCGCAACATGTGGATGAGCATTATGCAGTAGAATAATTTTGTCATGTCTGGAGTAGTAGTGGATGCGCTTTTCCTTGAGTGCTCGACTCAATCTCATCAATTGTGTTCGGTAGACAGCCCCAGCAACGGTTTCATTCAGTTTGAGCAACTCAATACACGACACCAAGCTGATCCCACCAAATACACAATAAGAGATTTTTCCATGAATATTTGGCTTAGCCGTAGATGTTGAAGCATGGCCAGGGGGTCTCCATGATTTCTTCCTTTTTAGGTTATCATAGTGGATCCATTTTTCATCACCAGTGACTATACGGTGCAGAAAACCCTTTCGTTTATGCCTGGCAAGCAGAATTTCACATGTGGAAAATCGGCATTCAATGTTTCTCGGTGTCAGTTTATATGGAACCCAATTTCCTTGTTTTTTAATCATTCCCAATGATTTCAACCGATGTGAAATTGCTTGTTGACTCACTCCTAATGTAAGTGCAAGTTTTTCTTGCGTTTGGCGCGAATCTTGATCCAATAATACTTCCAATTCCGCTTCTTCGTACACTTTTGGCCTTCTGCTAAGTTCTTTGTCTTCGATGTCAAATTCACCGTTCTTAAACTTTTGAAAACACTCACGACAACTTCTCTCACTTAAGGCAGCCTCACCATATGCTTCTACAAGCAATCGATGCACCTTAGCTGCAGATTTCTCCAAATTGAAGAAGTAAATCAAAAGTTCCCGCAAATGACGCTTATTCGCCTCAAAACTTGACATTTTCGCACACAAAAGAATATATTATACTGACAAAAATTCACTAATATTTCAAGGTTATTTTGTTGACAGATGTCCAACCTTACGACAATGACGTTTTACATCTGACAATTTTAACCATAACTTACTGGTGGCGCCAACTTTTGTCAAACGGCGGTGGCTTATTTGTACACCTGATAGATATCTAAAACATTATAAGTTATTCATTGTTATTAATACAAACAATATGGGGGGTGTGGAAGCAATTCGAAGTTCAACTCATGCAATTTGGCCATTGTTACCATCGACTTATGACATGGTGCAGTGTCCTGATGAAAAAGACTTTTTCTTCTTCATATGGGGCTGTTTTTTTGCAATTTCTGCCTACTAACGCTCCAATAATGCTATGTAATATTCGCTATTGATGGTTTTTCCCTTTTCAAGGTGATCGATGAATATTATACCATGCGCATTCCAAAATATGGAGGCCATAGCCTTCCCGGCCGACTGTTGAGTTTTTGGTCGCTTCGGACGACTTTCACAGGCTGCTCTCCATTCAGCTGACTGCCGATTTGATTCCGGAGTATAGTGGTGGATCCAAGTTTCATCCACTGTCACATACTGACGCGAAACTCCTGTTTATTTCGCGTAAATAGTGCCAAACAGCCTCTGAATCATCGATGCGTTGTTGTTTCTGTTCCATTGTGAACAAACGCGGCACCCATTTCGAAAAAAACTTTTTCATGACCAAATATTCATGCAAAATAGTGTAAACACTACCAAATGATATCTTCAGGATGTCAGCTATCTCACGCAACTTTACTTTGCGATTTTCCATCACGATTTTGAGGGTTTTTTTTATGTTTTCTGGTGTAACACCCTCATTTGGACGACCAGAGCGTTCAGCATCATTGTGTATGTGCGACCGCATTTGAAATCAGCATACCACCGACAAATGTTTGTTTTCGATGGAGCAGAGCCCGGATAACACTTTTCAAGCCATCGCTGAGTTTGAACGGTATTTTTTACCTTTAAAAAACAATGTTTTATCAACAGACGAAATTTGGTTTTTTCCATTTGTTTTGAAAATATCAAAAGTAGCGTCACTAAAACCACTGTAACTCAATGACACAATGTCGGAATGTCATGAAAGTTTGACACATAACTTCTAAAGGCTGGTACTAACTGAGAATGGTATGGATTTGTTATTAGAGGCACCATCTGTTGGTTAGTCCCAGGACTTATTGATCGATGTGTTATAATGTTTAGTGAAATATATTTTGATTTCTTTTTAGACATAAACTTTTATATGAATGAAAAATATTTCAATTAATAATTTCAGATACAAAAATGACATCACAGGCTCTCGCATCGCTCACTGCGACCTACACAGATTCAGAGGGTGAAGAAGACATGGAAGAGGAACAGACAACACCAGACAAGAGTCACAGTCCATCTCCAGCTGCGAGGTCAGTCCCCAGCACTCCGAAGCAGCCAGCCATTGTCGCTACTGAGTCTGCGTCAGTTCCCGTTTCTCCAAAACCAAAAAGATTAGTCTCTTATAATGATGATACTGTTGTTTCTGATGACGAATCTGGTAATGCTGATGCCGAACCAGAAACTTCAGTGGAAGTAGAAGAGAATGAACCCATAAGGAAACCAGCTATTGTATCTGAAGACGGAGTCACAATACCACCAGAACCTCCAGGAAAGTGCTCTGCAGACTTGCAAGATAAAATATCCAGTCTATATTATAAAATGATTCATGAAGGTAAAGATATGAATAAAGTTATACAAGACAGGAAAAGTTTTCGTAATCCGAGTATATATGAAAAACTTATTCAATTTTGTAGTATTAATGAGTTGGATACAAATTATCCACCGGAAATTTATGATCCTCTACGTTGGGGAAAAGAGTCTTACTATGAAGAATTAGCAAAAGCGCAAAAACTCGAAATGGATCGCCGTGAAAAGGATAGGAAAGAAAAATTATCGAAAATTGATTTCACAACAGGATTGGTGAAGAAAACTGAAGTAGATGATGATCCTAAAAAGAGGAAATCAAAATGGGATCAAGCGGCACCAAACAGTTCTGCTGTAAAGCAAGCTGTCAAACCAGCTGGGTTGGTTCAACCCGCCTTGACTACATCCGTCACTGGAACAAAAGGAACTGTTATATCTGCTTTTGGATCATTACCAAAGAAAGCTAAAGTATAATATTTTTAAAAAGAAACACTAGGTACTCATCTAATTTTTTATTTTCCATATTTTATGTTGGCTGAATTTTATAAAAAGAAAATATTCTATGAAGTAAGTAAATCGTCATATTTTCTTTTAATCTATATTCTAACGTGATGAAAATTTTCGGTAGAAAATATTGAGTGTATAAATAATTGGACATATTTATTTGAGTTGATTTAAATTATAAAAAGCATACCTTAAACCTTAGTATGCAAAAAATTTAAGTCAGTAAAGTGTGTGTTTAAAGTTTCTTCAAATAATTCATTTTTGCATATATTATACATGTATCCCTTGTTATATGCAATCCCACTTTATGCTATTTCATTATAACGCGATTCAAATAAAATTAAGGAAAAAAATATAAAAAGCTTAAAGCCAATAAGAATTTATCCGATTGAAAATAATATATGTAAGTCTTTTAATTTAAAATAAAAATGAATATTTTTGTAGCATTTTTAGGCTGCTTATTTTCATTTGGAACCAATCCCACCTAGATTAAAATCAATTCATTTTATGTGTTTTACTATAATAATTACATAGTTTTTCCAGAACTAATTAATTGCACAATCCAAGGGTTACATGTATAGACCGATTGGTGAATAGAATCATAAACAAAGGTTATTAATTACACAGAATTTATTTCTTAAAATAAACAGTAAAAATACTACATATTTTCTTACACAGAAATTTGTTTATGGTTTATACAGTTGAGACATGGCAATAATTTAATTGCTTTTATTTCCATACTTCTAATTTTTATAATAAAAGCATATCAAATTAATTATGAGTTTTAAAGATCCTTATCACTATGACCCACTTTTTTATGTCTCCAGTGTACTTGATCCTTGGCTTTTTGAAGAATGCATCACATGGTCACTTTATCTGGTCACTCCTAGGTCCTTGTTCTCTGCTTCTTGTCACTCCACTTAATATAATTTCTGAAGGTGTCCAAAGTATTTTACTATTCTTCACTGCCACAGCACAGAGTCATTATACTCGTACTAAGTTTTATCCTCATAGATTAAGGATAAAGCTTCAATAGAGCTTGTTGCCTCTAACTGTGTTTAATTTTCAGAATAGTTTCTATTTCATATAATTTTATGCCCAATTTTGAAATTAACCCTTTTAATCCCACGGGGCCGATCATCGGCCTCAAAGTTTTCATACAAGTTATGTAGAAAAAAAATAATTTTTTTTTAACTTTGAGAATCATTACTTTTAAAAGAATACATTTACCGTATATTGAATACCTGCGGGTGACTTGTTGACTGTTTATATGTGATTTATTATGCTTCCCAAGAAGGGTCGGATTACACCTGGTGAAGTGGGTCTAAACAAAAGCAGGTACATGGGATTAACATAGTTTTATTGTCTACTAAAATAATGTAAATTTCTTTTTTAACTTTTTTTCATTTTGTTTTTCATTCCAGTTTTTCTTTATTCCTACTAAGAATAAATGTTTTTTTCATATTCAATTGTTTTTGTTATAACTAAAAAGGTTTGCTACCACTGTAGAAATATTGATATGATTATGAATAATTATAATTTTTTATTTATTTATTTAGTTTTATTCTTCAAAAGATCCTTGATATTTTGTGAATTTTACAAAAACAATGTAAATTTCTTTTTTAACTTTACGTTTTTCATTCCAGTTTTTCTTTTTCCTACTAAGAACATTTTTTTTTTCATATTCAATTGTTTTTTTTTTTTTATATAAAGACATGCATTGTTGGGTTTATAATGAATAAAACTCAAAATTTATATGTTTTTAGAAAAAAAAATTTTTCTTTTATTTATTCATGTTTTAACCAATATATGAAAATTATTTATTATTTTATACTCTACAGGGAGGTCTCCACAAAAAATTAGGTTTTAAAACTAAATATTAACTGAGATAAAAAATAAAATATAAACTACTGGTTTTGCCAAAAAATGCTTGGGATTTTTCGCACATTTTATGCAAAATATGCTGGGATTAAAAGGGTTAAAATTAGATCCAATTTTATGGTCATTAAATATTCTATCTTCTCAGTTATATTTTATTCTATTTATGCTCATTCATTCTTATTGGTCGGATAAGTGAATGAATCCTCATCGTTTTATTGCATTGGATACATCAGTTTAGTTAGCTAGGTTTCACAGTGGGGCTTTTGATTCTTGTATAAAATGATATTATCATAATAGACAGGCAATATAAATTCTGTTAATATCTATGTCAAGTTTAACTGTCTGATTTTCATGAAGAGAAAGTAAAAATAATCATTAAAATTATAAGCGAAGGAAACAGCACTACTTCTGGGTTAATGTCGTAGCATTCAGTGTATTGTTGGAAAGTTTGTTAATTCTGTTAGCGAAATAATGTATTATTGTGGAGTTTTGGGACATTTCAACTAATGTCCTCTCAATGTGTGTTTTGGTTAGACAGAGATAGAAAATTTTGACCTACTCTTTATGGTAATTTTCTGCCTTGTGTACCCATTTTATCAATGTTATGAAACTAACTAACTGATATTTGGTACATTTGATCAGAGGTGATGTGACTTTAAGTTCACCCATAAGGTGAATGCTTAAAAATCCAAAAATATTTCAATTGTATAAACAAATCACGAAAAAAATAACCGTTTGAATAGCAGGCATTATTAGACAAAAGAGAAAATTTCAGCAAAAATTACATAAATTTACAGCTGTATCGTTATTCATATTTAAGAAAAAACTAAACCTATTCTGTGCTTATATGGTACTTTTGGCACTAGACTCTCGTTCAAATTATTTTGATTACATCAGTTTTATTTATAACTTATATTTCTATAGCGCTGTTTAGTGACCAAAGTCATTCGAAGAGCGCTTCCACTTCATTGAAGCATTACTCAAAAAGTGTCCAATTAAGGAGCCTTTAAAGGAGAAGAAAGAAGGCTTCTAAAGGAATGAAAAATTTAAATTGTATCTTCACATGTATTTTATTTTCTACCAAATTAACTGTTAGCAGAGCAACTTATGATAAACCAATCAATACCTTGCTTTATAGAAGAGATTTGTCCCGGAAAATTTGTTCCTAAACCAAGATTACATATTTATTTTATCCCACATAAACACATACATTTTATCACATAAATGTAATACATGCATAATGTGTGCCACTGAGAATTAACATATATTCGTTTAACAAAATATATCAGAATTTATTTAAAGATATCTACTAATTGAAAACATATTTGTGGTCTTTGGTCAAATTACATTGTAAGATCTTTACACAAGTGTTTACCTTAGGTTAATTGATATAACTGCAGCCCTTATTCAATTCACAGTAAGATATAACTTCTCAAGTTTGTAGCAATCATAATGACAACTCAAGATCTAAATTTATGGTTTTATTTAATATGAACTGTTAGTAAAATGTGAACATTTTATATTTCTATATAGATTTGAAGTGAATAAGCCTTTTCATACAAGGTAGTTCATAATAGCCATTTAAAGAAATATACATATTTTTTTCCAAATAACATATTTTTGACGATTATGTACTTCTTTTCTTCCATCCTTTGCCATATTTATTCCTTTCAAGTAAAATTTTGTAACCAGATTTGGGTTTATTTCTCCCTAACGAATTTCAGTATTTAGTAGCACTGTTTGTTGACTGGAACAGAATTTATCATATTTTATTATAAAATTTACAAAATCAAACAAATTATGTTTATTTAACTTATGTGTAGTTTTCCAATTTCTTACAGATAAAATTTTTTCAAACTAGAAAACTAATCTTTTCTATTTGACAGCTTGTAAAAATATAGTTTTAATGCTAAATTAATTTATTAGAGATAAATAAGTTGATAGTGTGCAGAAAATAGAGAAAGAATTTATAAATGCAACAAATAAGACAACTTGTCAAAAGTTGATGAAAATATGATTGATGAATATTTACATGACGAATTTAGATTTTTTAAGTGCAGAAATGTGTAACACAGAACCTCCATTTTATTAATGATTATTTTTTATTTTCAGAGAAACATTTTTTTCAATAGTCTCACAATTTTTGTTATTTTCATCACAAGGTTTTGTTTCCACGGGTGTGACAGTGCAACAAATAGGATGAATTAAAATGTGATGTAAAGCCAAAATGTTTATTATTCATTAATTTATATGGTACCCTTTAGCACATCCAAATTAGTGATGGCAACATATATTGAGGAGTGAGTTTGGGAGACAACATTGTCTTCATCCCCGTTAATTAAGATTTCTGCTTTAGAATCACTGGAGTACGTGTGGAATTCGCAGTTCATCATTGCACATATTGGTAATACTACCGCATGTGAATAGGTAACAATACTTGCACAAGTCTTTTTAATTTTTTTTCATATACGATCAGGAATTAACTCAAACTACCAGGTGGAAGTTTAAAATATGAGGACTCAAAAAAATGTTCTAGGCCGAGACAACTTCCGCGGCCTAGTTAGCAAGATACCTGGGTTGCGGGTTTGATTCCCGTTTGTATCTAATTTTTTTATAAAGGGTATCAGTAGTTTTCACTTCAGGCCTCTTTAATATCTTTCTAGTTCGTTGTTGGAGATTGCCACATGGTAACAATCTTTCCAGTTTGTAATGTATAAAACGAAAGTGTAATACAATACAACAATAAATTCAGACAAAAAAAATAAACTATGCTACAGTGCTCGATACCACTGGGCTACAGAGACCAAAATGATCATTTCCTGACAAGAGTACGAGTTTATAGAAATTGAATGAATCTTCATGGTATTTATGATATCAGGGCCTGAAGGATATCATAAAATACCTCCATCCAGATCAGTTCACAGCCTGGAACTTCACGTCCTTGAAGTTGTGGCCGAACCTATCTATGGTTACCGCGGGGCAAGGAGAATGCACGCTCTACCTTTTTCAAGCAGTCTTTTTTGATAGTGAGAGACATATTCTTAAATAAGACACCAGGATGAGTCTTTCTTGAGCTATTGGGTTTCTCCCAAAGCCCTTAAAATAAACAATAACCATAAATTGCCATAGGAACTCCATTGCAGTGGTGCAAGGGTCAATTGATAATTCAGGAGAAAGAATGATGATCAGCAGGTACTCCAGTCAATATTGATATTTAGTTAAAAATTCAATTCTATATTAAACATGACTATCTTAAAAATTAAATACAGTTATTTCATTTTATTACAGTAAAATATTCAAGTTTATTAATCATTATTCTTCTGAATCTTGTAAGACTTTCCTTTGAATCTCGGTCCGATCCTTTGTATATTCCCTGAGAGGAGTTTGGTCGCTAAAACTTTCAGTGTTATAGGATAAATCATATTTAAGTTAGTTGTTTTATCAGAAAATGCCCATCTTATGCATGATTCCAAAGCGATGTGATCTGAAAGAGGTGTTTTATTTAGGTTAAACACAGATGAAATGGAAATCTATTATCTCTGCTCAGTAGGAATATGGGTGATGCTGATGATAAGTTTAAGAAACGTTTAGTTTTTTTTTTCATTTATTTTGACATCTCAACTTATTAACTATGTTTTTTGGCACTTATTAGCTGGCAACCTTGTACAAATCTTAAATAACACTAGAAAACAGTTTCAGATTAGATTAAGAGAGCTCAATAATTTTAGATCACAATTCATTGAAAATTATTGAATACACTGTGGTTGATCACACATGATATATCCATGATGACCTCCGTGGCTTAGTTGATAAGGTTCCTGGGGATTGTAGATTCGATTCCTTTTGATACTCAGTCTTTTCAAAAAAAGGTTCCAGTTTTATTTCACATAAGGCTTCTTTGACATCTTTCTGATTGATTGAAAAAGATTTTTATATGGAAATGAATCCACCAGGTTGTGTGGTAAACAATGAAAGTGTAATACTATTAATATAGCTAATATTCCCAACTTGGAACATGTGGAGGTTGAAAATTTATTCTTCAACTGATAGACACCTTGTCGTGTCGACTATGTGGGAATTGTGTGTCGGAAGCTTTTTTGATGTTTGGTAATTGGGATACAAGTTTTACTATGAGAGATAAGGTCACAACGATATATTCATTCGCCATGCACACCGATATATTAATTCTTGTTACCCTTCAACATATCTGAATTGGTGATGCCAACATGTTGTTGAGATTTAGCATTTTCTTCATTAATTGAGCCTTGAGGTTTAAAAAGTCTGGTGTAGGCATGTTACTCACAATTGTCATTATATGTGTTCCTAACTTTGCACTGTAATACGGCTTTTAGTGATGCTATTTTCTATCGCAACACTTTGTTCTATATCTTTCATCATACTTCTGTAATTTAATTATTGTTGTCTTAAAATTAAACAGTCATTTGTACTAGAAGTAAGCAGTGAGAATTAGTTTTGAAATTGACTGTTTAAATAACTGGATATAAAAGACATAATATAAAAGTATTGCATACCTATATGTGGGTCAACAATCACAAAAGCTCTCTTCAAATAATCAACTGAGATAAGTTTGCTCGGGTTTTTCTTTCCTCCAAGTTGTATGATAATCTCACGTATGTATTTTTCTTGAGCAATTTGTCTCTGCCTAAAAAGTTCCTTTGCCAAATCTGTTCGGTCAAATCCCTCTTCATTCTGTCAATTAAATAGTCATTATATGCTATTCTCTTATGTTGATAAAATATAATATTTTTGAGTAATCTCTAAAATTCTTACCTCAAAAAATAATTTCTCCATGTCTATTTCTAATGCATTCGATTTTATTTTCATTTGTCTTCGAGATACTTCCAAAATATTTTTTATATCAACCTCTGATTTTAAAGGAAATGTGGTTTTGATAGCCTTTTCCAGATCTACCATCGAAGCAACTTCCTATAATTGTAATTTAGGAACATTTAAAGTGGACAGCAATTTTTGAAAGGCTCAAGAACTAATGTAGACATTGCAAATTTACAACTTCTTCTCTCGTATCATTTCTCTCTCACAGTTGAATGTTCAGGTTTCTCGAATCTCTAATGAATGAATATTGGACACTCCTCCAGAATGAGACCAACAGCCTGAACATGAGCATAACAGAGAATCAATGAAAACCCACCTATGCAAGGCATGTGTACTGCAACCGTGACCATACCTAAGTAGATTTAGGGCACACCACAATCTTTGTGGCAGGTCAAATCCCTGTTGAAGCATATAAGAATCGCTTAAAAAAGTGGAGATATCCTACCGAAGACTGATTCCACTGCTGCCACCCTGTTTTCTGGTGAGTTCAACTAGCAAAAATCCCACCTCGGATAAATCTCATTGATTATGATATTGGTACAGCGATAATAATCAAGTCAATCATTTTTCCAAAGGGATCTCCATTCAATCCTACATACATTGATTCATCTTCGGACCGATGTTCGGAGCTACTCTGATCTAGTGACATCAAAGGATAGTTTTGCTAAATTCAATGTTTTATTTGAAAATACTGGGAACTTGCTGCGCTGTTTGAACTCCAGGCCACAAGCCTCTTAATAAGAATATTTACTGCAATGCGAGTAATTTGTCCTCCCATGACATTGGATCTTAAGTCCGTCATTACTACTATTCTTTTTACACTCAGCTGTTCTTTATTTGTCACTACATGACATTGCGCTCATAAAAAACACAAGAGATTTTGATCTTCTAGTGTAGATCACGCTCATTTGTCCCTCATAACAGCGGGGGTGATCGATTTTATATTTGGCGAGTTCACATTTCTTTCAGCTAATCATTGTTCCTGAGAATGAACGTGTCGCCATGTAAGGTGAGTCGGAGGAAAATAGGAAACGCCCATGTGCTTTGATAGCATATTATTTAGACAGTATCTGGTATTTCCAGATTTGTTTAGAACTGCTTTTGTTTTAAAAGTACCGATAATGAATAGTTTTTTTATGCTTTCTAATGGCGAGTGGCACATCACAGTTTCCTAAAAAATTGTTTGAGTATAATAATACACTACGTTATAAAATAATGGAAAATCAAAATTATTGGAATGATATAATAGCATGAAATTTTCCACATATGTGGCAGAAAATAAAGACCCAATGATGGAGGATCACTATTACTGCTTTTTACTTTAGACCTCTTTAACATCTTTCTCGTTAGATGTAAGAGATTGGCGAGACACATGTTAATGAGTCCACCAGGTTTTAGGTATTCAATGAAAATGTTATACAATAGAATACAGTCTTTTTTCAAGCAACTCACTCAAAAAAGGATAATTTGTGCCATTGCTTTTAAGTTTTAAAAATATGTTTTTTAAGTTTTTAAAATGTCTAAAATCAGTAATATCGCAGACCTACGAACTCAATACTGCACAAAGCTTCTCAAATAAGAATAAAAAGATTGAGTTGAATAGAAGAATAGAAACATTGTGTTGTTTTCAAATCAACATTTTCTATATTGGTAGCCCTGATTACTAAATAATAAGTGATCAATTTTTGTTACTGCTCGCAGGAGCCAAATTTTGTCTCCGCTTATCTTTTATAGTATATTTTAAAACTCAAAATGTAGAAATTTTATGGAAATTGTATGAACATTTATAGTTTCAACAACAGTAATTTTAGTTTTTTCTTCAAGAAAATACTCTCTAAATAAGAATTATTAGAGAAAACAACAAAAAACATCTTCTAATTGAGTACCTTGATTCCAGTAAGTTTTAACAAATTCTCTTTAAGCATACTCCACTCAGATTTGTGTGCATAATATATGTCTTGACTCAGTGGTCCATTGAGAACTCCCCAGAATAATTTTATTTGCTGGTCATCTAACATTTGTTCACATCCACTGCATAGATTATATACCCATTCTGCCCTCACACTGGGTTGCTGGTATCTGAAGAAGGAATTTTAATTTTAACACTATAATGGCCGATGATACAACATGTATACCATGTCCTTGCCAATCATTACTAGCCGATGGTACCACATGTGTATCATGCTTCCGCCAACGGTTACTGTCCGGTAATACAACCCTTCTACTAGGTTTTCGTCAACCATTATTGGCCGAAGGCACAACCCATGCGTCATTTAATTTTTCGACCAAAATGCAGGGGTCCCCAACCTTTTTCAATGAAGGGCCACATACAGTTTTTTTAGCATATAGCAGACCAGTCGATAAAAAAAAAGAAACGTATGAATTTTATTACAAAAAAATAGTTGTTGAAAAGGACTTTTTTCTTATGGTAGGTGAATAGATCTTTATAAAAACTCACACGTTGACCGAATATTTTACATTTGTATTGCACATTCACCCTTGATCCATTGTTTTCATTCTTTCAGAATCCATTCGATGTATATATTTTAGAAGTAGATAAAGATTTACAATTAGAAATAATCTATCTACAAAGTAAGGATAACTTGAAAATATTGTTTAAAAATGAAACCTTGGTACTCTCTTTGAAAAAGAGAGGAAGAGAAGTCTATTTCTTGAAAAAATGACCCGGCCATTGGCGACATTTACCTGTGTAACCTGTATAGTGTTAATGGTGAACCAGAAAAACTCTCCTATAGTTTTCATTGATAGATTACCATACTGACATGTGTTTCTGTTATAACTGGGAGTTTTTCCCACCCTAAATTTGTTGACAGTCTTGAAGTGTATCTCTATCCTTGAACCTGTATTGGTGAAGTGGTGATCACTTGTCATATTTTAATTTAGTTGAAATTGATTGAACTACACTTATTCAATTTCAAACATGATTAAGTTACATAATAAAAACACAACCAAGTGTTGATTGATAAAATTAGGAGTTGTCTCACCTTTCAGTAAAATATATTGACAAGAAGTCTTGTATCCTGCTTTCCCTGTCAGTAATTGCTTTTGATGTCCAAATATCGTTAATTAAAATGCTCAATTCGCGACGTGGTAGTCTTAAGTTTCTTACCTGACCCTCATAACGTAAATATGGTGGAATAACAGGATCTGTGCCCTGGGTATGAAAATTATCAATTTTTATATAAAAAAAATTTAAGTTACTATACATATATTGCATAGGTTCCCAAAGTGGGACCATCGGCCCCCCTGGGGGTAATGGATGGAACTGAGGGGGCCATGCTGGCACTGGGGGAAGTAGAGAGGCTACTTACTTATTTTAATTATTTTAATAAATACCTTTATAATTTCTTTTCCAAATTGTTTTATTTCCAAAATATCTTTTTGAAATTAAAAAATTACTCTCATATTTGCATACATTTTTTGCTGAAATTTTATTGCAAATAACAAACTACAAAACATGAACAAATTGGTGGCAGTACATCAGGTTAATCCTTCTCATTAGGACTATTTAATAAATACTTCAACAATTTAAGTATCAGCGTATCTTATTCATAACACTATAGATATGTACACAAAAAATGTTCACTACATTTTTCTGTTTTATTTAATTAAAAAAGATAAATTTCCAGGGGGGCCTTGAGTAATTTTTTTGCTGAAAAGGGGGTAGTGGGCAAATAACTTTGGGAACCTATGATATATTATATATTTTCAGCGAGTATAATATGAATCAGAAATTATTGGATAAAGGATAACTGTTTGTTAGAGATGGATGTAATAAGTACGAGTATGATAGAATTAAGAAAGAAATCTTGATATGGCTTGGCCACATTGAGAAAATAAGTGGCGAAAGATTTGTGAAACAAATACCATATGTATGTTTGAAATGAATGGAGAGCAAGGAAGAGATAGACTGAGGAAAGAATGGAAGGAGATAGTAAAAGAAATTTAAGAGAGGGAAAGGTAAGTATGAGAAATAGAAATATAAGTAAGTATATATACAGGACAGCATGTGTAATGAGATTTATGGATGTGAACAAAGCAAAAACTGTGTGCATGGATAGAAAGGTATAGGTTATTTGAGTATAATATGACATTGTAATTTATTTTATCCAACACTGTCTATTTAATTTTTTGTAACGGTATAACTTGACCGGTTTCAAGGCTTTTACCTCACCATCAGGGGAGCACAAACAAGTCTTGTTTGTGTCATTCTTCTGTACCATAAAAGATACATATCATGATGGTATGTATGAATGTAGAAACCTAAATGGGATTTATGCAAAAATAATACAATATAGATTACCAATCCTTCAAAGTATTCCATCTGTAAGTTTTGTGCAGAGGGACCAAGCTCTTTTAGGATAACATTTAGGCGCTCTCTGCTGGAAAGTCCTTTAGTGATCTCCTTCCACCTGGCACAGCCTCCTCCAATAAAATCTGCACATTTCTCCCATTGCGGCCGAGGTGTTCCCAACTCCTCTAAATCTGTACACCGATCTTTTAATTCCACTGATTCTTCTTTAAGTAAAGAATATTCTCCTATGAAAAAATAAATATATATGAAGAATTAAGCATTTCAGAATCATACAGATAATGGAAATAACCTTGAAAATAGAGGAAATTTAAAGATAGCAAGATACATAGTAAAACATATTTTACCCTTCAGTGTTGTTAGACAACTGTATCGAACCACGGTGGAACCAATAATATTATACAGAATAAGAGTTTGGAGAGAATCGTATTATACGTATTTACAGGTTTCTTTGTAGTTCATCTTCCCTTAGTAATTTTTCTGAGATTTTCTTATCAAATATTGTATATTTTTCTACACATATACAGATACGGGAAAAGTACCCTATCTAATGGTCGCAGCTATCACTTTCCTATCCTCACACTCAACTTCTATTAGTTTTATTTTGTTATACGTTTTATCTATCAATAATAGTGGGTTCAATTCCTGAGTTGGAGCACCCTTGAGAAGAGTTTGCTCTACAAATGGCACCGTATAAATTTACCTTTTATTATTACAATAAATATGATAGAAGTCTTGTAAAAAATATAAAGTGTATTTTACCAATCTTTAAAAGGAACTTAACAAAAAGATGTGCTTAAAGAGACAAAAATATTATTTATCAAAAATTCACACAAATTTTGTACAGTATTGGAACATTACTCTTGTGATGAACTCACCAGAAAAGTTACAAAAGGACTCTTAAAGCAAATCACAATAATTATCTGACTTGGTCAGGTTACAAACTAGTCTAAAGTAGAAGAAATGTAAAAAAAATACATTTTTTGTTTTGTTGTCGTGGAATACGCGAAAATATATGTGCTTATTCATGAAATAAACACCTTTTTTATGAGTTGTAATTTGTTTTATTAAATACTGCTTATTTCACTTTTTATAACGCTATAACCCTACCGGTTTCAAGACTTTCACCTCATCTTCAGGGCAAGCACAAACAACACTTCTTGTTTTGTGCTCCCCTGAAGATGAGGTGAAAGTTTTGAAACCGGTAGGGTTATACCGTTACAAAAAGTGGAATAAACAGTATTTGATAAAAAAAATTATAATGTCTTTTTTTTTTTTTTTTTTTTTTTTTTTATCCACTTTGCACGGATTTCTCCTGTTACACAAAGAGGGTTTGCTTCTAGCGTTAGCTTATTCGTTAGGAATAATATCAGCCAGGATTCTTCTCATACTGCTAGACGGTACCGAGAATATATCAACCGTGTCATTCAGTTGGTTCAATATCTCTATACCACGGGTGAGTGTTTAGCCATGATATTCGTCCTGTAAGTTGGTATGTAGAACAGAGGGTGATTCCTTGCACGGATATATTTATTGGGTACATATAAACTTAGTGCTTCTAGAATCGCGGGACAGTTAAAGGAACCTTGGAAAACCTTTATTAGGAATATCGCAATGGATTCTTGCCTTCTTGTTTCAAGGCTTCTATAGTTACACACCGTGAGAAGTTCGGCATGGTGAGCATATTTTGGGTAATCGCCCTTTGTTCTGTACCATAGATATCTGAGGAATTTTTTTTGTATTTGTTCTATATTGTTTTTGTATTTGAGCTGGTGAGGAGCCCAAACCGTAGATGCATATTCTAATTTGGTTCTAATTAGATAATTATATAAGTTTCGGAGGATATCGGTGCTGTTAAATTCTCTTGATATTCTCATTACAAAACCGAGTAGTTTGTAACAGTCCGATATCAAACGTGAGACATGGTTAACGAACGTGAGTCCGACATCGAAGGTTACGCCCAAATCCTTGAATTCAGAAACTCTGTTTAGTGCCACTCCCTGTATAGTATACTGATGGTGGATTGGTGAAAACGATCGACTATAAGATACACAGACACATTTATTAATGTTGAACAGAAGATGATTTAGCTCACTCCAGGAGACTAGGGAGTTTAGGTCCTGTTGTAACTGTGCACAGTCCTGAGGTGAATTGATCTTTTTGAATATTTTCAAGTCGTCAGCGAACAATAAACATGTCGAGTGACTTATGGAATTTTGAATGTCGTCTATTAATATGAGGAATAGTAGGGGACCTAAATTGGATCCTTGTAGTATACCAGATCTTGCGATAAATTCCACAGAAGACTTGTTACGGATTGTTACGTATTGAGATCTTTCTTTTAGGTAAGATGCAAATAATCCAATTAGATTATCGCTGAAGCCAAGTTTGTGCATTTTCTTAAGTAATATCTTGAAACCTCCACAATGTTAATGTCTTAACTATAAAGAAAAATATAAAAATTTATGAGTTTTGCGATTTTTTACAAATTTCACTGTGTCCACGAATTTTGAATGTACTAATTTACAGGGTTTAATTTTAGTTTAATGAATTTACAGGGTTTTGATAATTTGAAATATTATTTTTTGTCTATTGAATTTCGAATTAAAGGAGTTTTGCTGTGTTATGAATGACTTATGTTTGTTACATACTAGATAAGTTTTCAAATTTTTCTGTCATCTCTCGAAACTTCTCTGATATTTCATTGAAATCCTTCATCAAACCGGTGTGGTTAGCCTCGAGCAACTCATATTCCTTCTTTGGTATTGCATCAGCATAATCTTCAGACATTGTATTCAAGTCTTTTATGGCTTTTGATAGACTTTTACTGAAAGAAATTATTTTCAATACAATAGTAATTGTTGAATAAACATTTTTTAGTTCATTGGAATAAGATAAATGTAAAAAATACTTGAAGAGAATTTTCTCTTGATATTTTAAGAAATCTGAATGAATTGCAAGAGTGTTACGAATCTCGGTGGTACAACTATCATAAGATATCTGGGGAGTGATACAAATGTATTGTATGATAGATGTTAAAGACAGTACTATTTAATATATGATATAATACTTCCAATTGGCTTACTGACATTGTTCTAAAGCTATTCCTAAAACTATAGGATCCTTGTCTTTGTAAGGATTCATGTCCAGTTTAGATCACAGGACAGGAAGGGTTAAAGACAGTGCTATTTAATATATATGGTATGTATAATACTTCAAATTGGCTTACCGACATTGTTCTAAAGCTATTCCTAGAACTACAGGATCCTTGTCTTTGTAAGGATTCATGTCCAGTTTAGATCACAGGACAGGAAGGGTTAAAGACAGTGCTATTTAATATATATGGTATGTATAATACTTCAAATTGGCTTACCGACATTGTTCTAAAGCTATTCCTAGAACTACAGGATCCTTGTCTTTGTAAGGATTCATGTCCAGTTTAGATCACAGGACAGGAAGGGTTAAAGACAGTGCTATTTAATATATATGGTATGTATAATACTTCAAATTGGCTTACCGACATTGTTCTAAAGCTATTCCTAGAACTACAGGATCCTTGTCTTTGTAAGGATTCATGTCCAGTTTAGATCACAGGACAGGAAGGGTTAAAGACAGTGCTATTTAATATATATGGTATGTATAATACTTCAAATTGGCTTACCGACATTGTTCTAAAGCTATTCCTAGAACTACAGGATCCTTGTCTTTGTAAGGATTCATGTCCAGTTTAGATCACAGGACAGGAAGGGTTAAAGACAGTGCTATTTAATATATATGGTATGTATAATACTTCAAATTGGCTTACCGACATTGTTCTAAAGCTATTCCTAGAACTATAGGATCCTTGTCTTTGTAAGGATTCATGTCCAGTTTAGATAAGTTTTGTATTTCATTTTTCAATTTATTATTTCCAAAAATTAAAGTATAGCGTGCATCCCTTTCTGATGACAGCGATAAATTTGATGAGAAGATTTCTTTTTCCAGCTGAAACAGATATTATTGATATAAAGGGAATCAATTAAAAAAAAATTAAACACTTGTGGCACATTTCATAGTTTCAAAACAAACAAATAATTTCAAAAGAAATTTTCATTAAATTTATATTTTTTTAGTGATTCCTTACATTTGTCTTCATCAAATAAATTAATTATTCTGAATTGATCTAGTGGGGGGGGGGGGATATTATGATAGTGCTTTTGCCATTGCTGGGCCTGTGGCATGGAATAGTCAGACTCTAAGTGCTAGAGATATTAGTGGCGTGTGCAGCTTCAGGAAGTACTTTACTACCATTTTTGGAAAGTCTCATCAAAATTTATGATTATACATGAATACTACACTTCACCTAAAGCAAAATGTGTTACTATCACATATCGGAAGATCTACAAAGGTTTCTTTGTAGTTCATCTTCCCTTTTTCGTTTTCTTACCAAATGGCTTTGAAATTTTCTTATGGCTTTGAAATATTGCTATTTAAGTCACTTTAAAAACAGTTTTTTTCTTTTTTATATTCCTTTTTCACATATTACATTGTTTTGGTAATATCAGTCTCATTGTAACCTACATGTTTTTCTAAACATATGCGGGGAAGTACCTACTGTACTTTTCTGCACCACCTTGCTATCCTCACATTCAACTTATTTTATTACATTTTTTTCTGTAATATTTTCAATCTGTCAATAATAATGGGCATATGTCCCAAGTTAGAGTCCCCTTGAGGATAGTCTGCTCTCTAAATGGCACTATATAAATTATCCTTTTATTATTATTATTCACACAACTTCTGGCCAAAATGACTGGTTATTTTGTTTTTTCTGTTTCAAAACCACTCACTTAACATATTCAGTGCTGAAAATGGCTATAGGCATTTATATAAACTTTTATTGGGTGCTCAAAATGCCCATCTCGGATCTATTTCGAATTTCTTTGGATGTATTATAATACAAGTGAGTCCTGATTGGTCTAACCGTACTGGTAGGGTTTGTTAAGGTATGTGACAATTAATTATAACTGTTTTCACTTTTTTTTAAAGAATCTCAAATATGGGCAAACTTTATAAACCCGCTTTTATTTTAAAAGCCAATGTGATAATATTTTTTTGTTGAATTTGAGATACTCACAGAATAGATGATAAAGTATACCGGTCCAGTGGTAATAATACAAGACTTAAAGATCCATTTAGAAGCAATATAAAGGAATATAATCCTTAATTAAATTGGTGGAATAACCTTAAACCTATAAATTAAAAAGAATGTATCAAAAATAATGATGGTAAATCTCATACCTGATCAATTTTAATTTTTAAAGCATCCTGTTCATTTTGTGATGCTTCTAATCTTGTCTTATAAACATTGTTTTCTTTTGTTAGCTCTTCAATATTCTTAACATACTCGTCCTCTTGATCTGGTTTCCACACGTGATTCTGAAAATATTATTTAAAGAATACTAACTTAAGATGCAGTAAAACTCAATTATAAGCAAATACATGGGGAAGCACCCAATCTAATGGCTGTAGTCACCACCTTTCGATTCTAAAAATCAATTTTTAATAATAGTGTGTTCTCTAAACGGTGACATATAAATTGTTCTTTAATTAATTATTATTATTAATTGCTGCTTGCTATAACCGAGTTGATTTATTTTTTCATACTCCAACTGCACTGGTTTAGTTTTCAGTATTGATAAGTAATGTAGCGCCGCATTCAACATGGCCCAGGGCCAGAACAGATGGAGACAGGTAGTTCACTAAGTTCACGACATAGCAGAGGAGCACGACACTCAGCATTGAACACCCGATGAAGAAGTAACTCAGTAAAAGTAGCACACTTTATTCTAAAGACTAGCTGCAAAGTAACATAGTTATGAGTTTCTAGTTAGAAGGACACCTGTTTTTCAGCTTGGGGATCACAGGTTCAATTCCTGTTTGAGCTCGTATTATTTAAAAAAGGGCTTCAGTTTGGTTTTTACTTAAGGCTTCATTAACATCTTTCTGGGTGGTAAGAATTGTTTCATAGTAATAAGCCCATCAGTTGGCATTGTATATGACGAAAGTGTAATACAACATAATACTCCAAGCCTTATTCAGAACAATTAGTTTACTTATCACATTGTACATTGAAAAAATTGATTTTCTGGATAGCTATCGCAAGTGTAACAGGGCTCAAAGTTCATAATATACCCTAAATCTTGCATTTAGTTTAGATTCAATACAAGTATTCATATTTACAATATAATTAAAACTGACTTAATCTTCGGGTTAAACCTACTTTTAAGAACTTCACGATATTTTAACATACATACATACCATCGCACCATTTCCTTATCGGGACAGATAGACAGGACAGAGTGCTAGACTTTCCTATCATGACATACATTCTCAGCCTTCTCCACATCCATACACCTTCTCATATAACTTCTACAATTTCTCTGACTTTCTATGTTTCCTTCTTTCGTAATATCATTCACTTGATTCAATCATACTTTCCTTGGTCTTCCTCTAGCACACATTCCACTCATTGGTAATAAAAAAATTAAATTCTGGTCAATGTATCAAACAAAAGGAAAAGAAAAGGTTACTTACTAAGAGTATATCATTAAACTCCAGTTGTCTATCTCTTATTAATATTGCATCTTCATAGGCATCTTTGATTTTCACTAGCAATGGTTTGAAAGTTGCTAAATTGTTTAACAAATCAGCAAATGACTCCCTGTAAACCTAAATTGAAAATAAAACATTCTTTAAAATTGGTATTCTATGATATTATTGTTCAAAGCTAGAACAGAAATTGTGTATTTAATACATGTAAAATTGATATTCTATGATATTATTGTTCAAAGCTAGAACAGAAATTATGCATTTAATACATGTAAAATTGGTATTGTATGATATTATTGTTCAAAGCAAGAACATAAATTGTGCATTTAATACATGTAAAATGTCTAATTATTATACAACTGGGTCATGTGGCATGTGCTGAGAGGAGAGAACCCCTCATTTTCATTTAATATTGATATGTAAAATGAAGTATTAATGATAAAAAAAAAGATAGGCTCTTATGACATAACATTCCTGAATGGAACCCTTTTTCTTTTTCTCTATTTTTTTTTATATAATGTGAAGGTGTGGACTGAAAAACATTTGTGATGCCTCTGATTTGATTTCTTCTCTTTACACTGAGGTAATAATGCCTGACCAAGGAGTTATACAAGTTGAGCCCAGACATTTCGATGACATCTGAATTATGTGAAACCTATATTAATGTGTATTTTTTTCTTGTATTGCTTTGTTTTTGCTGTCAATAAATAAAAAATGATATTATTTTCAACGGATGAAGTATTTTAATCATTAGTAAACTTATTTGTGTTTATTACCAAAAAAAACTGTAGCTTTTATATTGTAGTACTGTTTTATACAATCTTTTCAAGAACTTACATTTGACAGCTACTAAGTACTAGTATAATAATAACATTAAATAAAAAAACCTGGATGAAACCACCAATCTAGAATTCACTAGGGATTGAACCTGGGAAACCTGTGTGTTAAATAAGTATACTAACTTCTAAGCCATGGTACTGATAAAATAAAATATTGAAATTGGCAGAAACTAAAAACTTAAATTAGATGCGGTATTGGCTGTAGCAAATATATTCGTAATGGACAAAAAAAATCATTAAACTTAAGAATATGAAAAAAAATACAACATAAGTTATTTGTACCTGTAAGATTTCATCAATGTATGCTTGTCTTTTTTTCAATAATTCACTTGTACCCTTTCTCGCAATAGGAAGCTTAGAGATAATTTTTTTTTCAATATTAACCATAAATTTTGGTACAGCTTTGTTGTTTCCCTAATGAGAGAAAGTTAAAATATTATACATAAATGTTTTGTGAACAGATTTAAGGGATTTGCTAGGATAGAAATGCATTACTATATTTAAGACCTTATTTGATGTTTTACTTTCCATATTTTCCTTCCGGGCACATGTAGGTTACAATAAGACTGATGAGTTAAAAGTACCAAAACAATGTAATAAGTGAAAAAGGAAAATAAAAAAGAAAGAACTGTTTTTAAAGTGGATTAAACATATGGTATTTACTAAGCTGTAGAAAGTTTTTTTTTCTTATCAGGATATTTTCTGCTATATCCTTGGTGATTATCTCTTTGTCCAATGATGTATAACACACTCAGGTGATAAAATGATCATATAACTTTTGAGAACTTTAAATTTCATAATGTAATTTAAATCTTGAAAATTATGCACTTCTATTTTTAGTCTCCCTGAACATCCAGCTTTTTTTTAGTATCATCAACTCACAGTAAATCTGTTTTTGCTTGAGTCAAACAAGTGACTTATCTCATAAGGCTAAAATTTTTATCCATTGTTTTAGTTTGTTGAAAAGGAACTTTTTATGCATACATACAATTATCCCATCTCATTTTTGAAGTAGGCAAAGAGGAAAGAGTACCCAACTTTTGTGACACAAATCTTTCACCTTTTCCACATCCATACATTCAATATATTCCATAGCTTACCTATTTATTATCGTGCAGTCATGTGTTTTTTCCAGGCCAACCGCACAGAACACTTATTTTTTGCCATACATTTTTCCACAAGCATATGCAAAGAGATAATCTGATCTGCGAATTCTTTTGCACTTAAAAAGGCACCATGAACATCCCATACTTTATTTTCAGTTTTCTTGTCGCTCTTTCTAACAGATTTTTTTCTGTACAGTTTACTTACTTTACTCAGCAAACTAATAGCTCTGTAGCTTCCACACTCAATTCTTGCACCCTTGCTGTTATATAACGGATCTATCACTGCACTCCTCCAGTATCTCGGTGTGTTGTCAGATTCCCAACATTTGTTGATAAATTGTCTCAGCCACTCGATCATTCTTAACTCCCATACACTATAAGTTTTATATTCACTTCATTGCGACTAGACGCTTTTCTTTGTAGTATGTATTCTTAGTCTATACAAACTATTCTAAGTCCTGTAGAACCACTCTGCACGTTCGGCTGGCATCTAGTTACCCCTACTCTAGTATAAATTGTAATGAATCTGATTTTGACTGTATAGTATTAGTTTCAAGAAGAAATTTATTCAATATGGTTGAACTTTTTTGGACTGATATTTTCTGCTTCTCATTCCAAATTAGGGTAAGCTTCCAGATTTTAAAAATGTTCCTTAACATAAGAGACCATATAAATTTCTGTCTTTTATTCCTAAACCATTTTTTCCCTTTTAAAAACAAGATATTCGTATACATAGATACCACTTTCTTATTGTATTCGTATACATAGATACCACTTTCTTATTGTTTACAATAAAAAAAACATTTGGATGAAAAGGCAACTAAAGAGTTCATAAACATAACATAACCATATACTAAATATATTTTATCCAAATTAAACACACATGGCTCCGAAATGTGGGATATGACCGACAAAATTTACTGAACTTCAGAAACCGACTACTACGAAAGGTAAAAAAGCCCTAAAACAGACTGGAAGGACAGTGGAAAGTGATATTTAATGAAGAAACTTGAAAATTGATGAGACGACTACCAATTACCAGCATCATAAGGATGGATAAGCCATGTAAGCAAATCTTAGTTGATGTTGTCAACAAAGATGATGCGTCTAACAACATGGAAGGAGGCGAGCTGGCAGGCCAAGATGAAGGCTTTTTATAACGTGCAGCAGGATCTTAAGAATATGGGAGTGTAGAGAGACTGTGAGACGGCGAGTGACTTGTATAAAAAAAATCCGGGGAGGCTTAAGTTCTACATGAATTATATGCCCATTTGAAGTACGCATATTAAAAATATTTTTTGGCTGGACCGCACATAGTGACTTAAGCAAACATGACCATTATCACTACCTACCAGCACAAGGCTCCAACTCTCAGCTCCAGACACAGCTAATGGCATCAATGTATTCTGGAGTCACCCGACAGAGAAATATTTTATAGACTATTACTGTATTTTAATTTTTATCTTCAATTTCTTTAAATTTAGTATTTTTAAATTCTATTTTTCTATTTTGTTTTACGAAAAATAACATTATTTTGTACCACTCTTGACTAGCGAATATGTTTAGATTATGGGTCTTGTCCAAAACCTGGAAAAAAATACGATTCTAGTAAAATAAAAAACATACAAAATTTTAAATGTATACCTACAGTAAAAAATAGTTATAAATAAATTTAATGCAACAATAACAATCCCCAAGAATGCAATTTTTTACTTAATCTTCATATCGTGTACGTATTTTAATAATATAGATAATGAAAATGTAAAAAAATTTGTATATTTTTAAATTAGTACAACTAAAAAATCACTTTAATTAAATAGATATACACGATTCAAGAAACGTTAAGCGTTAGTTTATTTTATTATCATTATTCAAGCTTTATGTTAAGTAAATTTTAAATTTTTCAAATACAAATGACATTATTTCTTTTCTAACCGTTCTTAAAAATGCTTCTTATTGAACAATTTGACTGCATTTAACTAATTGTTATCTAATTATTTAAATCGTATAAATCACATTTTGTCTATAAATTAATGTTGCCAGGTAATGATAACTACAGAGCCATCTATTGATAAAAAAATATCAGTTGTGTCGTGACGTCAGATGTTGGTGGGGGAAACTAGATTAGAAATGGCTGCTGTGAGTAGTGGACGGGAAGCTATGGATTCCCAAAATGAATTGCAAAGTGAATCTCTTGATCGTTTAAAAGCGTTATATCCCAATGTGAATGAAGAGGAGACCCCATTGCCAAGATCCTGGAGTACCAAGGACAAATATAACTACATCGGATTGTCCCAAAATAATCTCCGTGTTCACTACAAAGGTAGGAACTTTCAAGGTTTTGTTTATAGAAATTAATGAATTGGAGAATGGCTAGCTACATGTAATTAAATTAATCTTTGTGCTTAGTTATTAAGTACGTTATTTTATTGAAATATGTAAAAATCATTGTGGTTACGGTCAATTATATTACTCATGTCATCGACCGTGTCAGTCGAACAGAACGATGCGTGATGTCTGAAAAACGCAAACAAAGAAATCAGCTGATCGCTTCGTTGTGACATGACGCAAAAACATTCCATTTTCCTACATCAACCTGACACTTTTAATATGTGTTTTAGTTTATTTCGATGATAGGTATATTTATCGTAAATATATTTAACTCTTAATTTTGCGATATTGGATTGAGGCGTGTGGATGGAGCGAGAATGAAAGGAGTCGAACAATGTTGCGAAAATGTATGCAATCTGGAGAATATTATTAATTTTTCCAAGTATGCTGCTTTCATGTCAAACTTAATTTAATAATGCGTCAGAAGTTAAAGGTACATTAGTACTTCTGTTTTTCGCAATCTGTAAAATGTATATACGAGTCATATATAAGCAGCTTCATTTGCAAGATTTACACAATGACTTCTCCACTATTTATGAGTTGTTTTGACTCGACAATTAAAGTTTTCCAGATATATTTTTGTTATTACTATATATTATTTCTTTCATAGAATTCATTTTCGTCACATAATAAATCTAACCTCTAAATAATTTACGCTAAAACAATTCGTCTTATCATTTTAAAGAAATATAGTGATAAAGAATTTAGATTATATATTCTTATATATTATATTTCGATTATGCCTGAGAATATGTCACTTATCATATACTGGAAAAAATATAATCAAGACATTTCTTCAAAATATAAATCCCGTCTTATAAATGTGTGTAGATGCGAGTGTAATATGTATTATAAATAAAAATAATAATTATGTATCAATTATATTGAAGGTCAAGCAGTTCGTAAAACTATTCCAATGTAGAAAATACAAAATTAATGCATTTATATCTGGGTGATATAGCATTTAACATGTGGAGTTATATAGAGCTATTGATTACAAATAACCTATTATTTAACATTGTTTTTGTAAATATATTTTTTCTAATGAAATTTAAAATCCTTATCTTAACTGGACTTGCAATACGCAGTGAAAAAACAAGTCTTGTTCTTACTGATAAATTGCTATTGATAGTTAATCATTTTATTGTAAATTTAGTCATAAAAGTTTTTTTTTATATAAAAAGTGTAATTGTTTTAATTTAAATTTGTTAAAAAAAATATTGTTATAAACATAGCTGGAGCTGATTTTGAAAAAAAATAATAGTTTGAAATAAATTTATATCCAGCAAAATAAGTTATTTTCTGAATAACTTTGTCTTCTTTAGTACTCAAGGATTTTTCCTAAAATTTTCGATATATTGTAAAAGATTGTGTTTTGCTATTTTAGAATTATTAAAACGACTTAAAATATTGAAGTTCAATTGAAATTCACACAATTTCTCAGGCAACATTTGAATTTCGTTTTTGATAACTCTAATAACATATTTATGTTTTATAATTTAATTTAGACACATCTTCTATCTCATAAAATTTGAAAAAAATGATTGGTCAAACAGCTAGACCTAAAATTACTACAACACAATTTTTTTACTGTCTTTTAGGAATACATTATTTTTTAGGAATAAAATTAATCGAAAAGTAAAAAATAAAATATTTAGCTCTTAGTTTCACACTCATGCAAATACACCTGGAAAATTCATTGCTTTGTAGCATTTTTCCAATCAGTTATTTATAACCTAAATGTCAAGTTTTATATGAAGAACAGTTAGATAACAAGAATGAAAACAAAAGAGAAATATAAAGGATAATAAGGATTCATAGATTTTGCAACAAATAAAAATTAGAATATTTTGTTACAATTAAATATCATTTTGATGTGATAATTGTTTCGAGTTAATATTTCATTTATTGAAAACGTACATCATTGGGATTATTTTTATAAAATATATGAAAATTTTCATTATCTTTTCCTCTTTTTGAAGTTCTTTCTTTCAACAATGTCCAATATTTATACTGCATACAATACATTTACAAAAGAACAAAAAATACGTTTCCATCACTTACACACCATTAAAAAATCCATTGTTCATGATATGAAAAAAATCACAGTAGTTGCTGTAAATAAATACAAGTTCAATGAAACATTGACAATGCTCAAGATTTCGTAAGATTTTTTTTATGAAAAAAAAATTTATTTTGTTAAATGTATGGACAATGTTCATAGGAATTTGCGAGTCCGTGTACAGAAGCAATGCTATACGCGCACATTTCGATCGTTAAATTTAGATCCGATCAAAAATAGTAGTTCATATCCAAACAAAAACAACGTCATCCGTTCACGTTTATCTGTCAAGTTGGTATCAGCTGGGAGCTGCAAGGCGGCCATGATGGTTTCTCGTCGGATTTTTGCCCAGCGCCAGTGCTGCCCGCGCGGTCGAATTACGAATTAAAATTAAGTTAAGCATAGGCTACACTTGGAATAAATAGGTGACTACAACCTATTAGGTGTTAACATAAGTTGTGTCCGTTTTTTTCCAATTTAAAAATGAGCACCAAAAGTAAAACAAAATGGTAAATGTTATACGTCATTCGAAAGAAAATTTTCTGCTCTACAAGATATTGTGTTTGCTTTTACGTTACATATATTATTTTATTTGATTACAAGCCTTCAAAATGGAATGTCAAGTAGACGAAAGTGAGCATTTTCGACATCTCCTTCTGTTCGCGTTCAATCGAGGGAATAAAGCTGCCAAAGCTGCTCGCGATATTTGAGAAGTGTACGGTGAAAATGCTATGAATGAAAGGACAGCTCGTCGGTGGTTTTTGCGTTTCAAAGACGGTAATTTCGGCCTGAAAGACATGGAGCGTTCCAGACGACCAGTGGACTTCGATAAAGACCGCTTAAACCATATTATTCATGAAAATCCCCTTCTCGCATTGCAATATATGGTAAGAGGTACTTAGTTTTAATGTTCCCGATAACTACAACTATACTTTCCTTGGCCCTCCTCTACCACTACTTTATACTCCAGCCTTGAGTTCCCATTCATCCCTAGTACCTTCATTCCGTTATCTGTCATAAATTGTCACCCCATGTATTCTTCTCAGTAAACGCATGCCTACATTTATTCGAATCCTTTCACTCCTTCCCACGTCCCTGTTTCACTCCTATACATTAAAGTTGTTACTAAAATAGTATTGTGGACTATCACATTAGCAGATGTTGATACTATCGTCAACGTTTGGCCAAGAAAAACGAAAGAGTTTAATACTGAAACAAAAAATATGGTTGTGTTTCCCAATAATTACAATATGTACTTTTCTAAATTTTAACAAAATTTACTGTTATTTGGACGCTTGGAAGTAAAAAAAAGAACCCAACCACAAAACACCTTTTTTGCCCTTTTAAAATATCAACTGAGATTTTTTTATTTGAAAAGATATTAAGTATAAATATGTATAATTACATTATATATACGCTTGTATTTCTATATCAGCTTTTTACCAAAATATTTAAAAACCTTTTAAAATGCGGGTTTGGTATACTTTGCACGTCAACATCCACTGTAATTCCATGAAAATAAAAGTACGAAACATGAAATATTTCCAAGAACATATTCACATAAAAATGTATTGGGTGTTAATATAAGTTGTGTCCGATTTTTTTTCAATTTAAAAATGAGCATCAAAAGTAAAACAAAATGGTAAATGTCATAAGTCATTCGAAAGAAAATGTTCTGCAATACATTGCAGTATTTTTTTATTTTTCTCGGATTCTTTCTTTGGGCTTAGGCACCTGATTGAACAAATATTCACAAAATGCTGAAAAATGTATTGTACATGGCTGGATTCCCACTTCATGTCGGTAAAATCGTGAGCTGCCTCTCAGTCAACCTTCGATGTTCACGGGACGACAAGACTTGCATACAATATTTTAATGGTGTGTAAATTCCGATTGTTAGGTTTCCTGCCTGCTTTTTTAAAGCTGGTGAGCAAGCTTCGCAGCCTTGTATTAGTTTTTAATTTTAAATTAGCAGCATAAGCAAAATATATACACCGATAAAGAAAATATCAATATTTAATTTCGTGTTAGCGATATGTTGTCGATAACGACGATTCATCCGATATTTATTTACGATAATAAATATATTTCGAAACAGAGGGCAACTTCTTACGTTAAGAACGTCAATTATTGTTTAAATTCCACAACTGAATCACATTAAAGTATTCTTACTGGCATTCAACTGCCGAAATCATACAAATTTATTTCGATCTTTCAAATATCTTCACTTTTACATATTACTCTATTTCGACATACTTTCTTGTCTCCATACACGAAGATACACTCCGTCCATTCAACATATCCAAACTATCTCAACGTGCTCTTTTTCACCCTGGTTAAAAACACAGCAGTCTGAGGTAACATTTATTCTTAATTATTACATTTCTTAATTTCTCGTTTATCGACACGCGACGTACTCTTCTCAATGCATGAATTTCCGCCGTTTTAATCGCCTCCTTTAATAAAATTTTCACCTCGATTTTTCAGTCGTACATTAATGTTGGAACTAATACGCTGTTGAGAACCACCATTGTAATATTCCGGTTCTGGGTGTCGCTTTCTTCTAGGCTTTTTCTCTGCAGGATTTTGGAGCATTGAGTCATCCAGGAGTTCTTTGGTCTTCCTCTGGACGGCTGTCGAGGAAGATCCACAGACATTGCCTGATTTACAGTATGGTCTGGTGGTCTTCGTCTTATGTACCCGTACCATCTCAGCTGTCGCTCTTCCCGCTTACTATTTATGTCGGTGACTCCCAGGCTACCACGAATGCGTGAACTCTTAATTTTATCTTTCAGTGATACTCTTGTCGACCACCTAAGCATTCGCATTTCTGCTGTTTCAAGTTGCCTAGAGTAGGAGCTGTACATAGTCCAGCATTCTGAGGCATACATAATTACGGGTCTAACGGTAGTCTGGTATACATTTCCTTTCAGTTTTATAGGCATTTTTGGGTCACACAAGACTCCTGTTACCGATCTGAATTTCATCCATCCCACAATTATTCTATGGTCAACATCCGCGGCGCACCCTCCGTCTTTGTGAAACATACTAACCACTGCTTATGCTTAAAATTACTATATAAATAAATAGCCACATGTACACCCCGCATCCATTATGTGGTATCCGTTAATCGTGTTCACGTGTCACCAGTCTCATGATCCTCCAGTCTGCTAGTCCTATGCAGCATATGTTGACCATGAAAACATTCCACGTTGCTGCGTGTGTTACCCTCCATAGCCATTTTGTTGCGGTCGGCTTTAAGATGAAACGGCAGAGCAACAACAATGATAGATTGGCAAAAGAAACAAGTTCCAAGCAGTTGTAACATACAATGAGAGTCTCTGATTGTTCACCCAAATATCACATTTACTTTTCCTTTCACTTTTAACTGAACTAGATTAAAGTTATGGATAAAATGTTCAATTCGTGTTCCAATATCCTATAATTGAAACTATTAGTATAAATATTTTAACAATGGAACACATCAAATTGAATACCCATTACCCGTGACGAATATTATAAAAGTTATAATAAATATGATAGGGATCTATCTTTGTCGTATCAGGTGCGTTTAATTAAGTTGGATCTGGGCTGCAATTCTGCGGTGGTTATCCTGTGTCACAGAAGGATTGAGACGCCAAGGGCTGTGGGGAGTCATTTAATGATCATTTCATTATCGTATGAGAGACCCTGTATGGGAGGACGAAGCCGAGGAACACCCACGGTTCAGGTGGTCGGTTGATATTTTGGCAGTGGCAGCAATAAGGCGCACGTTAAGTGACATATAGTGAAGGGGGGAAACATGTAAGAGGAATATTTTCATATTACAGAGAGAGGATGGTGAAGAAATGTTACATTTAAGTCTTTCAATTGTAATTCGCTTCTATTCCACTGTGGATCCGCTCCGTGATGGATTTCAAAACGAGGTGGTTGGCATCTTTGTATAGAATAACACATGAAATTAATCAGTGAATACAAACAAATCAGATCATTTCTAAATAATACAAACAATTAAAATTCCAAGAACCAATGTTCGTCTCATGCACAGTTCAATCATGTTAACAGATGTGTGTGAAAAAGCTATAAATTATGTAGATGAAGAGAGAAAAATATACTTCTTGTTCCGTAAAATCAGCACCCATCCACTTAAGCTACCGTTATTGTACGATTAGGCACATTATGCTTACTACGCGAACGAATTCTCTTAAAAAAAATAGGTTTTTTATTTACTTCCTGACCACAGTAAACTATAATTAGTTTATTGTGCAACCTATTCAAAATCTTCTACTTAAATCGATTTGACTAAGTAAATAATCACCATTATGTAATATCCCTATTAGGGTATAGGGTAGGCACAGAGATACATACTTCGTTCTATCTTTGTTATGTATACTTTACTCGACGCTTGGAGCATGCACAGGTCATCTATTATTTTTGCACCGACTGATTGGCTGTTGGCTTTATCTCGCCCTCGTTGCTGATACTTGCAGTGGAGGAAACTCTCGCAATTCCAACGTCAATTTAGTTTAAATCCGAAGCTGTGTCGTGTCCTCTTTAAGTAAGTGAGCCGTTGCACATCAGCAAACTGAGTAAATAAACGAGACGATCGGAGCTCACCGGCATGCCCCCTCCCCCGTTTTTGAATAATTGATATGACGGAAGTCATATGTATCCTTATACCCCCGAATGCTAGGCGGAAGAGATTCGTCTGTTTTTTGAATTGAGTAGCATAGCGCGGGGTTCGAAGCGGCGGACTTCTGCACGAAAGTCCAGTGCGTTACCGCTTTATCTACTGTGTGGGTTACAGATGTCCAAAACTTTTTAGTGGATGGCTTTTAGTAATAGGGGTAGAAGTTTGTCATGGATAGCTGTCTATTTTTAAGGCTGTATTCGTCCCTCTTTCAGAATAAGATCATCTAATATTGTACACATAAAATAAAAATTCAATCAAGTAAAGCAGCGATGTTGGTTGATTTTTTACATTAGAATGTCTTGTGTATGGTGTCTTTTTACTCAACGAGGAAGTGACCTAACAGCTGTAACAGTTGCGACATATAAATCGCGGCAACTTGGCGGTGCGTTTCAAGGCCCGATAAATGTTTCGACACGCGTTATTTTCCGCCCGAAATGCATCTATTCAAGGCTGAAGAATAGCAAGCATCTGACAGTAGCTTTTTACGGTCTTCGCGATTAAGCTGGGTGCACACGGGGGCTCTTTCATTTTATTACGCTGTTCCTATACAGTACAACCTGGCGGGTTTATATTCCTACTTAGAAGTTTCTTCCGACCAATTAGAAATATTCCAACCAAACTCTTATGTAAAGGTCTCCGTTGGATTTTTTTATTGGGTACCATCGGGAATTGAACCCCAGATTCCAGGGTTGAGAATAAGCTTCTTGTCAACTAGGCCACGGAGGTTTTCTTGGAGTACCTTGTCCATCTACTAAACGGTGACTTTCGTGAACTTGTTAAAATTTCTCCAGAATAGCTTCACAGTTGTCTGCCTTAAATAACTGCCGCAGGTTATTCAGTCTTGATTCATGATGCATGTCTTATTTTTGGACCTCGATATCTTTCAAATTTTCCTTAACTTATTAGATGTAATATTTGCAACTATTCAGTATGGCGCACGACGTGTGTAAGATATTACAGTTTTCGAATGTTAATGCTTCTAATGAGTTCTTTGTCATTCTGCATTCGAGCCAGTATTATGTCATCGTTTATTAAATACTGTAGAAATATCTACAATATTTGGTTTCGTTTTTTCCATTCAACTGACTTTTGGTCCTTATTATCCGACGAATAAATATCGTATTGGGTGAACTTCGCATTATGACGTTTTTTCCTGCCTCATTATGGCCAGAGTACTTACTTTATTTATTTATATGAATAAACGGTACAATGTACCTTATAATAAAAAAAATAATAAAAAAGAGCCAGAAGTGAGTGCTCGACACAATAAAATTGACAGAATATATATATATATATATATATATATATATATATATATATATATATATATATATATATATATATATATATATATATATATATATATATATATATATATATATATATATATATATATATATATATATATATATACAAAAAAATTATACACAATTACAACAAAAACAATCGGAATGAAACATATACAAAATTACATGTTACCAACACAATACAGGATCGTCCACAGGTGCACAGCCCGCACTGCGCAAAAAATACAAATTGAAAACGAAATATAATAGACTGAATCAGACAGGTGCAACTTCTCAAATCTTTTTCAGCACGGGTAAAAAAATCACATAAAAAATACCATTATCAATTAAAATGCAGTTCAAAAAAGTTTAAAAAAAAAAAGTGCAGATGATATTGTATATCGAACAACGCTGAACAAGTAATCTGTTTTTCGAGAAAAGGGTGTTTAAATTCATATTTAACTAAAATCTTATTAGTGTTGTTAACTCGCTAGTCTTCTGTACATAAAGTTATTAGTATAAAACCTTCGCTAGACTTCTCTCTTTGGAAAGCACAAGCTTTAGTGTTACCTAGCTAACACATGTGCAACCCACATTTCTGTACCCCGGAGGCATAAACCATCATGTCCACTTTTATCGATATCCTATTTGTACATATTTACTTTATCTTCAGAAACTTCTGTACAACACAATTCATAAGTTGAGTATGACATTTAACAGTAAACCGATAATAAAGTTTCAAGTGATAATTCTAAATCAAAATAATCGTCAAAACAGAAAGAGGATACAAACAATACAAATAATATAAACTCAAATCACAGTGCACCGATTGAGACTTTTGATGATGAAGTTGGATGGAGAGAGGGGAAGAGGGAAGAGGGAAGACAATAGGTAAGTATACACTTTTCGCTAAGATTAAAATTTCAAATTAAAGAAGTCACGTAGATCTTTTAAGTTATCGCAAGTGCTCAAATTGGTGGCCCTTCTGGTTCATGCACTGATGATAATGTAGAAACGAATAATTTGTTTTGATATTTGGGCGCATTCTCTTTCAACGGCTGCTATCAATTAATTAAATGTTGCCGATTTTGTGCCATAAATTTTATCTTTGATGAGTCCCCATAAAAAAAGTCCATTGGTTGGAGGTCTGGGAAGTTCAGGGGGTATTCACTGTTACTTCTACGCCCAATCAATTTGTTTGGCAAATTTTCATTAAGATAGGCCCTTACATGAAGATTGTAGTGGGGAGGCGCACCATCTTGCTGGAAATAAAAGTCTTCATCCCTAAATTCTTCACGAATGCGTGATATAACCAATTCCTGCAGCAAGTGTAAGTTAACGGCACGATGTAAAAGTGTGTATACATTGTTTTGGGTCACCCTATGCATACAGTTTCAAATCAGCCAATATACAGGTTGTCGCAAAAAATGTATCCACAATTTTAATGATTATTAGGTATGTATTTATTAGCATACCGTCCCCTTTCAACGTTCACAATAAACTACATAAATGTATGTCTTTATACTTAGCGCCTGTTTTCAAACTGATGACCATTCTGGTCTAGACATTGCTGGCAACGCGAAGCATTGGAATCACAAACATCGAGAATCATTTAATTTGGCATTTGGGCACATTCTCTTTCAATGGCTACTCGTAATTCATCAATGGTTTCAGGTTTTTAGCATAAACTTTATTCTTGAGAAATCCCCTGAAGAAAAAGTCTACTACCGCGTTTTCGTACTTCCAATAGCACTTCAAAATAAATTTTCTTTGTTCAAAACGCAGTCTGGTTTCAGCCATTATTTCTCAACGGTTAAATCTAAAACGGAAAAAATCAGCAAGTTACCAGCTATTTAAGTGTGGATACATTTTTTTTGCGACACGCGTGTGGATATTTTTTTGTGACGTCCTGTTTTATTTCATTTTCCACAGTGTAACAATGTTTGTACTCTTTTGAATAAATAGTGGAAAAGAGTGGTATTTACTGTCAAAATATTCCAAAGGAAAAAACATTATTTTTTTCTTTGCTCTCCTATAAAATTAGCAAAATGGATATGCGATCCCTCTGGGCTACACATTTCACCTTTTTTTTTTGGATATTTGAGGGACCATCTCGTTTATTTTAATGGGCATGCATTGAAGCATTTTCTTTATTATGAAATTTAATCCACAAAATATATTTTTCAGTGGTATGATATTTTTGCACATTGAGGTACGCTTATTCTATATAAAAATAAATAAAAAACAAAAAATGTTTTCGTGAGTTGATTCCTTTTTCAACGTTCAATATATCCAAATTAACAAGTGTCTGGTGATATTTTTTTTCGATGATTACGGGGAAACCCTGTTCAAGCAGCAAACAACATTGTCATCTACAATATACATGTTATATGCTTTGATATTATAGCGATCACTGTGATTTCCTTTTGTCGATGATTTTTAGTACCACTTTATGCCCGTTGCGAAATTGATTTTGATCTATCATTATTCAAAGGGAATGCGGGGTGAGCAACCTTAGGATCTGATACGAAGTTTAACCATGAACACATGGCCTGTTAAGTGAAGTACTCATCCATTCGTCAGTCAGATGCAGATTTAGTCAAGTAAATTCACTCACAGTTAGTTAATTATGAACAATCGTGTGGACCCAGCCCTAGATCGTGTAGTGCTTTTTCCTGTGCTTTTTAAAAAAAAAAAAAAGGTGCCGGAGCTCACTTCTTGTCAAGCTTTTTACTAAAAAAATCGTATTCAAATACCATTTAAATGAAAATTAACCTGTTCACCGCGTTAAAAATCAAATTCCACGAATCCTGTGCGCGGCACCATTTCAGCGTTTTTTAATTTCTAAGTTTAAACACATATTTTGTTTAGAACCACTGATATTTGATTACAACACCAAGTAAACATGACACTTAAGTAATTTTCTGATAGTAAATAATAGTCATTACTCTTAAGGAGACTCATTAAATAAAGGAAATAAACTAAACATTACGTAAAATAAACAAAGGAATGCTACGATCAAATCAATGCTTCATGACACTCACCCAATCAAATGCATATAGCACTAGTAATGTTTATTTACGTAAGAGAGACTTAGTAATGTTTATTTACGTAAGAGAGACTCATCGCAGGACTCGATCCGCGCGACAGGTCGATAATGCTGGAAATATTGAGAAACCAAAAAAATTCGGCGCTCTGTTTATTCAACAATATCTCATAAACTAATATATTATTTGACAAGGTTTTCAGAGATGTCGCTAGAATAAAGATTATTTTAAATTTTAGTTCAATTTTTATTCCGGTTTTGTGTAATTTTTTTTAAGTATTTGTGATTTGAAACTTGGATTGTCGTCAGATCACAGGCGTTTGTGCTTCCCGCGGGGAACACGTTAAAGCAGTTTTTATTATTTTAGACATGTCAAATCTAAAGTTAAACAGATAACTAAAAATCTACGACTGAAGAGTAAATATATAATAAAATTGTAAAAACATATAATTGAATATTTTCATCGAGCGTGGAGAGAAAGAGATACGGAGGCCTCCACCACATTCCCGAAGCCGCTCTTAGGACCGACGGCCCTCCTCCTATCAGCTTCACACGCAAGACAAACTTTAACTAGTTAGAAATAAAAATCAAGAAAATAACAATTAAAAGAAAGCATACAGTCTAATTGTTTTTGAAACATTAAAATACCGTAAAAAAGGTGGTGGAGCGCCGCTCCACTGCGCTCCACCGCAAAAAAGCACTGGTTACATCTCTATTTTGAACTCTGCCTAACCTTTGCCAAAACATGTTGGCTGAATACGATACGCAATTATGTTGCGATGTTTTTTTTACTATTTAAGCTGAACCTGTGTTGTTGTTTTTTGTTAATATTACGCTACATTCTTTTGATTGCGTCAACATTTCTTTAGTATAAGATAACACAGAAAGTTATTGTATAAACATAATAAAAGAAAACGTAAAAATTACTAAAAACAACATGTAATTAATTGTATAACGATTTTTTCTTTGTTTTTGCTGGATTTATTCGGAGCTCCTTTCTAAAATAAATATATTTTCTGTTTTAAAAATACAAACAAACCATCACGCCATGTCGCTTTTGGGGTGGCCGAACAGGACAGATTTCTATGCCTTTCTGTCCACGTACACAGCTTTCGCCTCGTTCACATTCTATCATACACGTTTTTCTAATTCTCACACTGCTTACCTTTCCCTTATTTAAAAGTTCTCTAATTATCTACGTCGTTCTTCATTCATTTAGACCAAGAGTTCCCTAAGTGATCGATTTGATTTTTTCTAAGGGTCGATAGTTTCAAAAACTATCGACCACGACAAAAAAAATTGGGGGTCGACGACAGCAAAAATAGACCCTCATTTCTACTGCTATTTTTTTGTTACTTCAAAATGTATATGATTCCAATAGGAACCTAATTAAGTAGTAAAATAATAAAAAAAAACACTTTTTTGATAAAAACATTACACACCACACTTGTGAACGAAATGGTAACATGTGTCATCAAAAAAATCTATTTTTTTGCTTTAATTTTCGTCAATCCAGATTTCAATATTAAATGTTGCACAAGATGATGCCACAATCCGTAGTCCTTTTATCTTTTTCAATCCTTAATTACAAGTGATTAAAATGAAAAGTTTGATATCTTGTGAAATATTTAATGTCGAGTACTGGACAAACTTATTAATTAGAGTAAGTAAAGTAAATGACTAATAAAAGTAAGTAAAGTAAATGACGGTTTTAAAAGTTTTTGGTAAAGGGGTCTGCGGCCGAAAAAAGTTTGGGAATTCTTGATTTAGACTACTATATTTGTTTCGTAAGTCTTTCGCAACACGTTTTCTTAATGTGGTCTAACTTTCAGAAGATCCCTTTCTTAATTTAACTTATAATATAAAGGTTTTTAAATGTTTAACAAATAATCTAAATGTTGCTTTATTATTTCACTATCTTTATTTTATTTTCGCGACAAGTTAAAATCTTAGGATAGCAGGAGGTAAAAACATGCGACTCGAAGATAAAGTTGAATCTGTGGACATATTTATCTTTAGTTCATAAGTTAAATGTATTTTTTTATTACCTACTTATCATATGTTCTTTAGGTAGACATTTTAAGTACATATGAACAATGTATAAAACAATAAAAATGTGTATTGTGATTTTATGAAATTGGAAAATCATATGATCCCTCGAGTTGGAAGACGGGAGTCTTACCAACTAGACTACGGATACTTTATAATAAGACAATATGCATGGTAAAGTGTATGGACGTGGTGGAAGCGAAAGTTGTGTGCCGGGATAGAATGAAGTGGAGATCTATTCCTCTGCATGTCCCGATAGGGGTATTGCGTGATGGTACCGTGAAAATAGAATATTTTGGGACCATGGTAAGGGACTAATGACTCCTGACAAGTACGAGGGGAAAATTGGACACTATTGTTGGGCAAGAAGAGTCTCCCCGGAATCAGTCTTTGGAGTTAAACAGTTGTTTCAGTTGGTGACGGACCGGGACCAATTTAGACAATGGTAAATGGAATTTGTTGTTCCAGGAATTCAGAGACGTTTGAATATGATGGGTACAACACCATGAAAAAGGACCATAAAATATACATTATACTGATATTTTTGCACTGTACTTGTACAAAAAAAAAACCAACCCACATTTCACCTGATCTGGAATAATTCAGGAAATATCTTGCCGCTTTGTATGGACTTATCGAGAGCAAAAAACTTGAAGATGTATTGTAATTTAACCATAAAATGTAACGGACATATTTTTGGACATACAGGCTTATCTATGCTTTTTTGGTATTTCAAATAAAATAAAACTACAATTATATTTTATAAATTGAAGTTCTTCCTGCAATATATAAATCTATGTGTCCAGGATCCAATAAACCAGGAAATTATCCGTCTCTTGTTGGACATATTTATAAAAATATTTTTGTATCAATATAAAATTAGATGTGTTTTTTCGATATTTTAAAAACCTTGTTTTGTGAATTGGATCATTTTTGCATAAGGTTACAAATATCGTTTGGATTCGATCCAAATACACGTTTATGTATACAAGGATCCAGGCACTTTTTTTATATTAAAAAAAAACATAGATCAATCTTGCATGTGTAACCATGCCAATTCCATATAGGTTTGATGATGAAATGATGTTTAAGAAAATGTTCTATTCAAACTCTAAATGATGTTTCCCCAACTATCTCAGTACAGTTAAAATATATTTGGGCATTTTTTGCATATGTCCATTACCAAAAATCATTCGAGTACAACAAAAAAGGGACTTGGAGCGTCAAGAAGGTCAAGAACGCCGAGAAGGTACACAGACGTTTTTGTTTTGGAGTAAAATAATTTTAAGGTACGCAGATGTTTTTGCTAAAATCTGAAACAAACAATATATCAAATGTTGCTATTTTGGAGTAAAATAATTTTAAGGTACGCAGATGTTTTTTTTCTAAAGTCTGAAACAAACAATGGATCAAATGTTGCTATTTTGGAGTAAAATATTTTTTAAAGATAATTACCGTGTCTGGGTCTGTGTGCGTCTGTATAAATCAGTCGTCAAGAGTCTTTTTATGGGGAAAGTTTTTTTTGAAATCGTAATTTAATATTATATTCTGGGAGACTATTCTGTATTATTCTGGGATAAATAAGGGATTCTCTCAACTTTGGTATTTTGTAACAACTTTATAATATCTCGTCGTTTAAAGCAAGTTTGATTTTAGTTAACAATTTACATTTTCTTTCTATTTGGAGTTTTGGATAATTTATTTGACTACATTTCGACTATTTGATATTTTTTAAGTCGAGAATTGTACGTACAACACATTTTAAGGTTTGCAGTTCTGAAACTTCCATATACGCATACAATCTTTCATTTATAAATTGAAATAATTACATATTTTAGAAATGCCCTAGTTTCGTCAAGAAAAGCCGAATAGAAGTTTAGAAAAAAATTCTTCGGTTTATATGAAATATACTACTATATAGTACAGTATATATTCGTAATTTAGTGCCGAACTAGATATGTGGGAGTAAAACGTGGGCGTATAAAAATATTGAAAGAAACCTGGAAATATGTGCACTGAGAATAATATGTGGCATGACGATGTGTGGCAGAAATTAAAATAGAGTTATTAAGAATGAATAAGACAAGACAATCTTGGAGGGATTTGGACATATCGTACGAATTGGTGATGAATGGCTGGCTGATCAATGTAACATACAATGCCAAAGGAACTAGGAAGTGTAATGAAGACCTATAAATTGCGACTAAAAAAATAATTTTGTAATGAGGAATGGTTCAAGTTAAAACAAATCGAAGGAACTGTATGCAAGATGTGTTTTGTATACAAAAATATAGCGCTCGTGTCATCTTTGCTTACACCGACAGTGAAACGGTGTGATGGTTTGTATGCTAAGGATAAAAATCAAGTGAAGATTACCAAAAAGTTATGGTTTTTATTTGTTTCGTTCTCGACACCTTGGCCAAAAGATAAAGATAACTCTGGAAATAATAATGGTTCTTAGAAAGGGCAAAAATATTTACCTGCTCTAGGATGCTTTTGCTCTCTAGGACAATGGTTCTTAAACTTTTACCACCCGCGGCCCCCTAAATGTCCTAAAATATTTTCGCGACCCTTTAGTTTTTACTAACATATATTACTAATCATTACGATTTATTTAAAAACAGTGATTTTATTTACTGATTATAATAACAAACAAATGAAACTGGCGAGGGTGGAGTGAACGGAGCGGTCGTCCCGGGCGCTACGAGTCCCCCAAATAACCTTTTGCGGGGCCCTCGGTAAAGAATCACTGCTCTGGGATGCTTTTGTTTCATACTTTTCAACGATGGTTTTCAAGTTTTTAACGGGACTAATAATAAAATATATAATTCCTATAGTCATTTAGATAGCAAATTCTCCCCAAGGGCGCTTTTTATGTGTAAAATAGAACTTTACTTATAACTGGAATATTTTAGTTTAATATTTTCATGCAGATACGTGTAGGCGATTTATTGCTTTGTAAAAGTAACAAAAACATAAAATGAAATATAAATCTCAAGAAAAATAGATTAAAAGATTGGAATTATTTAGGATTTGTGGACAAACGATATAAAATTATAAACAATTTAATTTCCCAAATTATAAACATAAAATAGTAGTTAAATTAGTGTAAGCATAGAAAAGTTACTACTGACTGTGAAATGAATCTAATATTTGGTAAATGTATCAAACATTTGGTAATATAACAGCAGAAAATTATTAAGGGAAGACGAACTATGAAGAAAATATGTTTTGAGGCTTTCGCGGATTTTTGTACCAATTGTATAAGGTCTTTTAGTGTGTTATATATACCACATTGTTTGAATTAATACGCCAGCGTTTCGAAAACGTTGCAGTTTTCATCTTCAGAATTTGTTACCAACATCGAAACGGTGAAGTTGATTACAAACAAGGAACACAGAAAGATCTTTCTTATACAACTGACGACCTCCGTGGCCTGGTGGTAAGACACTTGTCTGCTGATCCGGAGGTTGCTGGTTCGATCCCCGCTGGAACCCAGATTTTTTAAATAGGATTCCAGTCTGGTTAACACTTAGGGCCTATAAAAACATTTTTCTGGTTGATTGGAAGAGATTTCCACGTGTCAATAAACTAGCCAGGTTAGTGATATGAATCTATTATGCTTTTGATGTAATATACATGTTACATATCATTTTCCTGTTTGCTTTAGGCAGCGAGGACAGAACGTCAAACTTTCCAATCACGACATACTTCCTTCGCATTCTCCACGACCATACAAATGGCTTAAGAAGGGGATTTCGAATATTGCCAAGGATCATTTCTCACTTAACCTTCCATCATCTTTTTTATCTAAGATTGTGCCACAGATTTCTTCAAAATGATATTACTGTTCTCTTCAAGTTTGTTCCAAATATGTAGCGTAATGAAATGTGTCTGATTTTAAATGCAAAAAAAATAAAACTTTCGCAGACTCAATTTTACCAACAATAAAAAAAAATCATATGTGAAACATGAGAACATTAATTACTTGGCAAAAAAAACTAAACTAAACATTCAACCCACTTACTCGTAGATCCTCACATTTGTCTTTTATCCTTGTATTTTTAATTTAGAATTTCATATGTTGCTTTTAAATATAGTACATATGTACGTTTTGAGAATTGTTCTTAATTTTATAGGAATTCCCTACTATAAACCCGAATTCTTATTTTGTCTAGAAACATTTTATCTCACCTCGTGTGTTACCTAGTTCTCTCGTGAATGTTTTATTTTTTCAGTTTCGGGTCGAAATTAGACCGTACCTAACATATCTCTATACTTGCATACATGGCGAGGACAGCTATGATAGAACAAAAAGGAAATATCGGTATTATAAAAATAAAATGTTCACTTTGTGGAAATTCTTTATAAATGGAATAAGTTATAAGACTTGGTTTACTTCCGCTAAATTTATTAGCATATTACTATGTGCATTAAAACACACACGATGGTCCTCCTCAGATGACTCAGTAAAACTACAATAAATTACACTTTACATTGTACAAGGACTTATGTGGAATACAGTAAGTAGGGACAATACAGTAAAGAAACATGAAGAGGATAAATTTACTTATGTATTTTATTTTCATTGTTTTGTGTACATTGTTATCTAACGGGCTTATTGCTATACATAACTTTTTTCAACCAACCAGCTCGTTTTGAATACATTAAACTGTGTTAATCCATGATCGATTTTATAAATTAAATATCCATTTAATTCAAGTAAAAAAAAACACATAAACGACCAATCTCCAAACAATAATGATATAAGTAGATGAAATGAATAGGAAGAGGATTGGGATTGTTCAGCACGGAAAATAATGTCGACAGAACGCGAAGGTTCTTTCACCATCTGGTTTGAAACCATTGAAGTCTGTTCCGAAACTCTTGTCACGTCGTCATACTTCCTTAGGTTATATAGTAATCGTATACAAACGTTTTGAATCTCTCCAACCTATCCAACATCTCGTTGGCATCTAAATAGCATACTTCACCGTAATCAAGTAATGGAAGCATAAGACATCGGGACAGTAGAATTCGACTTAAAACAGACAAAAATGTATGCATCCTATTGAGATAATGTGGAGAAGCAAATATATTGCGACTTAACTTGGACATGATTACGCCAAATCAGATTAATCAATAAGGATTATCAGATTTTGACATGTTAATACGGAATCACAAAATTATCAAATTTAATAGAAGAAAAATGTTGCAAGGTTTTTGACAGGAGAAGTCAATTGATTGTAATTTTAGAGGATTCACGAGTAAACCGTTTTCTTTAGATCACTTCATGATATTAGCAACAGAAAAAAAAACATCTGGGAGGTGGAGCTAGTTAGTATACATATGAAGATCGTCTGCGTATAAATAATATTGATATCATAAATAATCCATTAAATGTATCTAATTCTTTGCCTCTCCTTACTCTATTCTCCATAAGACCAGAGATAACATAACATTTGTATATTCACTCCTTACTGTAGTATTCGCGTAGTCGGACTGACTCGTTTGACGGAAACACAGTGTTCGTTGAAATGCGCATGTTTATTGATATGCTAATAAATGTAGTGGGTGTAAACAATTTTTTTTCTTATTTAATTTCATTAATGTAGAAGTTAACATTAAATGGCAAAAAAACATGTCAAATAAACACAACATGTTTATGGCTAAAATGGTGAAGTTTTGGATTTGTCGCTTTATATTTTCTAGGTGTAAGTTTCACCCTTTCACCTGTACCAGAATCCATTTTCCAATAACAAATTTGGATAAAACGGGTGTGTATAATAATAATAATCATAACAACGGGATTTTGATTCCGGAAAGTTTAACATTGTTCGTACCTATATAGGAAACGTGTATTGTAGTTGCAAATAAATACGCATGTGCAGAACATGCCCAAGTTTATTGGGCTGTTTCGAGTTCTAATAACAGCGTTTCCGCAAACAAGAACTTTGAAGTTTAATTCAACTCGGCTCCGAGTGTTTGAGGACTTAAATTATGGCTGAAAACGATATTTGAAAATTTGCCTGTTTATTTTAAACATAACTTCGCACTTTGTTATTATAAATGTTTTATATTGAGCTAATATAAAATTTATAATTTATAAATAGTTGAAACCTAATAACACAAATCCTACGAGTATGTTTGAGTACATATTTCTCTTTTCGCTTTAACATGTGATGTTTTTTATGTAACAATGTTTTTTATGGAAAGAAATACATACATCACATCATGCCCCTTTTGAGATATCTAGAGAAGGCATATCTCTACGCCTCTATCCATGCACATAACTCTCATCTCGTCCACTTCCATACATTTCGTCATACGTGCTCTTATGTTTTTATTCTCCTTACCTTTCTTGCTGTTAAAATATTTCATTCTTTTCTCGGTGATTTTCTACCTGAATTTTATTGTTAAATACATATATACTTTTAAGTACCATCACACTGTGTTCCTTTTGGGGTTGGCAGAGTGGACCGACCTCTATGTCTTTCTATCCATACAGCTCTCGCCGCGTCCACAACCATACCTACATTTTCTCCCGTTTCTCACCCTTATCTTTCCCTCAATTAAAATTTTCCAACTATCTCCTTCCACTTTTTTCTCTATCTACTACTTCCCCGCGCTTCATTCACTCCAGATAAATATATGTGTTTTGTAAGTCTTTCGCAACATTATCTCAATGTGACCAAACCATTTCAAGATTCCTTACTTAATTCTACTCAAAATCCGTTTCTAACAAGCAGTTATTCTTTATTCGATTATTTCTAATTCGATCGAACATTGTAATACTGTGGTGTAATGGATAACACACTCGCCCGATAAGCAAATGTAATGCGGATTCGAGTCCCGTCAGGCACCTATTGCCACTGATACCTTTATCGGAGATTGTATTGTTGTTGCTTTTCTCCTTTTCATTAGAATATTTATTAATAGTAAATAAATCTAATTTGCATATAAATACAATTATTTACAGGCATCATTTTATCATAACACATCGTTATCAATATTTATTCTAAATATATGAGAGATACGTTCATTGTGATTCCCAATACCAGATGGTGTTTGTTGACTGCGTTTCCTTTAATAAAATCTTATGCTCGTCGATGTGGAGTAGGTAGTAAGTACCATGGTTGATATATGCCAGCGATTCGGGGGGGATATTGGCTATCCCTCATCATCCAGTTAGGATGGAAGCAGCCTGTCCAGGTGTTTGAAATTAAGTTGGTAGTTTGAGGTTTTCACTGTCTAAGGTCGTGTATGAACGGTAATGAAATTACGATGTTTATTTTCACTTTCTGTGTTTGCGAATCGATCAGCCGCTTCCGACACGATTGTCACGCCGTGCCGTGCTCATTCACTTTCATCTTTAATTGCCAATATTTATTCATTCTCTTTCTCTGTTCAATGTTGACAGCCCTACATCTTCTGGCTTCTCTTACGTTTTGTTATGGCACATGTCTTATATGGACATATAATAATGATACAAGGAAAATTTATATAGCGCTGTTTAGAGAGAAAACTTTCCTCAAAGGCGCTCTAACTCGGGACTCGAACCCACAGTGTCATCAAAATTGTTAAAAATAAATTCGATTGTATATATAAATTGAGTGTTAAGGATAGGAAGGTAACAGCTGCGGCCATTAGATTAGGTACTTTCCCGTATCTGCACATGTTAAGAAAAATATATTTGGTATGAAAACAACAGAACTTACCAAGCGAATACGAACTACAAAGAAACCTTTGTAGGTCCGATAGGTGAAAGTAACACATTCGGCTTTAGGTGTATTGTATTGTTCATATACCATCACAAAGAAAACAAATGACTCCTGCTAACTATGGCAGCGCCCGGTCGTCTTAGTATTTAGGACAAACATTTGTTTGTGGTTTAGGAATGATACCACTTCATCAAAGGCCTTGTCAAGTGAAATTGGTTTTATATAACCTCAAAATGGTAGTTTTTTCCATTTTTATGTACTTGGTACTCTACAGTTCGCATTTACAATGTAAATGAGAATGAAAAAAACAACAAAAAATTTTATACCATTTGCATGTATTTTTTGTGTAAAACATATTCCATAAATGTGTATGCTTCTCAAAAAAAGATTGTGACGAATGAATGATGAAAGAATGACTAAGCGAGTATACAAGTCAGAAGTGTAAGGTGTGCATGGAAGAGGTAGACCTAGGCAATGTGACGTCCAAATGAACCAGATTTCGAATAATTTATCAATTCATTTAATTAATTAATTGACGGCACAGTGTTTTTTTTCATAAACAAATGCACACAAGACAAGTTTATACAAATTATTAAATAAAATTGACAAAATTACAACACGTGATCTTAAACTCACATGTAGGTATAAAAAACAGTATTAATACTTACAAAGTAATTTATATGTGTATTTAAATTCAATACCATATATGTATGTATATGGTATATATGTATATACGAGTATTACAAAATATTACCAAATGTTGCCAAGTAGGCTTATAATAGAATATCTTACATGACCACCCATGAAGGGACACGGTGTGATGATATGTGTGCATGTTTTACACATGTATTTTTTTATGCTTGATGGTATATTTATTCATTGTACGAATAAGGGAATCCTGTTATGTGCAAAGAACTTAAAATTAAATAAAATAAATTATATTTAAACAAATCTATTCCACATTCGAGATATTTGAGCTAACGTAACTTTATTTTACACGTGCTTTAATGTAACTGATATTTTTAAAGAAGTTGAGACTGAATCGAGAATAAAGGGAAAATACTACAGAATGCCCCATAAGTCGCGCTCCAATTCTTCTAGTCAAGGCGCTATTGTGAATCTTGTGGCTTCAATTCTTGCACTCGCTTAATTTTATACGGAGGGAGGTAAGTCGCTTCTTAAAATTCGTTGTAATGTCGACACATTTCGAGCTAAGCTGAACGTCGTCTGGTTGAAGTTGCTCAACCATCAGCCGCACTCTGGAATCCTTTTAATCGTTCATTACCATTACCATTAGTACAATATATCCTTGGAATATTATCGTAGATCGCGTACTATCATTAGCGGATAGTACGCGAACTTCCGTCTCGAGACAAATTTCCTACTGATTTCTGCTGTTGAAAAGTGCAATTAATATCCTAATTAGCGCGTTGTGTTTTAATAATTGACGCTTTGTTTACACAATCAAGTTCGACCTCTTTCGTTCGTTTATCTGATGTTAAATTTTCCATAATAAAACTTAAGGATACTGGATGAGGTTTTTTTTAATTATTTGAATGACTGACTGATGCGCCATTCTGTGTCAAACATTACAACTAACCCTTGGTTTATTTATATAATTTATCCCTAGACAAGCATTCAACATCTGTATTATGTCAGATGCGTTTTAGACATTATTCCACAGAACATATTAACATAAAAGCCTTTACAACTCGCGTGTGGAATTAGCTTCTCGAATGAATTTCGATATGTTCCATATCTCGGTGGATACATTTAAGATAAAGTGCATTTATATACTTTTTAGGTTCAAAGAAAATCATGAGCATCATTGTTAATATTATTATTATATTTTAGAGACTTGTATTAATTAGTTTCTTTCACTATGCATTTTATTTAATGTAATTGGGTTAAACCTGTATCAAATGTTAAATAAAATAGTATTAAAACTTGACAAAGTTTTAAATTCCAAGATGTGCGAATTCGCGTTTCAGCGAAGAAATGTACAATCATATATTCTTTGAAAGCCCATTAAATGGCGCGTATCCGAAGTTCTATAAAGATCTGCTTTTGACGAATAACTCCACGCCAACCATTATGAAAACGCTCATTATTATAGTTTCTAATAAAATGAAGGTATACAAATTGTATTTTTATTTGATACGCCTGGTATTATTTCTAATTTTGATAGCGTGAGCGTAATGTTACGCTTTTGCATATTCTGTATTCTCAATGAACGTAATTAACTCATCGTGGCTCACTTAACTGGGAACGCCCAAATTGGGTAAATAGACATTAAATTTTTTTAACTTATTGGCGACTTCTGTGGCCAAAATGGCAAAACGCTTGTATTGCTATACGTTTGGTTTTGATTGCTGATGGCACCCAAAATATAAAAGGTCTGGCGTCACATACCGGCGTTTTAAAATCTTTCTAGTTGGTTAGAATAAATTGTCATGTGGCAATAATCCAGTCAAATTGTGATGTATACAACGGAAGTCTACTAATACTATACAACTTAACCATAAAATAAATATTTTATGATTAAATTGTATTATATTAGACTTCCGTTATTTATGTATTCGTCTCATTCGTCAGTCATATTTCGCCCGGGGAGAGTATGGTGATAATTATGCTCACTGGCAATGTTGAGGGTCGCATAATCCGAGGTAGATCACCTATGCGCTGGAGCGGCCTTCCTTTGCCACGGGCTTTTCGGATAGCTGATTGCCAAGAGGACTGGAGAAGGATGTGCACAGAGTACACAATTTTCAGTATGGGTCACGTTCCTCAGCATTAAAGTCCCTACGCAGAAGAGAAATATTTTATCGGCGGAATATATTTTCGTTCATGGACACGTTTCGAGTTAAGTGGCGTTACCATTAATATGCACAATTTGGCAGAAGAAAAAAATGCACGTTTTTAAATATTACGTCAGATTATATACCTATTTCTGGGCGTAGGTACATTTCTGACAACTTGAATAGCAGACGCCTGTTTTCCAACTCTTTCAAGTCAAATAAATATCGCGAAGTTTAATTTATCTCGTATGATGTGGTTTCCAATTTCAATTAATATTTTAATCTAATTAAAAGGATTGGAAGTTGATCAAATATCACATACGAGTATACCATATACCCCTAAACCTCAAATTATGGTGTTTTCCAATGGTTAAATGAGATAATAAAACATATCCGTAGATTTAGATTTTTGTAGAAATACATCGATTGCTATAGAGGATTTAACGGCGCTACTCTCTTGTGAGCGACACGCGTGGGTTATAGGCTCTAATATAATGGCAGAATCTCTATTCAGTATGAGAGCTTTATTCACATCATACTACATAATGTATGGTATTCAAGTGCACTTCCACGAATGCAGTACAACCTGACGGGCTTATTTCCAGATGGCAATTTCTTCCGAAATATGTTTATAGGACCTTATGCGAAAAACGAGACTCTTGTTTGATTTGTTTGGTTGGAGAATAATTAATTTTATAAATCTCAAATCTTTTTAAAATGAAGTATTATTTTACTCTCTACGCGCTTATCTCGAAAACTACTGTGTGAATTTTGAAACCGTTGTATACATTATTTATTCCTTGAGAAAAATTTGAAAATAACGCCGTCTCTGGGATGGTGAGTAATGAAGATAAATTTAATTAAAGTTGGGGGGGGGGGGGGGGGATTGTCGTCAATGCGCACATAAGGTAGTCAGATTAAAATAATAATTGTTTTAAAAAAACGCAGAGAATTTACCTAGAGAGGACGAACTACAAAGAAACTTTTTTAGATCTACCGATACGTGATGGTAACATAATCGGTTTTAGGTGTAGTATACTATATTGTATGTGTGTACATATATAATCATAGTTTCTACCATACATATATAATCATATTTTTCTATTATTCCTTCCAAAAAGGGTTGTTTTCAAATGCTTTCTAAAGGTGCACGCACATCCATATATCTAACACTTTATTTTAGAGGTTGACTATTCTACGCCACGGAACCTGTAGCGGTAAAAGCTCTGTCGTTAGGTTACCTAATTTCCTCTGAAAGACTCTACTTAAAAAACGTCTTGAAAGCTTTCTTGTTTTCAACTTGCCGAAACTTACTCTACAACATCATCTACAAAATCTGAATGTTGTCTCTCTAATTTGCAAATTGAATGGCGTTTTGGTAAAGAGGTATATGTCATCAATTACTTATTTGTCAGGAGTACCAAATGAAGTTTTGCAACACTTGTATTTGTAAACTTTGAATACATAAATGTATTTGTAAACTTTGAATACATGCATTTGTAAACTTTGAATACACTTGTAAACTTTGAATACATAAATTATTTATCTATTCAAAATTTACCTCTAAAATTTACCTGAGGTCTGTATTTCAGGAATACAAGTGTTGCAAAATTTCATTTGGTTCTCCTGACAAATAAGTCATTGATGACATACACCTCTTGACCAAAACGACATTCAATTGTGGTGTAAGTTTATATTCACTCACTCTTGTGACGCCACTGATGGCGTGTTTCTATCCTGAGGAGATTTGCGCCAGTCATGAGCACTCCACTCAGGCATTATTCCTTATTCTCTTTCGTACAATATTCATATTTATTCGACTTTCATCACTGATTGGTACTACGTGGCCAAATCGTCTCGGAGTGCTGTTTTTCATTCTATTTAGCACTGCTGTGTTTGGTTCACATCTTTAGTAACTACATTCCATGTTCTGGTGTACATTGATCAACCACATATTACGAGTATTGTAGGTGCATGTATTTTCTACTCCAATAATGTATTATCCACATCCACGTATAAATACACATAATATATAACTTTTCTTTTCTTTTCAGGTGAGTAATCGAATTGCTTGGCTCTTTCGACAATTTTTTTTGCCACACAGAATAAGGTTACTTTTAAATTTGCAGTAAGTAAAATTTTAATTTTTATCATGTATTCGATTCTTCTATATTCATACACACTCTTATAACTGGTATATTACGATTCAAAACTTCGATTGAAATTTACTCGGTGAGTGTAACGAAGACACCTTGAAACTGATAACGATTATCCACCACCAAAAGGAGAAAGTTAAGAGTACTTGATACATATAATTCGAGCAGAAAAATATGAGATTCTTCAACTGATATTGCAGGGGATAATTCACGACAGAAGAAGTTCGAGAGAAGACGCATCCCCTAGTTGAAGAACTTACGGGAGTGGTTTCACTGTGGTATTATATCTTTTTCAGGGCTCTACCTCAAAGATACTCGTATCCGTGATGATCGCCAACCTCCGAAAGAAGAAGAAAATAAAAATTGCGCTTATCACAATGAAAAGACAAACAGGCACCCTTGAATATTATCAGGTTTCGAGATCCTTTAATACTCGTATATAAAAAAAATTCCTGTATGTTAAAAATTAAGGAATGAAGAAAAAAAATCCACGTAGTGGAAATCTACCGAAATTGTGTAACAGTACACGTCAACAATTGAAGTAAATAAATTGTGTTTGATTGAAGTTTCTATTTGGACTGGATGCGGTATTGAATGGGCGGTATTGATACGAAGAATGCCGATGATTCCGTATTTTAATGTTAAACGTCACCGATTCCTATTCCAACCGTGTCGATAATACTAGATGTTGTGTACTATCAGCCTAGAAATATGCAAATGAGATGGCGTTGAGACTTTTGACGGGGCACAGTGGCCAAACCATGGCCAGAAATTGATTGAATGTTGCCATAAAGTCTTCTGCGCCAATCTGAGGAAGGTTTCTTTTCCTCTCCATGTGGGAGCGAAGATGATTAAGAAAGATCCATGTGTTACATGGTATGCGGTGTCCCACCGGCACACTTCGATGGATGTGTCCATGTCCTCAAGCTTTCAGTTCTAGCTCTTAAGGAATCGACATTCCGGCGATCCTTCAAAGGGCTTGTGGCTAGTTATAAAACTCTCTGTGTGACCTAAGTCTTCGCTGTGTTTGGCCATACATTAGGTAATTAGGATCGACAAATTGTTTGTATTTCTCATTTCTGCTTGAAATATTGCGGCAGATATCAGAAGGAGGTGGTATATCAGCAAGTATGTAAACTTTTCCTTTGGAGTTGGTCTGAGACATCCAGCTACCGATTCTCGTTCTGCTTTGGCATGATTATAAACAAGGCACTAGAACGAATATTTAACGTAGCTGGGCTAGACCTCTGTGGATAATGCTTTTTTAACGGAAATTTGACATGATTTTTTTCTAGGGCTAGCTCTTTATTTTTTTTTTTTTTTTTTTTTTTTTTATCCACTTTGCACGGATTTCTCCTGTTACACAAAGAGGGTTTGCTTCTAGCGTTAGCTTATTCGTTAGGAATAATATCAGCCAGGATTCTTCTCATACTGCTAGACGGTACCGAGAATATATCAACCGTGTCATTCAGTTGGTTCAATATCTCTATACCACGGGTGACTGAGTGTTTAGCCATGATATTCGTCCTGTAAGTTGGTATGTAGAACAGAGGGTGATTCCTTGCACGGATATATTTATTGGGTACATATAAACTTAGTGCTTCTAGAATCGCGGGACAGTTAAAGGAACCTTGGAAAACCTTTATTAGGAATATCGCAATGGATTCTTGCCTTCTTGTTTCAAGGCTTCTATAGTTACACACCGTGAGAAGTTCGGCATGGTGAGCATATTTTGGGTAATCGCCCTTTGTTCTGTACCATAGATATCTGAGGAATTTTTTTTGTATTTGTTCTATATTGTTTTTGTATTTGAGCTGGTGAGGAGCCCAAACCGTAGATGCATATTCTAATTTGGTTCTAATTACATAATTATATAAGTTTCGGAGGATATCGGTGCTGTTAAATTCTCTTGATATTCTCATTACAAAACCGAGTAGTTTGTAACAGTCCGATATCAAACGTGAGACATGGTTAACGAACGTGAGTCCGACATCGAAGGTTACGCCCAAATCCTTGAATTCAGAAACTCTGTTTAGTGCCACTCCCTGTATAGTATACTGATGGTGGATTGGTGAAAACGATCGACTATAAGATACACAGACACATTTATTAATGTTGAACAGAAGATGATTTAGCTCACTCCAGGAGACTAGGGAGTCTAGGTCCTGTTGTAACTGTGCACAGTCCTGAGGTGAATTGATCTTTTTGAATATTTTCAAGTCGTCAGCGAACAATAAACATGTCGAGTGACTTATGGAATTTTGAATGTCGTCTATTAATATGAGGAATAGTAGGGGACCTAAATTGGATCCTTGTGGTATACCAGATCTTGCGATAAATTCCACAGAAGACTTGTTACGGATTGTTGCGTATTGAGATCTTTCTTTTAGGTAAGATGCAAATAATCCAATTAGATTATCGCTGAAGCCAAGTTTGTGCATTTTCTTAAGTAATATATCGTGATCAACTTTGTCGAAAGCTTTCTGAAAGTCTGTATATATTACGTCCGTTTGTGAAAGTTCGTCTAAGTTTGACGCAATCTGTTGTGTGAGAGAGAGAAGATTAGTAACAGTCGATCGTTTTGGCAAAAAGCCATGCTGGTTTCCAATAAGTCTTGTTGATACTTGGTGGGTCAATTGGTTGCACAGTACAGTTTCAAAAATTTTTGGAAGCAAAGAGAGAACAGCTACAGGTCTGTAATTATGAGAGTCTAACGGGTCTCCCGATTTGAAGATAGGGCAGACCCTGGTTGTTTTCCAGCTTACGGGAAATGTATTGGTATTTATGCTCAAGTTAAATATGTAGCAGATGGGATCACACACGTATTTCGCACAGACTTTGAAAATGTCGGCTGATAACCCATCTGGTCCGATTGCTTTGTCGGTTTGCAAGGAGTTTATGCTTTTCAGCACGTCTTCCTTAGAAATGGAATGGAGCGATATGCTTCTGCTGTCTGACGAACTGTTTAAAATATTTTTTGTGTCATATTTGGCCGCTGAATCTACGTAAACTGATTGAAAATATTGTGCAAAGTTTTCTGCAATCTTTTGGGAGTCTTCGGTTATACTGTCTCCCAGTTTCATAGATTTGAAGCTAGTTTTATTCGTTTTTCTATTTTTTACATGATTCCAAAGATTCGAAGGGTTTCCTCGGATGTCGGTCTCTATCTTGGCTAAATACTCATGGCGCGATTGTTTTATTTGAGTTTTTAATTTGGCTCTCAGCCTCGAGTATTCTAAGTAATCAGCCTGGTTTCTGCTTTGAAGATACTTGTTATGAAGTTTGTTTTTATTTTTGAGATCTCGGATTATATCGACATTGAACCAAACTGGATAGTTGGGCAAATTTGGTAGATTATGTTTCTGTGGGACGCAGATATCTAGCGTTCCGTAAATGACACTATGGAAGTACTCTACGGCTTCGTCAATATTATCTATGCTATACAGGGTGTTCCAGTCGAAATGTAGTAAAATATTCTTTAAGAGTAAAAAAATTGCCTTTTGGTAGTTATATGTAGGGCGGGAGTTGCGTGGGGAGGGGGGAGGAGCCCTGGGTGGCGAAGGGCGATACTTGCGACCCCTCCCACGGCCCACGCATCTCACCTGGATCTCCACGGAGAGTGTCGGATGATGTCTATCTTCCTTTACAAAGCATTCTAACGATCTGTCCACCTTGCAGTTGGTATTGCTTAATACTAGGTCCAGCATATTGCCGTATTCGTTATTTATGTGATTGTATTGGACAAGATCGTTGGACTGAAGAAAACAGTCATAATCCAACAATACTTCCGTGGATTCGTTATTCAAATTAAAATCTCCTATAATTAAAACATTTTTGCTGTGTAACTTAAGATTGTCCGAATTCAGAGTCATCAAATTTTTGTCTGGTTTCGTCGGCACCCGTGCACTCGAAGTAAACTACACAAATATATATTGTTGTATTGTTTATCCTGCACCTCACCCAGATGTCTTGGTCCTTTGAAATTTCTAGCTCAAATATGCGTTCACAGGGAATCCTTTGGTTTACAGCCAATAGCACCCCCCGCCCGCGCTCGCCCGCGTCACTCCGGAACACGTGGTATTCGTTTGTTTCGAACAGTTCTCCATTTTGAACAGACGGACACAACCAGGATTCCGTGAGCGCTATTATGTCCGCATTTTGTAATAGCGTATTGTCCCGGAATTCTTGGAGTTTGATATTGAGACCTCTTACGTTTTGATACAAAATTCTAATTTTTCCTGTTTTGCTCATTTCCTAGACTTGGCTTTTTAGCTTTTAAAAATATAAATTTGGAGACAGCTATCCCAACTGGCCAACTAGCAGGGTCGTTGAATTTTTCAGCTAGCTGCTCGGGTACTCCAATTTTAAATGATGCGTATTGTTTTTTCGTAGGGAGTTTTTCAATTTGAAAGTCTTCTTTCTCGATAGACCTCACATATGTCAAAATATCGTCCGTGGTTGTCTCTGGGACAAATCTCCAAACGTGTAGGAAGACTGTCCTTTTTACAGCCTTCAGATCAGTGTTTGTTTTTGAACCGGTAGTTACTACTGACCTTTTGGTCTTACGTTTGACAAGTTTCCAGTCACTCGAGCCTTTTGGTGCTGAATCGTCAAAATCTTGGTGAGAAGAGGTTGTTGGGTTTTGCCTTGTAGCCTTATATAGGCTCCCTGTAGTCAATTGAAAATTGTTCACAAAAAAGTTCTGTTACAATGTTTTTCATTTATGAATATGTCAATCATTTCTTGCTATTCACTTTTCTTTGATAATCATCAGGAAATGTTAACAATCTTGGGCCTAACTCGGTCATAGGTTGTACGAGTATTTTACTTCACACCTCTCGACATATACCCACGTGAAACCGGGTTAGACCGCTTGTTATGAATAAATAGAGGTTGACCCGTGTCAGTTTGCTGATTACAATGATGCGTTTAATTATCTGTAATCGTAATGAAGCCATTTTTTCTTTATAGCGTAGTAGACCTACTGGCACATACGTCACGGTGCGATTGCGAGACATATTCATAGTTTTAATTCAATTGTAACAATTTCCATTACGCGACGAGTGGTCAGTTCTCAGCAGCCAATATTGTGCGACGCATCTAATGTGGGCTGTCAGATATTCTGTGAATTGACGTATTAAAAGCACTTCAATGTTTTATGTGGTAATGATGAAGGATAATTGAATCGTTTTGTGACCCCTAGGGCACCAGTCAACATTAAAATATCGTTCAAACACAGCCTTAACATATGTTTTATCCACCGAGTTACTGCACACATTCAAGTAGTGCTCAGTCATATTTTCTTATCGTGTTCACATTACGATCACGAGTGCAAATGGGTTAGTCCAGTGGTCCCCAACCTTTTTGTCGCCGCGGACCGGTCAACGTTTCATAATTTTACCGCGGCCCACTGGGGGGGGGGGGGGTGGGGGACATTGAATGTAGTTTTTTTTTAAATTTAATTACAATATATTTGTACAATATATAATAATAACATTTACAACTGTGGCACATAAGTTATAGTGACAAATAATAGTAGAGAAAATACAAGGTTTGTGGGAAAAATGAAGAAAAAATATATAATAACAATGAAGGATTATTAAGTTTGGATTGATGGGTATTTTCAATATTTTTAAGGTTCAACGGAAGGTTGAAAGTATTTTTTTCCAAGATAGAGAAAATAATTTATTTTGAGAATGCTTAGGGTTAAATATCGGGATTTTAATGTTATTCTGATATCTTGCAGATATATTAACTTGAAAGTTATTTATCTATTTTCTTTAAAAGTTTTGATGTTGAAGTTTTATGTGTTTTGATTTAATATTTTTAATTGAATCGTGTTTATTTTGGCTCTGCCAGACCAGACTCCCGGTACATTATTATTTAGATACATATTGAAATGGAAGAGCCACGTCCCGTACAGCTCGTACCTATAAGGAAGCTTCCAACAGTTAAGTACGAGTATATATCCCGATTTTCACTTTTTTAAGTATTGATAAGATCTCAAATCTCAATCGATAGACGTCTCGACTCGATCTTCGACAGAGGACGACTTTTGACATCTTATGTATATATTAAGTATATAAAATATATAGTATTTGCCTTGTTTAAGTTACGGCAAGACCACCTTCGGAATCATGGACAACTCCGCATGCGGCATGCATATGGTAGTGTGGTGTTGTTTTATTTCGAAGGTATTGTCGGAAGGTCGGTGGTAACTTAGCGTGAAGGGGTTTTCAACGGAATAATTATTTTTAGCTATAATTAAGTTCTATTGGGTATGTTCGATTTTTCAAAAGTAATTTTGATTTTAAAGCAGGCCCTTGCGCGGCCCAGTACCATTTGGTCCACGGCCCGGTACCGGGCCGCGGCCCATAGGTTGGGGACCACTGGTGTAGGGTATTCTGGTGTTCGCTATACATATGTTACTTGCCACATTGAATGTCATTATCTTCTTGACCTTTGGCACCAAATAACGCCTTTTTCTTTACATATTTCCCAGATGTGGGGAGTTTCTCCTTCCATGTCTCAACGATCCATATTTTGGTCCCGAGTATCTCGAGACTCTGCTGCAATCTATTAGTTTTCGTTGTTTCCTGTTTTTAATATTGTGTTTTTAAAATAGGAAAATATTAAATTTATTTTTCCAGGGCTATAAGTGTTGTTAACATACAAACATACGTACACACAATAAACGCAAACTATTTACATTGTAACCAAAAGTGAAATATTGGCTTTCAACACATGGTGTTCATTGAGTAGATTTGAGAGCGGTCTCGTATGACTTGTTTCCGACGTATTATGGCGCATGCGATACCAAATGGTCGACACTATAATTTATGCATTACTCACGGCAAACAGTGCAAATGCACTTGTACAATTCCGAGGCAATTGAATGTTCTTTTATATTTCTAAACTTATAGTTTATGGATCTTGTTGATAAGAGTTCCCAGTGCTCAGTTTATGGACAACAATTAAGATATCTCAGTCAGTTTTCCATTATGCTTTCATTTCAAACGTATCTGCCTTTTGAATGCCTATTTAACTTATCCACCAGCATGATCCATCTCACCTTCCTTCAACAATACAATATTATCTTCGTGATGATGCCTTTGATGGTTTTTAAGAATCTGCACCACTTTGGATCTAACATAAGTGTCACTACAGGGGTGGGGTATCTCCTAAGTTACATAACATCTTTCAATAATTATTTTCAGTGCGGCCTTTGGTCGTCAATCGCTCGAACCCTTGAAGAAAATTCATTCTACAGCAGTGGTTCAACAACATGAAAAGACCGATTGTAGACCTAGTTTAATCGAAGTTACCAGTGGTTTTTGACAGGTGTCTTATACTAAATTATAGTTCGTTTTGTATAAATACAATGCTCGTGTTGAATTTGATCGATCCTTCGTTATGTTCATGTGGAGAGATGTAGACCTTGTATTCTTATCGATGGTTATTTTTCCGTTTCTCTCGGCGATGAAAGATCTATTTGGATATTCCTGAGGCTGTGCTATGGTTAAACAGCTTACGCATCCAGCTGTGAGAAAGAACTGTACAACATGCATTTCCCTTCTCCTGGATTTTGGTTTTATTAGTGATTTGACAAATCAATGAATGATTCCTAGTACGTAGCATGTTTCTGATTTATCTTCGCTTTTTTGGTGTAATGTGAGTATGGTGGGATTTAATTTGTCTTCTGTTGAAATGTGATTTTTATTCTAATACTTTTTTATTTATTTTTTGTATGTGTTTAAACCTTCTTGCCTTAGGACTGCAAGAGTGTTTCGTATATTTCATTGTAAAAAAATAAAAAAAGTATAAATAAATAAAATAAGAAGAGCGTTTATGTTTAATGATAAGCACTATCATTTGAGAGCGTTTATGGTCGATGATAAACACCATAATTTGCGAGCATTTATGGTTGATGATAAACACAACTTTATCTTATGCTGACTACTTATAACAAGTTGATTAACTCGTACGAATGTGTGCAGATGAGATTAATAATTGAGATAGCTTTCAAAGCATAAACATTTTTTGATGTAGCTATATAAATTCTAAAATATTTCAAGGATTCCCTCGTCGTTCAACTGTAAATACACACATCGTTAGGAGCTTTGCCATGTTTATGTACAATATAATAAATATCGTCATACAGGTGTTTATTTTATCTTTTAATTGCAAAATTCCTTCGAGTTCTTGATCCAGTTTGAAGATAAATCATGTCAATATTGTATATGAAATAAAATCAAGCCAGGAAAATGGGGGTTTCATGGTTGAATTTCATCTTTAAAACATACTCTGTATGATCCTGTACAAGTCTAGCTGGATGTTTCCTCGATTATCTTTGAACAGGTAAAATGTGGGTTCAGTTTTGAACGGGTAAAACGTGGGTTCAGTCCCTTTTCCATAAATATATATGTCCATAATATTGTAATAACAATAAAATTATAAATTAAAGCAGACACTCCTCAAGGGCGCTCTAACTCGGCAGTCGAATCCATTTTTATTGACATTAAAAATATAACAAAAAATAAAATAAGTTGGGTTTAAGAAGTAAACTTAACAATGGAAGACGAAATCTCTTTGTAGGTCTTCCGATATGTGATAGTAACACTTTCGGGCTTAGGTGGAGTGTAGTGCACGTGTGTTGTGTTCATATATAATCATATATATAGATAATATCTCCCAAAAAAGATTTGTCTCCAAGCTATATTCATAAAGCTGTACACACCACCTATACTATATATCTAACACTTAAGACACACCATTCCAAGCCACAGGACGAATACTCGATCATATTACCTCGTCCTATTGGATCGATTTGGAACAATCTATTCATTTGATGAAGATGAGATCGACCTCAAAATGTTCTTCTCAAACACATATTCGAAACATACAATTAAATGGATACATTATATTATATTAATGAACTTGAATACAAAGAGACAAAGTTTGAAATCAATCCGTTCGCGATACTTTGAGCCAATGTAGATTTTTTTAGATGTACACTTTTATGATAATATTTATGTCGTCATTGCTGAGCCTCGTAGTCGAGGATCTCCTCGCCATTCGAACGTCAATTCAGTTGGAAAACAAAACTGTGCCGTGGAGTTTGGTTTCTAAGTCAGTGATCCGTTGCATACCAGCAAACTCACCAGCTTTTTTTTTTTTTAAGAATATATTGACAGAAGTCATGGGTATCCCTATACCCCCGAATACTAGGTGGAAAAATACCTGTATCATTTGTAGGGGAATATCTAGTACGGGTTTCGAACCGGCAACCTTCCGCACGGAAGTCCTGTGCGTTACCGCGCGACATATTTATGAGACTATTTTTCAGTCTAGTTAGTAGCTGTATTGAAAACGGACTGTAGTCATTTTCGAATCGGAGAAATTTGCCAATAAATACAATTACAATAATACAGAAGCGACACGACACGACAAATTAATCAAAAATAGTTTTTATCTTTATTGATTCAGGGCATCAACGTATAAATGTTGAATCTTTAATAATAAAGAAACCCGAAGAAACAATATAATTTATTTGCCTATTGAAAGAGAGTTTACTATTTAGATAAGACACCGAGGAATTTTATGCTAAATCTTGGAAAAAAATGTCCAGTTGTGTTACCAGCTGTAACTGTGAATGGGTTGGGTTATGCTGGTCATCACTTGCATATTGTAATTAGTAAATAAAATGTGTTTTTTTAACACACCAATTGACTAAACGTGTAAACAGACAAACGTGAATGATAAATAATAAATTGAATACGCAAATAATATCTATATATGTTAAGCTGTGCCCCAGTAAATAACGTACACGTGGCACGAGATAATGCGAAGAATACGACATTTCCCAAGAGATCTGGTCTAGAAGAAAGCTATCTAGCGTGAAACACGAGGAAGTTGAAACGAAATGCAAATGAACGTAATTATGCAAAAAGGACCCAACCCATATTTTTACCTGTTCTGAGATAATTGAGGAAATATCTCGCCGCTTTATGGAACAAAAATACCTAATTGAATAATAAAATACTCATTTAATGGGGCTTGATATTTTTTTAATTAACAAGATTGATCTATAATTATTCGATATTTAAATAAACCCCAATAAGTGTCTGCTTTGAAATTGTTCCGACATAAATAAGTTGCGAAATATATTTGAGGAAACAGTTCTTGGGAATAATTTAAAAAAAATATGTTCTTTTTCTCAGTCAAAAACTGTAAACCTTTTCATACGTGTATGCTTGCTTGTACGTATTTGGAATATGCCAAGTATTTTCAGGCATATACGAGTATGTACATGAAATAAATGTTTCATTTTTTCCAAGTATGTTTTTTAAGTCTGGACAAACACCGTTGTGGTTTCACATTGTACACTTATTATATAATATTTTTCTAAATTCCTCGGTGAATATGTTGGTTTACTCTCATTAACAATTCATTTGATCGTCCAACTTTGCTTCAATAAATTATTCAGAATTCCGTGTTTTAGTCAAATAAGCGTTTTTCTTTATATGTTTTTTTCTGTGAGTGCAAGTGACGTAACATATGGCACCTGTATCTTTCCATTCATTGATGTATGTACGTAACAATGCAAAAAAGACCCAACCCATCAAACGCATTTTTTTGGTTTATTTGAAAAAACATAGATCAATCGTAAATTTAACATACCAAACTCGTTAATTGGTTATTTTATGGTTAAATTACGTCTTAATTTGCTTTGTTCCATACTAAGTGGACCTCCGTGGCCTAGTTGGTAATAACGCTTGTCTCCCAACACGGGGGTTGCGGGTTCGATTCCCGTTGGAACCCAATTTTTTTAAAAAAGGACTCCAGTCTGGTTTTCATTTAAGGCCTCTTTAACATATTTCTGTTTGGTTGGAAGATATTGCCACATGGCAATAAGCCCGCCAGGTTGTGTATATAATGAAAGTGTGATACAATACAATACAAAATAGTGACGAGATATTTCTTCAATTATCTTAAAACTGGTAAACTATGGTTTGGGTAATTTTTACATAATTACGTCCATATTTTAACGTATTAATGTAAAAATAATCCAATCCACTTTTTACTTGTTTGAAACTTGTGGAGGAAAATAACGCCGCTCTGTGGTATGAAATGAAACTAAAATAATTGAGATTTTAGTATAAAATATATATAATATATTTATTTCACAGTGCTAAATTTTTCCATGCATGATTTTTCAAATCATCCAAATTTCTTTTGCTTGTACGATTATGTGTCAAGTGCATGACAATGTATTCGTAAATGTGATTCACAGGTCATGTGACAAGAATCTGGAATTGATGTAATTATTGACTTCTCATTATTACGATGTTTTTCTTTAATTTTGTACTGCTGTTCCGTAATCTCAGAGTGTCAACATATCTCGTGATGGGTGAGACATGTGCGTGTATCGAATTATTGTGTGTATGCTATTTCACTTAACTTTGGAGACTTTGAATCTTGTAACAAACGTTTTTTTTTTCTTTGCATTTTTTAAATTTGTGACTTATGTTGCATAACATAACATGCGACTGAACTGTGGCTCAATTATAACTAATTACACTGGAATACAATTAAAGTGGCGTACAATTATGCGTTCCGAATACTCATCAGAAGACCTTCATACTGCAGTGCTTCTAAAATGTTCGCCCAGGTAAGGATCCACTCATTTGTGGTATTGTTGCGACATAATGCCAGGTTTCTGGAGCAGAAAAAATCACACGACGCCACATTGCGAACACGTTAGTTTTATTAAGACTTTATTTTTTTCTGCTCGGACGTCCTTAAAGACGCCGCGAAGTGAACATCCCCTGAATAATATTGTTTCCATAATTTATTTTTCTTTGTTTTTTACATGGATTTTTTTTCGATTTTGCTATGTTGTATTATGTTTTTTGTCTATTTTATTTTTCTTATTAAAATATTGTGGCTTACGTTGCATAGCACCAGCTTCCACACTGACTGGAAAAAAGGCTTTGTTATTATTATTATACTTTCTTGCACATTGGCTGAAGCATATAGATTTTATTGTATGTTGAATAAATATAATAAATACAGGTTGTAGTGATAGTATAGATTTTCAGGCAAAAAAAATTGACGCAATACAAAACGATTTCGATTAGTTATTTATTATAAGCGGACATAACTTTACCTGAAGAAAAAAAAACGATTTCGATTAGTTATTTATTATAAGCGGACATAACTTTACCTAAAGAAAAAAAAAGTGGACATATGACAGTAGAAAATGATAGTTAAACAAATATGTAGTTATTATAACAAGAACCTGATGAAAACTGAAAAAAAAAATCGTTTTATAACAAGCTTTTATCATCATTAGACACCTGATAGTCACAATTTGTTTATGGTACACAAATGTACTATGTTGAAATCGCTTTTCGATTCCTTGCAACTCGTTTTTTCATATGTATTAGCTAAATTCTCCCATGAAGCTAAGTAATTCCCTTGTTTTGACTTGTACCATCTGAAATTCAAATCTCGCGTGCGCTCGGGTGTTTCCATGGCCCAAATCGGTGAGGGGGTGACCTATTTTCCCGATTTTACGACCTCCCCCAACCCTTGGCTGCACGCCGTGTATCCCTTGTCCTTGCACCCCCCATCCTTTGTGAGGTAACACCGCCTCGAGTGACCTTTCTGGTTATATCTCTAGATATTACAATTTGGACAAATTTTGGCGGTCGAGTTGGCGACTTCGAAAGGGAATTTTGTACTGTACCCTTTTGTGTCCTTCATATACATATGGGGATACAAAATCCTGTGGATGAGTGATCGCATTTCAGAATCGCTCTAAGAATGTTGTGCAATATATTAAGTATATTGTATCGCTAACGTAACAATTTGACTAAACATGTGATATCAGTTAGGTGAGGTGAGGTGCATGGCGGCGCGTTAACGCACAGGACTTCCGTGCGGAAGGTCGTCGGTTCGAACCCCGCGCTGTGCTATTCCCCTCGAACGACAGGCATTTCTTCCGCCTAGTGTACGAGGGTATAAGGATACCTATGACTTCGGTCATATCAATTCTTTAAAAAAAAAGTTAGGACAATGAGATAACACTTCACTTTGATATTTCCAAGTGCAGGAGTGTATTATGTGATATCGCCGTTGAATAGTTGATAACAAAGTTGATTGTTTACTTTTGAAAAATTTGCACTGTTCAAATGGCTACGGCGAATTTCAATTAAATCTTGGTAATATAATTGTTAGAAGAAACAGCAGCCATCACACCTAAAAAGCAAAATTTGCAATTGTAAACAATGTAAACATATGTTAGATGACGGAACGCACCTTAAATGCTTTCGATTTTGTAAAGATACAGATGACAACATAAGTAGATAAATTCGAAATTGCTGTGTCAGGGGCGCATGCGATGCGCTTCCCAGATCCTATACCAGTTGCCGCGAGTTCGTTCACGTTAGGGTCGTGAAAGTGGGTGACTAAGCCCGTAAATTATGTGCTCACGCGCATCTTGAGAGGTTACTTTAATTATGTGTGCAACTTTAGGAAGCATTTGAAGACACCCCTTTTTTAGAGGTCTTATCAAACCTTATGATTGTTTATGAACACTACACACACTACGCTACACCTAAAGCCGAATGTGTTGCTATCAGATATCTGAAGGACTAAAAAGGTTTTTTTGTAGTTGGGAAAGTTGAAGCGTTAGTTTTGGAAAGTCGGAGCGCCCGTGAGGTGAGTTTGTTCTTTAAACGGCGTTATATAAAATGTATTTGTATTAATCTTATTACTATATTCGGTAATGTTTTTGACATCGCCATGAGGTTGAAGGCGGCAACGGTTTCGAAGTGTAGATTATCGTTTAAACCAACTCATAAGAATAACATTTTAAACTTGTAGGTTTATTACTTTTTGACAGTTGAGGTACATCAATTTGAATGCTTTTTTAGTCTTAAGTATCTTAGTGCGATTAATTAATTGTGAATATCAGATCAAATAAATACGTCAGCTCTAAACAACCCATTACTTGAATCTTTCGATGTCAACCTGTAAAGAACGGTGTACTCTTACATTTCTACGTTAATTATTATTTCATCTTCTTTATTAAAAAACGATCATTGATGACTAATTGTTGAATGATATTGCTTATAATGTACGTATGACAAATATAATACTTTGCTCAATTTAATGTTAATTTGTAATCCATCTTGAAAAAGGCAGCTGGCGTGACGCGCCCAATATTCTCCCCTTCGTGACGTTGCGTAATAATACTCGTATAATATTTTCCGTGTAAATCGTTAATAAACAGATGCTCGAAAAATACTTTAGATTTTTCCATACTTTACTCCTTAGTCCTCGAATAGCCTTGGAAGAAATCACAACATTTATAAAACCTTGATAGCATTTCAGATAGACTTAAAAAAATATTGGTTTCTGAATATTACTCTCTTAATTCGTATCAACATTTCAGATCGGATTAAATAAAATAATGGTTTAGAATGCAATTCTTTCTTAATTCTTATAATATTGTAATTTTATATAGATATTAGTTTTCGAATGCTACTCTTTTGTAATTCTTATAAAAAAATCAGATAGACTGCAAAAAATATGGATTATGAATATTGCTACTCTTTCCCAATAATTTTAATCAACATTTCATATGGAATGCAAAAAAAATATTAACTTTTGAATGCTACTTTAGTAATGTCCATCAAAATATCAGATATAATGCAAAAACATTGTTTCTTGAATCTTAGAAAAAACGTTTGTTTTGGATTGTTCCATGTTTACAAATTTTTAATGAAATACTTATTTTTTATTTTGTATTTACCACTGTTTTATTTGAACTTACTAGCGGTTTCAAATACCTCAGTCGGTTGAAGATGAGCAAAATTTGGTTTTAATTTTTTTTTCTTATTGTAATAGGTACAGGAGGTCGGGGGTAGTGGCTAATGAGGGCAAGGGTGTAGGTAGGCCTCAAAAGGATGGCTTTTGAACTGGAAACATTTAGCAGAGGGCTATTATTGAAATTAACTTGGTTGTTCATAATGTTGAGACGTAATGTAACGCTTTTTTTAATCTCATGAATTTCTAAGTTATCCAGCTGCAATCCCCCCCGGGTAATTGATCACAAAATTTGAATACGAATCGTTTCGAAATACTCGTAGTATAATTCTTTGGAGATATTACGAGGGAGGATCAAATATAAACGAGGCTTGTTTTAGAGCTCGTCATTTTAAACGGAGCGCGGGGTTGCCTCGAGGAGTGTTGGGTGGGGATATCAGGAGTAGGGAGAGCGGTCGGCTGGCCTCGGTAGATCCCGCCATTAGTATGGCACACGATGTCTGAGAAAGAGGTGCACCCATCGATTGCGCAACGCATAATTATCAAGTTTCTCGCTCGTAAGGACGTAAACCCGGCCGAAATTCTGCGGAGACTGACGGCACAGTTCGGGGATCAAACACTGTCAAAGCCCCGTGTGTTTGGCTGGCAGGCATAAGGTGTTCATGCAAGACCCTGAAGGTTCGAAATCGAGAGCCATGATCATCGCCCACGGACGAGCGTTACTGAACGGAACATTAACGCCATTCGTGATCTTCTAAAAGGCGACCGACGTTTGACGGTTTCCGAAATTTGTTTCTGAGATAGGAATAAATTATGGGAGCACTCAATTCATAATCACAAAGCACTTAGGATTCTGTCAAGTGTATGCTTGATGGGTCCCACGTCTTAAATTGACGCAGAACAAAGTTGGCACGTCTGTGAACGACTCTTGGCGCGGTTCGCACTAGAAGGGAACGCATTTTTGAGTCACATCGTTACCTGCGATAAAATTTGGGTTCACCACTACACGCCTGAGTCGAAACAAGCCAGCAGGGAGTGGAGAAAAAAGGATGAGGTAGCCCCTGTGAAAGCTAAGACTCGCCTGTCAGCTGGTAAGGTGCTTGCGACCGTTTTTTTTGGACCGGCGCAGCATTTTGCATATCAATTTTTGCACGATTGTCACACCATCAATGCGGCGTACTACTGCGAGCTTTTGAGTGAAGTTAACCTTGCTTATCGATGCAAAAGACGTGACCAACCGATACGAGAATTAATTCTTCTCCATGACAACGCGAGGCCCTATACTGCAGCTGTAACATGCGAACAATTGGAGGAAATGAGTTGGACACGATTGAAACACTCTCTCTCTATAGCCCTGATCTATCGCCCTGCGACTTTCATTTCTTTGGGCTACTAAAAGAAGCTCTGGGGGGGCAATGATTCAACGACGACGATGGAGTAGAGGAGTTTGTGCGCTATTGGCCGATAACACAATCCACTTATTTTTATGATGACTGGATAAAATAACTACCGATCCACTGAAGAAAATGTATTTCTAAAGCAATAGATTGTGTAAAAAATGATATGTATTTGGTCTTTTTCTTTCTGCAAATAAAACAAAAAAGTCTCGTTTATATTTGATCCACCCTCGTATCATTATTGTAATTTATTCTTGTGTATTTAGTTAATTCTACGACCTCCGTGACCTAGGTAAGACACTTGATTCACACTCGGGGGTTTCAAGTTTGATTCCCGTTAGTATTTTTTTATGTCACAGTCAGAAAAAAACGAGTTTGTCTGGTAACAATAAACACTCACGGTAGACATGTGCGAGTGTTGCCTTGACGTGCCGGGTATTATTCCAAGCACGTGCGATAATAAACGCGAATTTCGTGCCAACTTAATGGTTCTAAGCCCGAAAGCTCGATTTGCCTGGTAAAGTCTGGTAACAATATATGACGACACAGGACAACACACGCTAGACGTATATGCTTGTGGTTACCACTTCATGTGCATAAGAATTGCCAACATGTACAATGACGAGTCGCATGTTCCAAGCCTATTCCAGTGGCTTGACCCGAAGACTCGATTAATGAGATCGACGACAATGTTGTCTTCCGGTCACACTTTTCAGTATATCTGAATCACGAAGGGTAACATACGAATGAATTAACGAAATAGTTACGCCACATATTCTCAGCGCATACATCTTTGCAGCGTTTATTCCGCTCCTTTCCATTTTCATGTCTACGTTTCATTCCCACACATCCGAGTTACATTAACACATGCAAGCCACAACACAACACAACATTGTAAACTGAAGAATCAAATACGACGATAGTACGAACTTTCATGATTATTTTCGTAAAAATATCATTGTTCATATTTAAATATTTTTTACAGATTTCAAGCAAGGTACACACTTTGCTATTTATATTATAATCCAATTTCCGAATAGTCGACAACTCGTTACATAATAAATTTTACTTAAACTTTCCGTCAAAACGTCTGGTAACAATGAGAACTCTCTAATTGAGTTTGTCTTTTAATTCTGAACTCCTTTAAAATAAACAGGGGTTGGAAACAATAGGACTCCTTCAATCCTTGCGAGCAATGGTATAAAGATTTGATAATTGTATTAAAGATGTTTGTTTTCTTCAAAAGGCGTATTAAAGCTTATATGAGAATTATTTAGTGCTGTCGATGAAGAGAGTATGGCAGAATCTATAATACAATGGCAACATTTATAAAGGTATGGAAATATTAGTCTATCCTTCTCAACATCAAAATTCGTCTGATGGGAACTCTGGTTTTCTCCATAGCACTTTGAGGAGTGGAAACGTGGGCACTGAAGAAAATGGAAAAATATATGCTGGATGTTTAAGTGGTTTTGAAGTGGTATGCTTAGCATCTCATGAAGTTCGAGACGCATCAATGTATTAATCTTTCAGGACTCATAAGTCAAAGAGAGTCTCAAAAATAATTCTTCATGTTTTTATTGTGATCGCTTGATTATTATCCATCTCGAGATACGTGTTCTTCATTACAATGTACTATATTTAGTATTCATCATCAGGACTGCGCTGTGGAAATCTCAGAAGGGCTGTTGCTCGAACTTCCCATTTAAGTGTATTTTTTATATTTATTTATATTGTTCTATTCCCACCTTGGAAGGTTTAACATTTTATGTTCTTTAAAATTGAGCATCGATTCTCTTAAGGCATGTTTTCTTTCATATGGTTGGTTGGTTGACTTGTAGTAATCATTTCTCTTCATTCTAAGACTTCCGTGGCCTAGTTCCGTGATGAACGCTACGGGTTCGATTTTCGTTGGAACCCAATTTATGGTATTTGAAAAAAGGTTCCAGTTTAAATTTCTTTATTTTCTCTCAAGTCAATTTAAAATAAACTTAAATTTCGGTAACCTATGTATTTCGTTTAGGAATAATTTCCTGTGTTATACATTTTTTTGCAGGAAAAATAAATGTATTATTATTTCGGCTACCGTACCGTTGCCTTGACTGATTTCCTCTCTTTATATGCTGCCTGTAATCAGAGTATACACGATACCCCGCGGGTGCTTGTCTAGGGTTGCCACTTCCTCTATCCAGTCGCTCCTGCTCTGAGATGTTTCCTATTTCTACACTCTTTGTTATCTTTGCTTACTCACTGTGATCCCTTATTTTTCACGTTTAAGTGAAATGTCAAAGTTTTGAAATGTCAAAGCAAATCCTACTTCATGTAATCAAATAAAAGACTTAATTACTGTCATAATATTTTTAGAATCTTACTATGCGCATTTCAATACATATTATATCTTCCTCAGGTGAGTTGTTTACACTGTCGATAGTATCTTTCGAATCTGTGTCTGAGAGATGTTTCTTCGGAGAAAAGAACTTTGAGGTTGAACTTTTTTTTTATTGAACAAAGTTATATATGGTCCAAATATTTGCCAAGGCTATACCTATATACAAATTTATTACTTAACTAATCTTATTTATATGTTATAATTTATGAACTTACTTAATTTTATTTTCCTACATGTCATATTATTTTTATTTTTTATAATCTTAATGTATGATTTCTTAGAAATAATTAACACCTACATACTACTTATAACTAGATAACAATTCTTACAGCAATTTTTTTAGCAAGAACAAATCCACTCATTCAGGCTACTTGTATTCCATCACATTCACTCAGATCTGTATGGAGACTAGTCAGGCAACAAATAATGCTTCGGGAGCCTGTGCTTATAACGGAAGGGTAGATCGGATTTACTCTCGTAAGTTCCCAGGGCAGCGACTAAGGGATTGCTGTGGTTTTTTTGACTTTTATAGAACTTCACGGGGGACGCACATCCAAGCGGGGATGTGGTGTTGTAGGGTTTCTTCTCACTGTTCGACGTGAAGTCGGGTAAGGTTTTTTCTGGGATGGGTGTTGAAAGTGATTTTGAATGCCTTGTTCTGCACTCGTTGGAGTTTCAGGTGATCCGTGTTGCTCACACTACACCAAACGGGTGCAGCATAGGTCAAGATAGGACGAATAAGGGTTTTATTTTAAGGTTGAACTTGTCTTCATCATATAAATAAATTATTCCGAATCGATCCATTAAGGTGGGGTATTTTGCCTGAGCCTTTGTCGTTGCTGGTCCCTGTGGCGTAGAATGGTCTGCTCTCTCAGCTCTTGAAAGTTTGGCGCTCTCTTTTCTGCCTACGCCGATGTATGTATGTCTGAACAATCAATTTAATTTATTATCTTCCTTGCTGTATTTCCGATTGGACCATATATGATATTTTATAGTACTCTTGACTCTATTCAACATATGACCATGGACAGTGGTAACATGTAAATAAGTTTAAATTACTCACTTGGGGAGGACACAGACACAGTGTGTGTAGAAATGCTTATTGTGACATTCTTATAAATATAGTGGATATAAACAAAGTGAAGTTTCCCACTTTATTTAGTCTTAATAACACCGTCTCGAATGAATCATGGAGTACTACTTAATGACGCCTGTATTACGAGGGGAGGTTAATAAATTGGTGGATGGAGGAAGGGGCTAAGGGAAGGGACGGCAGTGCGCATGTTCCGATAATGCGACTCATTATTAGTATATTTACCAAATTTTAGTCTAATTTTGACAGTATTGTTTAAGATATCGTCGGGAGAGTATGTCAAACGTTAATAACATTTTAAGTATGGAAAAAAATAAATATCACGCCATCATTAAGTTTCTCACAAAACAAAGGGAAACACCTCAAATCATTTTGGAAGATATGTTAACGGTTTACGGGGATTGTTGCCCTGAAAAAACGATGGTTTGCAAGTGGCATAGTCTTTTTAAGCAAGGGAGATAATCGATTGAAGACGACTACGACCAGGGCAGCCTGTTGAGGTCACTTCTTCAAACATCGTCAAAAAAGTAGAAAAGCTTGAGGAAAGAGAAGGAAGAGGAAAAGAGGCAAGTAGAGGAAAATGGACAAAAGGAGTACTGCTTTTGCATGACAATGCACCCGTGCACAAAAGCAATTCTAAATTGGCTGCTCTTCACAACTGTGGCTTCCAAACATTAAATCACCCTCCCTACATCCCAAACTTGGCTCCGTCAGACTATTATTTGTATCTAAAGATGAAAAAGGAACTTCGAGGGAAGAAATTTATGGACGATGAAGAAGTTAAAAGTGCAATTATGGCAAAAGCATATGCTTCATTCTTTTTTGAGGGTATAAGTAAGCTTATTGAAAGATCTGAAAAATGTATTAGAATTAATGGTGAATATATTGAAAAGGAAAAATAAATAATTTTTTTCTCCTTCATTCCGCGAATTTATTAACCTCCCCTAGTATTTATGGTACACTATAAGTCACTGTAGTTTCATAATAATAATAAAACTATAATTTATATGGTGCCATTTAGATATTCTACTCTCTTCAAGGGTGCTCTAACTCGAGATTCTAACCCACTATTATTAAATATTGTTTAAAAATATCACAAAATACGAGTATATAAGTTCAGTGTAAAGATAGGAATCTTGATCTATTGTGTTTGATCTATTATTTGCCAATTTTATATTTTAGACGTGCAAATATCCTAAAGATACCTCGTGGTCCATCCTACCATGTAAACTCTCCGTGATCATTCAGGATTGCTTTTGTATAGAATTTTTCTAAACGATACTCGACAATTTGGTGTGCATGCCCCAGTAGGTCATTCCATTTTTTATAAATCTAGCGCTAATATTATATTACGGTTTAGGGTTCGTTATAGGGCCTATAGTTTAGGCCATGCGAAATTCGTGCTGCAATATTCTCGAAAATGGTTTTTTATTTATTTAAAATAATACTTACAGGATATTTATCAAGATTTTCACATAACCTACGAGTATATAATTTATAAATAATACCAAGGATTAAAATTTAATTACCAGTATTCATCCCATGTACAGTTCCGCCAAGTCAGCAGGTCAGTGAAAATGTTACAAATTATGTACAATATCATATATGAAAAAAAAAACACTCATTTCTCAGTCACCATCCTCTTAAACTCTGACGGTGTTGAACTAAATATGTCCACATCCGAGTCAGCTACCGCATTTTAATCTCGGCACAATCTAACTACTGGGTTATAGAAGTCGTTACTTCTAAACGTAGCTACTCTGAACAAAGTGTTCTAAGAGAGGAGATCTCTCCGTGGTTGCAGTCCTAAGACTGGTTTGCAGCAATTTCAACTCTTCTCCTCCATTCCCCCCTGTCCTGTGCGGCTCTTTTTAAATCTGTATATGTTGAGCAGCGCACGTCCACCAACAGGTCCTCCAGGTACTCTCGGCGTGGGCGTCCCCTAGAGTTTGTCCCCTCGGTCATACCCTCCATTATGGCATGCAAGAGGCCCTCTTGTCGTATTATGTGACCGATCCATCTTGCACGCCTTTCGGACAGGATCCTGAGCAGGTGCCTTCCTCCTTCGATTCGTTGGAGAACCTCTTCATTTGTGATGCGGTCTCTCCAGGAAATTCCTAATAGTCTTCTATAGGACCACATCTCAAAAGCCTCTAGTCTTCGTCTATCTCTTTCGGATAGGCACCATGTCTCGCAGCCGTACATCAAGATACTCCATACATAGGTCTTGATGAGGAGTATTCTCAGTTTTAGGTCTGTATTATTTGATTCTATTATTTTCGACCTTTTATTAAATGCAAGTCTAGCCTGATGTATACGGCGGTCGACCTCGCTCCTGGACCGACCGTCCCATGTTATTTTGCTCCCGAGGTAGACAAACTCCTTGGTGTTCTTTAGTGGTTTACCCGACATCACTATTCTCATCTGGTGTTGCGCTCGGCCTACAGTCAGCAGCTTTGTTTTGTCTTTATTTATCTTCATACTGTAGTTATTTTGAAGAATGCTTTCCATAGTTGTTAAGGCCTCTTGTAGTTCCTCTTCACTTTCAGCAACCATAGCAATATTGTCAGCGAACCTTATCATATCCACCTTTTGCCCGTGTATCTTTACACCTTCTCTGTGACTCATTCTCTCTCTCAAGTCGTCAATCGCGCTCTGTATATAGGCGTTAAAAAGAACAGGTGACAGAGAGCATCCCTGCCTTACCCCTTGTCTTATATTGGCTTCCTTTGTGTCCTCGGCACATCTGATTATAGCGGCCTCATTCTTGTATAGCGCCTGGATTATACGTCTATCTCTGTATTTGATATCAATTCTCTTCAAAATCTCGAAGAGTCTTTTCCATTCTACTTTGTCAAAAGCTTTCTCCAGGTCTATGAATGCGTTGTATGTGTTTTGGTTTCTTCTTATTCTATTTTCTAGTAGTATTCGTAGAGACAGTACTGCTTCTCTGGTTCCCACACCTCTTCTGAAGCCATACTGGTCGTCTCTGGAAAGGATGTTCTCTACTTTTGGTTCAATTCTCTTTAGAATGATATTAGTCAGTATTTTGATATTAGTCAGAGAGGAGATGAGACATTTAAATTAATACGTTTTAGAATCGCAGGTGAGTCCACGAGACTGTTTCGGCACTTCGAGATACAAAGAAAAACGTGGTATAAACTCTAAAAGACCATAAATATGTATGAAGTTGGATATTTTTCGTATTACGTGAATAACGAGGGATTATTGGGAAATTGAAATACGCGGGTAGGGTAGGTTTCATCCATTTTTGTGCTGATGTTTTCCTTTGAACTCAATTATTTAGCTTTCGTAACCAATGCAAATGTTTGTTGGATGATTCTTTATTTTCTGTTAAAAAAACCAGATGTCGATGTTCATTTGAATCGAACACTGTATGGTAAATATAAAATATTTATTCTTAACTTATATTAAATTTCTGATAGCTTGACATTCCTTAATGCAGGGTAATAAGACGTATTTTTTCAGTTACTAATTTTTATATCTCCTCTTTCATATCGAAAGGACAGACTCTTAAGCAGGCCTAGTGTGTGCTCTGGCGAATTATCTTAGCGACTCAAGAGGATAATAGTTGTGTGTAGAATTTTCCCAGATATATTACATTTATTGGAATGTTTACATTTATTAGTTAGTGACGATCTTATTTATTATGGCAATTTTATTAACCGACTTCACAACATTTTTACATATTGACAACATAATATTATTTGTTATGAAATACGTATAACACATCTGGAAGAAGCCTTGTTCTGGATCGTTTGTTTAATACTGACGATCGTCACCAACTTATTTCTTCACGATTCAATTGGGGTTTTCTGAGTTTATGGTAGTCGTCTTTGCAGAATATTGTAGTGGTTTTAGTTTGTCTTCTGCATCGCAATACACTGGGCATAATAATCATTACAAACACACCCAGGGTGTCCAGTTTCAAACTGATTAAGAGGTCCTCTTTCTGAAATTGCTAAGAGTTGCTGCATTCAGAGGAGTATGTGAGTGAGGGATCTTTGAATTTTGATAGCAAATGGGAGTCACATTTAATATCAGGAATAAACCAGTGACGTACTTATTAATTCTCTGTGTTATACCTCTCTCTATATCCGGTTAGTACCGGATATAGAGAGAGGTATAATTCTAGTGAATTATTTCAATCGATTCATTTTTTCGATTTTTTTCACTCTAAAGGCAAAAAAAATGTATTTTTAACTTCAACAAGCCGCCATTTTTTTCCCTAGTGTAATTATTCTATTGTAATTCGATATCCCTCATAATGATTCCATCATCTTAGAAAATACAATCCAAATAACTGAATTTACTTGTAACATATAAAATGTTCTTATTATGTTGATTTGATTCGAAATATTGATCTATATTTAATAATTTAGTTAAATTTTCCTCCGTATTACCTTTATGGATTAGTAGATAGATTAATCGGTTTAATTACTTTTGTTTTTAGTTTTCCCGCTTTATTACCAGTATCAAATTACTATATTGTATGGTAGAGGAAGATCAAGGAAAGTATGGTCGGATCTAGTGAATGATGGAATGAAATCTTAAATATGTGAAATTGTAGAAGTTGTATGAGAAGATGTATGAATTTAGAAGTCGCGAAATGTGTGTGCCGAGATATGGAAGTCCTGTTTGCCTATCCCGACAGGTAAACGGTGTGATGGTATGTATTATTGTATTGTATTGTATTATATTTCGCTCTTTCTACACTTGATTACTTACCGGGCTTATTGACATGTAACAATCTCCCCCCAAGTATGTATTTATGGCACTTGGAAAATTCAACATTGTATTCATCATGATATGGAGAACCTAACCTACTGTAAAAACTTATCGGTTAAGTAAGCCCTCTCACGCCCGTTAAGTTCTATTAACGGTAAAAGTATAATTCTCCCTCTGCAACATATTGCTACTGAAAATATTAAAAAATAAATGTATTTTTCAGGTTTTTATAGTGTTATCAACAGACAGAAATATACCCGTACTATGCTTCATTCAGTGGAGCATGTTTGTTATTCTGATTCCTTTCACTCTTGCCAAAGTTGTCGTGTTTATGATAGGTCGTGAGCTCTTGGATGTTACCACGGATGCAACTTGCTTAGCTCATTTGGTTGTCAATTTCTCCGAGGTTTTGTTGCTTCGTATTATTATTCTCGATTGTACGTTCTATACAAGTAGTATAGAAGGTATAAGAAGTGTGGGAATATCTAGAAAAACTTGGGAGAACCAAAGTAATCAAATTCATAAATAAAAGAGTGAAAAACATTCGTAATAGAAGAGTAAGCACGATGAGATGTGTGGACGGGAAAAGTGAAAAGTGTGCCAGATAAGGATGAAGTGGAGATTTCATCTTACTGCCTAATAGGGACACGGCGTGATGGTGATGAGTGATTCTCCCTAACTAGATTTGCCCAATGTTTCTGAGACTGATTTTGTAACCTTGCGCTTTCCACTCTTCCTTGGAACGGTTTATCTCTTAAGTCTTTACTTCTGGTAATTGAGGTATCCGAAGTATCTAGTAATACTCGTAGCTGTTCTTATATTATATATACTCGTATGTAGTCTTTTATCAATGTCTGATAACTTATAAAAGCTGATGTTTTGGAAATTCAACAAATGCTGTCAATTTGTATCGATATATTAGAAATGACTAAACTACATCTTCAAGAGCAAGCTCCCAATCTGCCTCAAACGGAAGGTATTTAACCAATGCATCTTGCCAGTACTAACATATGGATGCGAGACTTGGACTTTATCGGTACGAATGTTACAAAAGCTCCAAACAACACAACGCAGCATGGAGAGGTGCATGCTAGGTTATACCAGAAGAGACCGAAAACGTTATGAGTGGATACGAGCCCAAACAAAGGTTGAAGATGTTATAGAGGTTGCAAAAAGACTCAAGTGGAAGTGGGCTGGACATATCGCCCGAGCAACAGACCATCGTTGGACGTATGAAGTAATCCAGTGGTACCCAATAGGTATAAAAAGGCCTGTAAGAAGACCTAAGGCGCGCTGGGTGGACGAAATACGTAAGCATGCAGGTATTATGTGGCAGCAATGTGCAAAGGACAGGATTTTGTGGAGACAACTTGGAGAGGCCTACATCCTGCAGTGGATAGATACAGGCTGATGGTGATGGTGGTGATGTGATATTAGAAATGAACATTTAAGCAAACAATTTTTGTTCGCCTTGTATAAATAAATATGCATCTTTAGATTCTTATCAAATTTATCAATTTAGCGCACACCAAAAAATACTCCAAATAACCAAATGAAAGTATTGAATAATTACCATGTCTGTTTTATTTTGGTGATTGGAAGCGATCGTTTCTTCAGTGGATTATTTCCAGAATGTCTATTTGCGAAATATTATTTCGAATTATCCGACCAATCGGCATTGTCCGATTTTAGTTCCTCAATTTTAGAAAATCGATTTGAGCGGTATTTCCCTGCAAACACATTTTCTAACTAATATAATGTGTTCTTGAAAATTTATGAAGGCGCTCAAAATGGATTCTTTGCGAATATTGAGTATTTGGCATACTTTATTTCTATTCGTATCGTTCGTAAAATAAATTGCTCCTGGCGTTCCCCTTACAGAAACCCTCAGGTAGAGCCAGGCCATTCCAATATTCTCCCAGTATCCCCTGTCCCGTGTCACGTTACAGGAGATTTACATTTTTATCGTTATCCGGACTCAATTTGAAACCGAAGCAATTTTGCAAAACTGTTTCAGAGTTTACCTCCGCGGCTGAAGTTTCAACGTGAAAATTCACCATGTGTTGAACGGGTGAACCTTTTCAATATACATATTTTTTAATACAAAGTACTTTTTCAGTATTTTGAATATAAGTATTTTATTTTTGTCAAGTTAATTGTAAGAACCATCGTGCCAATCGAGAAAATTTTACAGAAACACCACCTTGACGAAGTGAGATAAAGAAAAAATCTCAACCCAAAACACCCGCAATATCGAGATTAAATTCTAAGAATAGTTTTCTAAACAGAACGTAAGAACTGACGGTTCCTCCGGATAACACGCGTTTTTTGAAATGGGAAGGTAAAATGTCCGACAACTAGGCAGAGCTCTGGGACAAAATTGCACTAGAAAACGAACTGTTTTGGTCTATTTGTTTGTAGAGTTCTGAATAGACTGAATAGGGGTGACTAGATGCAAGGCTAACATGTCGAGATGGAGTTTCTTGAACGAGAGTAGCATTTCATGTGATTGAGGAGCTTGAAAAAACTCGGAACATACTCTTAGTTCACTTGTTCGAATTTCGGGATTACATACTCGTACATGTTCGGGACAAAACCGTATTGAGACGATCTGCGAGGGCGGTTGTTGCTTTAAAAAAATACTATGGTAGAAAGTACTTAACTTATAAAGCTTAAGTTTCAAGTTTTAAGACGCTACGTTGTTTAGTATTTGTTTGGCAGCCATGATACAATACTTTCATTTGAAAGGTCTAAGTCCAACCAATATCAAAGCCGAGCTAGATTCTACTCTGGGGGAGTCTGCTCCTTCGTTTACAACGGTAAAATATTGGGTGGCAGAGTTTAAACGAGGCTGTACGAGCTGCCAAGACGAACATCGCAGTGGTCGACCAAATGAGGTGACCACGCCAGAAATGATAAAGAAAACCCACAAAATGGTATTGGATGACCGTCGATTTAAAGTGCGCGAGCTAGCAGACATGGTAGGCATTTCAAAAAGTGCTGTACATCGCATATTAAATGAAAATTTGGACATGAGAAAGCTGTGCGCAAGATGGGTGCCGCGTTTGCTCACAATGGAACAAAAACAGCGTCGTGAGGATGTTTCAATCGAGTGTTTGGCGATGTTTCACAGCAATAAAGCCGAGTTTTTGCGTCGATTCATGAACATGGATGAAACATGGGTCCATCACTTCACACCTGAGACGAAGGAACAGTCAAAACAATGGACTAAAAGGGGAGAATCGGCTCCAAAAAAGACGAAGACAGTTCCATCTGCAGGCAAGGTCATGGTGTCAGTTTTTTGGGATGCGCGTGGGATAATTTTCATTGATTATCTTTAAAAAGGAAAAACAATCAACGGCGAGTATTATGCGAACTTATTGCAGCGTTTGAGTGATGAAATCAAGAAAAAACGGCCGCATTTGGCGAAAAAGAAAGTGTTGTTTCATCAAGACAATGCACCAGTTCACACATCCGTTATCGCGGTGGCCAAAATCAATTAATTAAAGTTCGAATTGCTTCCTCACGCACCCTATTCGCCAGATTTAGCCCCCTCGGATTATTTTCTTTTTCCAAACTTGAAAAAATGGCTCGGTGGTAAAAGATTTGCCAACAATGAAGACGTGGAGTCTGCGGTTGATGGCAATTTTGAGGCGCTCGACGGTTCTCACTATAAACAGGGTATCGAAGCTATTGAACATCGCTGGGAAAAGTGTGTCGAGCTGAAAGGAGACTATGTTGAGAAATAAAAATATTTTTTCCCAAATTTTTTGTGTTTTCTTTGTTAGGTTGGGTACTTTTGGGACTACCCTCATATGTTGTCTCCTACTGGAAATACATGACATAAATAGCAATATATGGTCCATCCGGACAAGCATGTTAATTTGATTTTTTTTTTCTTGCATTTTGTAGAATCCCTTATCGATTTCCTTATTTAAATAGGGAGATGTACAGAGTCTGTATTTTAAATTAATTATTTTCTTCCCTTATAATTCCTTATATTTTATTTTTATTCTTTGGGTCTGGTTTTCAGCTATAAGAATTTTGGACAAAAAAAAACATTTTGGACAAAAAACTCATTTGAAACGAGGGCTGATTCTTGAACAAGGGTAGATACGAATATTTTATAAGAATTGCGCATATCATACGTTGTAAGTAGGTGAGTTTCTTACATACTCCACGGAATTTCGTATGCAAACATATTCGTAATATTTGTTTGAATACTTTTACTACGGAATCAGATATTTGTTATGTATTTATTTAAAAGTGTTCATATTGATGCTCATATATCGAAACACGTCTGTGGTCATTTAAACAAGAATGTACATTAAACAAGGATTATAAATATGTACAGTCGGCGGGCGTGGCCTAACTATTAGCATTCGCGCTATGTAAATGGGCGCTCTAGGTTCTATTCCGGGTTGGTTCGTTTCCGGACTGGTGTTACTCTTAGACCATATTGTATTTTATTACACTTTCGTCGTATTTATTACAACTTACAACGTCTTCCAACCTCCAGGTTAGAAGACATGCATTTTACTAACTAGATTAGGAAGGTCGCTTTGCATCTGAATTTATATATTTTTATACCGTCTTGACTAGAAAATAATCGATTTAAAAATCTGCCAAATGAAAGACTGGTGGGTAACTATTCTATTTAGCCCGGAACCACTTAGTTGAACTGTACCCAAACCATTCCCGCAAATTATTAATCCATGAGATGCGGCGTCGACGTCTGCCTCTTTTGCCATTCATTTTTCCTGGATGTTCATTTGTATAATAATATATCGTGCCAGTCATTATGTGACCGAGATACTGAAATTTGCTAATCTTAACGTCCTTGTACAAACGACCAAGTATTTTTGTTACGCGATTTGCCCAGGGAATCTCGCGTGATGTTTCTTGGTTCACTGTCCACAGCTCCATCCCATAGATAAGAGTTGAGAAGATGTAACAGCGAACCGTACGCATTCTCAATTCCATGCTCAGGTCTAAGAGAGGCTTCATTTTAATGAAAGCACTTCTCGTTATCAAATATATATCCTCGTCTTTATTTCCTGAGAATGATTACATTTTTCAGTTACCTATCTACATTATCTTATCAAATATTTTTACTAAGCCACATGCTGCACATGCTCGCTACCAATTATAAGTTTATTATTACACGGTGTAAAGTTTTTTGATACTATTAAAACCTTAGGATTTTGGATGTTCATTTTAAGTCCATAAAACGAAAAACTGCAGTGGATCAAACCTGTCGAACGGCTTGATATTTTGATCTTGTCATCGGAGTTTTGAGTTTTAATATTGCCAACACTGCGTGCTTGCCGAAGTGCAACAACTTGAATAAAAATCAATACACACACAAGCGACTGACAATAATCGTATTATTGAATCAATATCGTATTATTGTATTACAATTAAGTGTATATAATACAACGTGGCGACTTTTTTTCCAATTAACCAGAAGATTGTGAAACAAGCCTTTAGTGAAAGCCAGACTAAAACGCGTTTATAAAGAAATCTGGGTACCAACGTAAATCGAACCAGCAACTTCCGGAATGAAAGACAGGCGTTAAACCACCTAGATTACGGAGGTTCTATCACATAATCAAATATGAGGGTGGTCCGATAAGTACTTAGCCTACAAAAGAATAATAATTTTTTTGGAAAAGTGGCGATTTATTTCTCAACATAATCTCCTTTGAGTTCGATACACTTGACCCAGCGATGCTCCAACTTCTTTAACCCGTCTGAAAAATACGTTTTCTGGAGGTCTGCAAAGTAGGCCTCCGTGGCGGCGATAACCTCCTCATTTGACTCAAATTTCTGCCCGGCGAGGGACTTTCAAATTTGGAAACAAAAAGAATCCGGAGAATACGGTGGATGTGGCAGCAGTTCGTAGCCTAATTCTACCAATTTGGTCGTGGCGACGGCGGAGGTGTCAGCCGGTGCGTTGTCATGATGGAAGAGCACTTTTTTCTTCGCCAAATGGGGCCGTTTTTTCTGCGATTCGGCCCAATAATTCGGCATAGTAGAGCCCTGTGACCGTTTTGCCCTCCAAGAAGTCGATGTAGATCACACCTTTTGAATCCCAGAAAACGGTGGCCATCACCTTTCCGGCCGATAGGACAGTCTTCGCCTTCTTCGGAGCACGTTCGCCGGGTGAAGTCCACTGTTTCGACTGTTCCTTGGTCTCGGGTGTGTACCAGTGTATCCATGTTTCGTCGACGGTCACGAAACGACGCAGAAACTCCTTCGGATTGCGCTAAAACATCGTCAAACACTGCTCTGAAGTGGTCTCACGGTTGCGCTTGTAGTCCGGAGTGAGCAAACGCGGCACCCATCGCGCCGACAGCTTTCTCATGCCCAATACTTCATGCAGGATATGACCCACGCGGTATTTTGAGATGCCTACTGTCTCAGCTATCTCGCGCACCTTCAATCGGCGGTCTGCCAATACGAGATCGTGAATTTTTGTCACGTTATCCTCCGTGGTAGCCGTTTTCGGGGCACCTGGGCGTGGCTCATCAAAAACCGACGTGCGACCACGTTGAAACTCGTTAAACCAATTTTTGACGGTCGCCATCGAAGGAGAAGAGTCACCGTACACAGCATCCAAGCGCTCTTTGATTTCGCTGCGCGGTTTCCCTTTCAAAAACAAGAATCGAATCACCGACCGATATTGCTCTTTTTCCATTTTTCTCAAATCCGCGGACACGCTCGCTTCCACACGCGGTCAAAACAAAACTACGCGTCCGATTCGGCTGAAATTTTGACAGTAGCTGTCAACGAGAATGTACTACGCGATAAAAAATTGCTTTTGCGATAGTGGTGCCATCGGGCGGTGAGGCTAAGTACTTATCGGACCGCCCTCGTATATACGTGAAATTTCACCTAGATGTACAAATAAAATTGGGTTGTTAGCGATAGATAGACAAAAAAGCGAGTGAAAAAAACGATTTTTCGTCATGTGAAAATTATGAAAAGTAAGGTTGAACCAAGTAATTTGAAAGCAGGGGGAAGGTTACGAATAAGAGACACCGAAAGGGCTATTTTAGAAGAAGTATGATGCAAGAGAAATATGCCGTGATAAGCAAATTGAGCACCTTAACATACTTATCTCAACAAGGAAAAAGCAATATGGTATGTATGTTTGTACCATTTTGTCACTCGCTTTTTTCCCGAAAGTATGTACCTCAGATTTGTGTATTGAGGCTCTCAGTTATAATGTTGCATTCAAAACAATGATATAAAGGTTTCTAAATTATTCAAGTTGTCTAGTAATTTTGTCTAAATCCGGAATTAAGGTCGGTCCGTATTATAAAAATAATTGTCCAGATTTATTCAGAACGCTTTGAATTCGTCCAAAGTGAAAAAAATGTATATTCCGATGTAGCACTATTTTTTTCACATCTGTAATAAAACGAGGCGCACTATAATAATTCAATTATAAAATTGAAATAATTTATTTCTATCCGCGTGTTGATATACTGTTAACTAAATAACAGTTGCTAGTGAAGATTTTATAGATTTGACATTCAGCTGTCAGTTAATATTTAAGGACGGTATTGTTTATAATACAGTATTTTCTTTGAGAAATTGATACATAAAATATGTTTATAGTAGTGAGTAGTTAATATTTGTTAACTACTCACTACTATAAACATATTTTATCCCGTTAATATTTGTTATTACATATATAATGTAGTGGGTAGTGCATGTAGCATGTTTGTGTGTGTGTGTGTAAATTTTAATTTGTTTCTTCTCAAGAACCGTATTTTAACAGAACAGTTTCGTAATAGTTCAGAAACGTTAAAAAAACTCAAAAACAGTGCATGACACGGGTAAGTTTATTATATCAAGAATAACACTTGAACACTTCAAATATGACACGATATAATATAATGTTAACTGGCAACACAGGAGACATAAAGGTGTCTCCAAAAAGTTCAGAAAATGTCGCGTCCTAGTGTTGTTGCTTGTATTGATGTACTCTTCTTTTATAATATTAGCTTTTTAATATTAGCTTTAAGATTTTTAATATTAGCTTCTTTTATAATATTAGCTTTAAGATATGGCACCGTTATTGCAATACTCTAGAACGACAAATTTGCTGATATTGATTTGTTTTTATCCAAGTATATATCTTGATTATAATACAATGCCATACGAGTATATCGTCAATTTTTGGCAGTGGCGAATGGGGATAGAGGTACAACGGAGAGCTCTACACTCTGTATGGCGAAGGCAGTGTTGCAAAAGTTATTATAATTGTTCGACTACGCTGGCTTGGCCATTTATATTGCATGCAGAACACTAACTTTGCAAGGCATGCTTAGTTCAGCGATCAGGAAGAGGTGTAGAAGAGTGGGGAGACCAAGGCTCAGGCAGCTGGATGGTGTGGTGAGGTCACACGTGGGATGTAACTGTTGAGACAGATAAGTGGCAGATAATCCTGCAGGCGGCTAAGACCCATCCTGTGCTGTAGAGTTGATGATAAAGTATATTATGTAACTAAAACTCAAAGAAGGGCACTTGATTCGCGAATTATCCTCTTTATACAATACATGTTTAATGTTAACTGGTCACGATTTAAAGTTATCATGTAGGAAACTTGTTTATTTTTTAAAACTAATTGAGTGAAGAAATTACCTCTATCGGGATGATGAAATGATCGATTCAGAATACCAAAGATCTCATAATTAAATTATCAACATGGTAAGCCTTCAATAAGTAATCAATACCTCACACCCATGAAAAATTGGCCTTGTTGGGTCTTTTTGTCACTCAATAGAAACCTCGGCCCGCTTTTTCGTCTGAAAAGGACTTAGGTTGCGGTAATCCTTGATAATATAAAATATATTTCATATAAATAATACTAGACTCAATTAATTTGTTCGTATGGCACTCCTCAGTATATTCGCATTGATTATGCATGCGAACACGTTGAAGATCGTGGTTGTGAGACATCACTGCCTTAACCCCGTTACTCAATGGTTCTAAATTCGAGTTTAGAACCATTGAGTAAACAAATAACTCGCAGTTCGTCATCGCACGTTTTGGTAATTTTAGCATTCATAGAAATGCTACAATAATCCTGTCGATGAAATAAATCGGATCGTGCCCCTGGTACCACCGGACATCGCGTTTTACTAACTAAACTACAAAGTTCGTCGTATCCATCCGCAAGGTCCCATATGTCAAAGCAAAAAATGCGGTTTATCAAACAAAATATGGGTCTATCAAACACAAGATTCGTTTAAATAATTTTTAATTTTTATTTGTTAAAATGTGAACACACATATGTTACACCAGTGATACTGTATTACGAGTAAAACTTCCTTTGTCTTTGTGTTTCTTTGTCACGTCCCGTCCTGTCCCTGTGTCAATTAGATTCCGGCGCGCCCACCGATGCAATGGCCGTGGCCTACTTCCGTATCCCCCCTCCCCTCATTCCCGTGACGTAACGCACTTCCAGCCGGATGCGGATGCTGGGCGAGGCTTCCCCCCTCCGTGCCCCTGCTGTCGTTTACTTCGTCCCACCCGTCGCCGCACGCCCTTTCTTATCTTGACTTGTCGCCGCGATGCCGATCGCTTGATTGGTTTGATTGAATTGTTTGGGTAGTTCTATCGAATTGGTGATATAACCGTGAAATGGTCCATGTACTCTGTAAACTTGGCACACATTTGTTTTTCACGCCCTAGTCTTTATTCATGTGAATTATCGAGCAACAAAACCCGCTTAGTGAGGATCTTTTGTTTCCCTTAACTTACGTTTTTACGCCGAGAGAATGAATGGTGAAAGATTCACAGAAATAATATATATTCGTTGTATAGAAGTTTGTGAAGATCTTGGAAAACGTGTCACTACCAACTGAATCAAATTCTGAAACAGGAAAGAATGAAAAGTTTTTATTGTATTTTTATTTATTTATTTACATTGCAAGTATTTATTATATCTACATATAACATATGTATATGTTATTCTTTTACGCTTGACCATTAGTATCTGAGTGTATCTTAAATCTGTTGAATAGATTTGGTTGGATTTGCTTCGACTTTAGTACACAAAATGTTTTCGTCCACTTTCACTATAATTTTTTTCTACGAGTAGGTTAATTTTTCAGAACAAAATTTCCACTTCGGAATTTTTTTTACTACCTCTGACCGGAGTGTATTGAATGTCAAACATTCAATACACTCCGGTAAATATCAGAAATGTTTTTAACTGATGTCGCATTTTTTTATGATATTTGTATAACATGAAATTTCGCAAAAAATGTTTGTCTAGAAAAAATTCCTCCATTTTAAACACGATAATTTTTGCACATCTTTTAAAAACCGCCCTTAAGGTGTCGATTGGCCAATAAAATATAAAAAAGTTCGACAACCGAAACACAACTGATGGTAAAAAAAAACAATGAAAAAAAAAACCGACAATTTCGTGCGGTACCCCTAATATGTATTATACATATCTATAGCGTAATTATCTTATGAGGGATATTATCGATTTTATAAAAAACTCAGTAACGTTACTTGTGAAATTCAGATGAAGTGATATCTGAAATTAAGATTTAAACCAGGATCTCAATAATGAATAACGAGTCTTCTTTCTATCAACCAGAATATTAACACCGACAATTCTGTCTCAGATGTTTGGTCAATCTCAGGCGAGGCAACGGGACCATCTCGGATATACCATATGTGCTCGACTGTGCAGATCGAGAATTGGTGTGCACAGTCACAGTAATGAAGCTTAACGCAACTGCCCGAGTCTTAAGAGGTAATGATGGCGTCTCGGTCATTTTTCGTCGACGTATGACTGTCACAGAGATTTGGCTATGTAACAAATTACCAAACATCTTGCTAGATTTACTTCAAAACGTGTGGGTTTGCTTAAAAATCTTTGTTTTTTTTTAACTTCTTCCTCTATTCTATGGAGACAAGACATCGAATTCTCGAGAGCCTCACGTTACATGAAAATGCCAAAAGCATTGCATCTCACCTCAACTGTCCGAGTATTATTGTTTTACGATGAAAGGTTTACGAAACGCAAAAACGAGATTGGTAGTATAAATGAATCAATTGGATATGCAGTGAATCCATACCACGTACTATGTATATTGAATTAGCGACTCAAACTAATTCCATTTCAGTCATTTGCAGGTGACCATACAGTTTATTAAAAAAAATAAGAAAAATGAATTATGTCAAAATTACTCATTAAGCCCTGATACTTGGAAGCACTATATATGTTACCTTCCATCCAAATCGTCATATTCAAATAGTATAAAAAATACATAGAACAATAGAAGGTTGTTTCAATTGAGGGAGATTATATTATATAACAATATTTATCAAATAGATTTTTTTAATGTTTAAGGTTTTATTTAAAAAAAAACGACATTTTTAACTCCTATCTCGACACACATATTTCGCTTCTCCCATATTCATAAACTTTCTCATACAACTCCTATGATTTCCCTGACTTTTTACTTGTCTTTCTAAATACCTTTCACTTGATCCAAGCATATTTCCCTTGATCCACTCAAATTTGCATCGTATTTGTTTTGTAAGTCTTTCTCCATTCATTGGTTCCACGTGCTCAAATCTTCTCCAAGTGCCCATCTTCATCTTCCTCAACGCATCAGGCTCAAGTTCACATACAGCCCTAATCACTTCATTCTAATTTATTTTTAACAAACACTGTTTATTCCACTTTTTTTTTTTTTTATGACGGTATAACCCTACCGGTTTCAAGGCTTTCACCTCATCTTCAGGGGAGCGTAAACAAGACTAAATGCTGTTCGGACTGGTACCGATATAGACACTTCAACGGTTGGAGGCGGGAGGGGTGAGAGGAAGGCTAGGTATAATTTCGGCCAAGAGCGGGGAGATTTTGGGGAAATAACTATTCAAAAGATGCTCTGATCGGTATACTGACTTAGAAATTTCTAGGGCCTCCAATCTGTCCAATCTATTTCCGTTGCCGCTAATATGTAAGAATTTGGCATCATCGATAGAAAAAGTATGATTCTCACGGTGACAATGATTAGCCATTTCAGAATAAATTAGAGGATTTGTTAAAGCAGATTGGTGTTCACGAAATCTCTTTTCAAAAGATCTTCCTGTCTTTCCTATATAGAAATTATCACAGTCAGCACATAAAAGTTTATACACACCGCAATCACTTCATTCTGTATTCTGTCATACATTGTTACCATGTATTCTTCTCAGTCACTGCACGCATTTCTACAATATTTATTCGGCTCTTTTCAGATTTTTTCTACGTCCTGGGTTCACTTGTATACTATCCGGTTCGAGTATATATGTTTTAGTGCACCATTGACTTGCGTATCGCTACACTTCACACGTCATATTTTTATTATTGAGATACTATTATTCCATTTCTGGGACGAAATACATATGCATTTATAACTCTCGAAGGTCAAAATAGAGAAATATGTGATTTTTCTAAGCGATGCTAAGCTCTACTCCCAATCTTGAGTGGAGTATAAATAAAATGAATACGCTGGAAGTGTGCCAATTCTGTTAGATTTACTCTTGACTAAACAAGTGGGACTTTACTTAAAGTCAGGCCGCTCCCCCTTCTCCATCCCTACTGTTACCGTCACCCAGCGAACTCCTCAAGTTTATTCATTAAAAGCTGACTTGATTATTCATTCCATTATGCGCCTGACAGTTTTTCTTAGCGGCGCGACGCCCCGGAAAATGTGCCTGGGCGGCTATTCGGCTACTCGAGCAGATAATGGTTAAGTTTTTGCAAGTAGATAATGAAGGTCGTCAATTGAACGCCATAATAATGATTGATCTACTTGTTCAAGAAGATGAAGCATATTGTCGATGCTAATGTCTAATTGTTAGTCTGATATGATGAGCTATCTGGCTTCCGGTGTTTAGTCATTGGTAGATTTCAGTTTTGTTTCACTTAAGTTGATCAATTTTGTTATAGATTTCTCCTCATGTCCGGGACTGCTAGTGACTATCATATACCTTGGCACCATGTGTTATAGTAAACTTACACTTGGTTCTCATACCGAGAATATATTTTTATCTGTAAATAAAATTCTGTGATTTGTAATAAAGTCTCGAGCGCATTTCGTGGTCGCTATGTTATGGGTTCTCTTTATGATCAACTGGTTCGCAGTAGATTGGAGTGCTGCTCAATCGTATGGAATTCAAGAGGAATCCAAAACTCCCTGATAGCTCCATTAGAGATAGATAGATCTGCAACACCTTTATCATTGGGAATATGTAGTTTTTTTATGACTCTATCTCAGATTTATTTTTAATGAATATGCTTATGCTCGACTTCCACTACTTAGGAGTTAGAATTCACATGTTTGTACATATACAAATTACAATACTTGTTTTACAAACTTTCGTTTAATGTACAATACTTGACAATTGACTGGTTGAAGTAAAATAGGCACTAAGTACCAAAAAAAAAACTAAGTATGCAGTTTCGTTCTATATGTCATATAGAATGAAACTGCATACTTAGGTTTTTTTGGTACTTAGTGCCTATTTTACTTCAACCATTCAATTATTGACGCCATCGTGAAAACAGTTTTTTTTCAGTGCCGTATTCACGAACTCATATTAAGATCATCTCCACTCGAAGGAATGAATGACCTTGTTGAATGAATTTTCCGATATCGATATGTTACATATATTTGTGGAGCTGCTTAATATACAGGTATATGTTAGCTTATACGAGGGTGGTCCGATAATAACAAAAATTTTGGAAAAGTGGCGATTTATTTCTCAACATAATCTCCTTTGAGTTCGATACACTTGACCCAGCGATGCTCCAACTTCTTTAACCCGTCTGAAAAATACGTTTTCTGGAGGTCTGCAAAGTAGGCCTCCGTGGCGACGATAACCTCCTCATTCGACTCAAAACAAATCTACGCGTCCGATTTGGCTGAAATTTTGACAGTAGCTGTCAACGAAAATGTACTACGCGATAAAAAATTGCTCTTGCGATAGTGGTGCCATCGGGCGGTGAGGCTAAGTACTTATCGGACCGCCCTCGTATGTATATCATAACGAACCATTTGATAGCATGAGTACTAGTTTGCTCCTATTGTTATTATTTTAAAGTTTATTCAACTTTTTTATATTATACATTTAATTGGGTTAAACCTGTGTTAAATATAAAATAAAATAAATGTGGATGTATCACGCGGTGGTATTTAGGATAATATTTGATTAATCGTTTCTGTTATCGCTGACGCAGTCTTCATTTAATCGCACTTCTCTTGTGTTTCAACTAGTGTTTTTTTTTTAGATATTTTTTGATGTACTTGAATACAAATAAAGTTACAGTATTTAGTGCAAGTATTAAGTAAGTACACAACCATGAAAATCAGTCTTATCAAATAAATTACTGCATCATTTTATCTTTGTTACGCTTTCTATGCCATTACGCATAGACAATTCGAATCAAGTCTCAAACATTGTTCTGAAATAAGACTGAGCAAAAGGGCAATGCATTTTATAGTATTCTTGTTGAATAAAGAAAGGGACGTTAAACTTATTTTATCGTTTGAAGAGGCAATTACAAATCAATGTAATAGGGTGATTCTAGCGTGCTGAGAATGAAGGGTGCAACGCATTCGAAACGGCAGCCAAAATTTAAGCCAACTCATCCCTGCAGTAAGTTAGAAAAATATTTCAAATTTGTGGTTACATTGCTTTTTGACAGTTTAGGCACATCGATTTGATTGCTTTTTAGTCTTAAATATTCTATTATCTGAATTGTGAATGATATAACAAATAAATACGTAAACTCTAAACAACCCATTACTTGGAGCTATCAATTTTTCCCTACAAAGAAGGATACATACCCATTTTTTTGAAAATCTTCGAACACATATTCAAGTATGGTAACGTTCATATGAAGTACCTTCAATCTGGGAGTATATTACCATCACTGGCATAGAAAATAATGAATGAATTATGCTCGAGGTACGCATCTGTTAGTGATTTAAACAGAAAATTAGGTAGGCTGTGGGTGTGCACATTTGAAGGGCGCCCCGACGGAATGTCACAAAGGCTCCGGGCACGGGACGCGGAGCGCGCGCCGCAGGAATCATCCTCAAAGGTTAGCGAAAGGTCGAGTAGAATATTTTGAAGATCACGACTTCTAAAAGTGTTCTATGTGGAAAACTCTATTTTTTTTTAAATTGATCCTGTAAATTCTGAATGAATCGTCCCCACATTGTCTTGCTTTTGTTCATTTTAAATCTACTATTGAAATTTAATTCCAATTACTATTTACTAGATACATTATCTCAAATTTAATTTTCTTTCTACTAGTTTTGTAAAAAAAATAATTCCAATAAAAAAACTTGCGTAATCTTCCCTGTGGTATCCCTTTTTTATTATTATTATTTATTTCACCTGGCGTGTTTATTGCCATGTGGCAATCTCTTCCAACCAACCAGAAAGATGTTTTAATGGCCCCTAAGTAAAAACCAGACTGGAATTCCATTTAAAAAAATCTGGATTCCAGCGAGGATCGAATCCGCAACCTCCGGATCGGCAGACAAGCGCCTTACTACCAGGCCTCGGAGGTCGTCCTTCAAGACACATGGAAGATCCTTTAAGACATTTGAATGGGTAATGCAGACGTATTGAAGAACGTGGCCGGGAGACAATAATGTATTCGGCTCCATTAATCAAACGTTCGGTTTTAGGACTACCGAAGTAGGCACGAGGCTTGCGGTTCGTTCTCCACGTATTAACAACTCTACCGCACGTGGTAACAACATTTGCGTATGTACTCGGCGCATGCGAGTATCGTTACCAGACGAATTCTTATCAGATTGGGATTTCTTTTTTGGGTACTTTCAAGAATCGAATCCGACACTCCCACGCGGGAAGTCAAGCGTCATACCAACCAGGCTTCGGAGTTCGTCCATAAAATGACTAAACTTCAAATGTCAGTTATGCCAAGCCACTGGGACACTTGCATATATTTTTATTGGCACTTACTTACTCTTTTTCGTAAAATTCATATTGCTCCCATTCTTGTTTTTCCTTCAGTTTCTCCAGGCCGACTTACACCTTGACCTTGACCGCTGGCAAGGTCTTCCCATAGCCGTGATCCACTAAGTGTTGCCTCGTGGACAATCCTGATGGCTCAGTCTTTGTTGCTCGGAATACATGGCCGCACCCTTCTGGTCGACTGATTCTGGTAGTACTTGTAATGTACGAGTAGGACAAATGTTAATTGACTAATGATTAAATAAATTAAGGTGGTAATTACCTTGTTCATTAATGTAATGGTGGTACTTGATATAAATGTTTGAGAACGTCTGTTCTGAAATAAACAGATGTTTTATAGGTTTTGTCGGTTTGGAAAACGTAAACTTTTAAAATATTTTTTTCGTACATCTGTGGATTGTAAGGCATTTGGGAAATAACCATGTTTAACTCTTAATTAAATATTTCTCATTTGTGGAAATTTATATTAACAAACATAATAAGATTTACTTTGGGAAATCTGATAATACTAGTTTCGAGCTCCTTCGGCAAACTAATTTTGGAACGAATTAGCCTGATTGATGAAAAGATCGAAACTCGAGCCCCGATAATCAAACAGTTTTAGTGCAATATGCAAAGTAAATCTTATTTTATATTGTTTGACCTTAAATAACCTCGTGCTTTAAAAAAATGTGATTCTTGGTATGCTTTTTCTGGTGATTATGTAATTCTATTCCGAAAGCGTTCTCTGTTTCGATAGACTTTCAATTATCATTAAAAAAAACTTTATAGGTTCTCGTAGGTTACACATGAAAAAAACATCTTTTTCTTGGATTTTTATAGAAAACCGAGAATATTTTCAGGTGTATGAAGATTTTAGAAGTTCAATAACTTTTGTTGACCTTTGAGTATTATGATCCACGTTTTAGACCCATATTACTCGGACTACGGGTTTGATGATCGAGTGGTATATTCTAAGCTTGGTATTTTTGGCTCTATTTTTAGTTTGTTAGTTTATGTAATGCTGCTGATAATCTAGTTCTACCTTAGATGCTGCTTGAGATAGCCAAAATAATCATATATTTACCTAGTATAATTAAAAAAACGTGAGCTATTTATTTTTCTACTTACTATTTCAATGATCACTTCCTTAAAAGCCAAAATATACATTCAAATAAGCGATAACTTTTCTTTTTCATAGTGTTCTCAATACCGAGCGTCGTGGTCCTCAGCTCGTATGCCTCGAACTCTGTCTCCGCCCTTTCTTAAAGAGGACCCTGTTAACTCATTCATTTGATCTGCCCATCTCATAGGACACCTTCCTCTTGCTCGCCTTCCTTCAACTGTCCCCGTGATCACCAGCTTCACTAGATTTTCGTATTTTTTTCTAGTAACAGTCCCAAAGTAAGTTATTATTCTTTTTCTGCATATTGTCGAAAGTCTTTTGGTAATCTCCAATTCTTTGATGAATGAGACGTTTCCGTGGGATACAGAGCATCCACCTCCATCACCACATCTCGAAACCATGTATCATTTTTGTTTCCTTCTCATCGTCCATGTTTCACTTCATACAGTGATATGGAGAATACTATAGACTTGCTAAGATAATGATAAAAAGTGATATTTTTATTATTACCCTGGGCCTTCTGAGCCTGATGTGTGCAGTATGTTAGTAGTACGTATGTATCTCTTTTTGGCTGCACATTACTTGAATCATGGTGGTGTTTTGATATTTGTATTTATTCTAACATCTTGTATTTTTTGTATTGATAGTCGAAATCGATTGTCAATAAATATATAAATAGTGAGAAAATATCGGTATCCGTTTTTTGTTTCGGTCGCTAAAATACTTAGCCATATTTTCGGAAAAATGCCTCTTAGTAAACTTATTTTTTGATAAATTTTTCTGTTAAACTAATCGTAGATTTTGTGCTATACAGCGACGCTTGAAATATTCACCCTGTTAGCAGAAAGTCGACAAAATCTTAATACATTTAATATTAGCAATTTGTGTTGCCAAAATTTACACCCCTCAGAATGGGGTGGTTATCGCTCAAGTATTTATATACTAAGGCCGCGGCCTCAATAATGCCACGAAATAAAGCCTCCCTTTCGTCAGCGATCTCTCCGCTGTGAATGGAAGCTAGATTATGAATGAAAAGAAATTGATTTTTAATTTTTAGGCATGCACCATGGAAAATCGTCGACTCTATTTACTCTTCTATGGTTCCACAACAAACATACGCTCTTTGCTTCCTCTTCCATATCTGACACAGGTTCAGAAGTCACTCGGTAGTCTGACTTTATAAGTCCACTCATCCGTCATTCCATACAGTTCATACAAATTTCTAGGTTCCAGTCTGTTTTAATGCAGTTGCTTAGGCTGAAATATGGTAGTTATAAATAGTCATATCAGTCCTCTTCTAAAAGTGTCCATTTGCTCAAGTGTCGCGAACGAATTGATTTCAAACATTGTCTCATTTTATTACACACACATACTAATACAATTACACCATTTCACTGTCGGGGTAGGTCACACATTCTTAGCCTCTTCCACATCAATACACCTTCTCATACAACTTCTACAGTTTCTCTGACTTTCTACGTTTCCTTCTTTCAGAATATCATTCACTTAAATCAACCATACTTTCCTTGGTCTTTCTCTCATACGCCTTCCACTCACATTTGAACTATATATATATATATATATGTTTTGTCAGTCTTTTTTCATTAATTCGTTCTACATGCCCAAACAATCTCAACGTACTATTCTTTATCTTACTTAACATATCAACGTTAAGTTCACATTTATCCTTTATTACTCCATTCCGTATTCTGTCATACATTGCACTCCATGTATTCTTCTCAATGCGCGCATTTTTACAGCATTTATTCGGGCCCTTTCAGTCCTTTTCCATGTTATCATCAAAACATTCTTTATTTTTTTATGATATACCGGTTAAACCCAATAACATACAAAGCTCAAGTGAAACTATATACAGCATCGAGAAAAATATAAACAATGCTTTAAGAGAGATAATCTACAGCAAGAATAAAAAAAATGTTTATAAGAAATATTAGTTTAGCCGAAACAATTAACTTCCATTATTATGATAACTCAAAATGCTTTCTCTAAATGTTGAAGATGTCAATATACGAGGCCTTATATATAAATGACAGCCTGTGCTACAGAGAAGGAGCATATGACAGATAAGTTCTACTTGTTGCGTCTAAATAGGTTAATATTTCTGTACCTGGAGCCAGGAACATAAATATTTATCTTCCAACATACTAGGATTAGATATAGCTCCCGTCAGCAACTTAAATATATAAGAAGATACCCTCACTTTCCTCCTCATTCTAAGAAGGTAGTATTCCAACATACCAAGTGAAATATTATAGAATAGAGCCACGGGTAGGAACAGGAACCGCACTCCGGTAAGTAGAGAAATCTCTAAAAAATCAAGACTTTCTCCACCATTTAAGACTTTCTCCACCATCATTTTAGAGGGACCTGAGAACCTCTCTCCCCACAAATGAATTAGAAACTCGCATCACAAAACCTAATACCCTTTAAGCAGACTCACATAGTTCCTCAACATGAGAACCAAATAAGAGACATATGGAACGCCTTAAGAGAGTCGAAGTTTCCATTAGAATTTCCTTTGTTCATTATATTTATCCGCAAAGTTTTCATGTCACCTTTCATACCTCAGCAGGTATGGAAAATGAAAATGTGAATATAATTTTCAATCAGCAATTTGCGACTATGTTTGTTTGAATATTTACATTGCCAATTTAAAATTAAACATTCCCCTTCTAATATTCTTATAAATTTCGTGTTATTTATTCGATACGCTTTCCTCCCTTAACGAGTATGATTGTTAGCTTGTGGATGGAAGACGCATGCTAGCTGTTGTACTCGTATTTTAGTAAACACACAGTCTTAACATATCAAGCCGATGCCCCCAGAGGTCCGATGGTAAGGAGAACAAACTTCCGAAGTTGTTTATTTTAATGTTGATAAAATTGATTTGCTTGTTCACTTTTATAAACCTCCATGGCTTAGTTGGTAAGACATTTGTTTTTCACTCGAGCGTTTCGGGTTCGATTCCCGATGTTACCAGAACAAAACATTAAGAAAAAGGGTCTTAGTCTGGTAAAATATTTCGTCTTGTAGCAATATTCGTACACGTCTAGCGCGTGCGAGTGTTGTCCTTCACAAGCGGTAGTATAGCTAATACGTGCTATAGCGAACTGGGAGTTCCGTGTCTACTCCAGTGGCTTTAAATCCGAAGACTCGATTAATAGAGTCCAATACATTATTTTACACCATGCCACATTTTTTATATATCCGCTTTCGGATTTATTGGATGGTAACATACGAATGAGTTTAAAAAGGAAATGAAAAATAAATTTATTGTATTGAATTAAAAAAATCTTGTTATATTTATGTTCAAAATATAAATCCTTTTTGTAATTTTAACATTCAGATTTGTGTCCTTATCGTTCCCCGATGTAAGGTCCCGCGTTTGTTAATGTGAAATGAAAAAATCGACAAAATTGTAAACCTTTTAAGGAAATAGAATTCTGGAGAGAGAGGCTTCACATATTTTCCGGGAAATTAACTTGCCAAGCTGTCAAGTAAATACGAGCAGAAACATCTTCAGGACAGAGGCCCATCCGAATCCTCCGTCTGAGACGTGATTACCGTTTTATGTTTGAGAGGTCGGATTTGTTGCTTTTTCATTTAAAATTCGGCCTCTTTATGTTATAATAATAATCATTTCGATTACTGATAGCAAAAATCAAAACAAAGAAAAAAGTGCTTTAATATAGGTTTCAAATAAACATTTTAAGTCATATGTTATCAACAAAAGTCTGAGCTCATCTTGTATGGCCCCTTCTCCCTTACTGATCAGGCGTCACCCTAGCATAAAGATAAGAATCCCAACCGGGAGCATCTTAGATGATTTTCAGCTCACACCTTCGGAGGTAGGATAGGATAGGAAAAAAACAGAAAAACTTAACTATGAATTATTTGTTCAAATAACATCCAAGGGATTTTTACAGACTATGTACTTATCGATGTGTTGAGTAAGATGAAGAAGAGCACTCAGATGGTTTGGTCACGTGCAACGAATGAACGAAGAAAGACTAACGAATAAAATGTACAGTGCAAATGTGAGTGGAAGGAGTTGTAGAAGAAGACCAAGTTAAGTATGGTTGGATAAATAGGATTATTTCGAAAGAAGGAATTGTAAAATGTCAGAAAAATTATAGAAGTTGTATGAGAAGGTGTATGGATGTAGAAGAGGCGAAATGCGTGTGTCGCGATAGGAAAGTCTGACGCTCTGTCCTCTCTGCCTACTCTGACAAGAAACGGCGTGATTGATATATGTGTGTATCTACTTATCAAAAGTTATATACTCACGAACACATACATTTAGAGATGTAAATACACACAACACAAAGGCTCCATTCTTACCCAGTATATGCATAACCGCAAAACACATCTTTTGTTCCCATTGATCTATTATAGAATTTGCTCCTAAATATGAGTCACTTCGTTATATTATGAGATATATTCCACTATAGTATATTAACCACATTTTTTTCTTTTTTGTTACAGGTATGGCATAATTAATCTTAAACAGATAGATTAACTTCAGCTGCAAACATCAGATTCATCACACAAGGAACAAGTAAGAGGACGCGAGGAATCCGCAAGCTCGAGAACGTTGTATCGTTTAAAAGCAAAATACAATATCTATCAGTTCTACCAGCTCGAGTCGGTTTCTTCACTTCCTCTCCAGTTAACCGTTGCTTTTATTTTGCTGCTTTGTGTTTTTTTACATATGGTGTTGTAATAAATTGTCACTTAATGCGAAGTCATGTAAACAGATGAATAAGCGTCTGTTGGTAACTTTTTTGCAAATGTTGTTCTACTGTACAACATACAATTTTTTAACGTAATTTCAAGTTTAAAAAAGATATCTCTTAAAAAATAAAACAAACCTTTAATGTACACGTTTTATGTCTAAATTTTTAAATCTTATTAACACCTTTAAAAAAGACGATCTGTGGTCTAAAAGTGACTACTGAATCGGAACATCCCACTAGACTATTGGTGTCGGTGTATCCGACCTTTTATGAAGATCTAATTTTAACGAATAACCCCAATGCCAACCCATATGAGAACGCTCAGTACAAACATGTCTGTCCGTTTGCAGTGTTAAAAATATATTATTTAACTGTATCTAATGAAATAAATATGTGAAATGAATATTCTTATTTGATTGACGAGGTGTTGTTTAAAATTTTGATAGCGAGAGCTAATTGTGTTTATGGTACATGGTACTAGAACATATTCAGTATTATCAATGAACGCATTCAACTTGACATTGCTCACACACTGGCTGGGAATATATAAATTTGGGAGAAATGCCATTAAAGAAATAAAAATAATGTTCCGTCCCGTCCGATATTGAATGTCGGAAATATATGTTCATTTGTGTATATTTTAACACAATTTTATATTATATTTTTGATTTTATGATAATATAATATGGTTAAACGAAATCTGGAGCGATTTTTAATGATGGGATTATGTTTCGTTATTTTTGTTCTACAGCAATTTTAATTCATCACGATTTTCTTTATTACTTCAGAAGAATTCTTCAATTTCATGTTTCAGTTTAAAAGCATGACATCTCTTTATTGTTACAATTTAATAACACCTATTTTATTTTATGCATGATCACCTCAATATTGTTTCAATTAATTGAAAAATAATTTAGATAATGTTATAAACTAATCAAACATGTGTAAGTATTTTTTTACAACTTTTCGAACGATCGTTTTCTCGTGTAGGTAATAACGCGTCAGTAAATATTGCCTTATTTAGGCCATAACCGTAACAAGGGTAGAGTGACCGGGTCAGTGGTCCAGTGCGCGATTTCTGAAGGCTGTCAAAATTTCTCCATTATTGATATTGCACTCAGTATATTTTTGTCAACGTCCGTAACCACAGCATCACGTGAAATAAGTTTTAATTCACTAAAAAGATAATCAAAACTTCTTTGAGATTTAGTCTCGGATAAGAGAGATCATCACTTGTTGCTATTCTCTCTATTGAACATTTGGTTTCGAACAAAATCATTCTCGATAAAGTTATTGATTGATGATTTTGCCGTTATAAATGTTTGACCATTTCATTTTCGCCCGTTGATTAATATTGTGAAGTTAAGTGGAAAAAATAAGGGAAAATATAACAGCAATGTTAACAGTTTTCGGAGAATGTTAAAGGAAAAAATCACCCTTTTATGGGGGCCTGTTTTCGAAAGGGTGCCCCAGGCAACAAAATACCTCGTCTCGAGCTCTGATTTAGGTTAAACGATTATGAGTTGCATATTTGCGAAAACTCTTAATATATTATACTATGTTTTGAAAATATTTAATTTATATTCGATAATTTTTTTAACTATTGCTATGGTAATCTAGTTTTCATTGTTATTAATATCTTTGCTGTTTTTTTATTATTTAAATTATACGATCCCAGTATAATTCTGATGATTTGTAACCGGAATACTTGCCTGTGATTGGCTAATTCGTTATAGCGGAATTTGTAACTAACCTAGCGAGTTTTGGAGGCGTTTTGCAATTGACCTCGAAGTTTATATTGCTTTATATTCGAAGTTAATAGAGTTTTCAAATTTAAACTTCGACCATTCTATAAAGAATGAAAATATTTTCAAATTGTTAACTCATAAAACATTTGAAAATATATGCCTCATACAATCCCTAGACATTTCTTAATCGAGAATCTCAATATTAATAAAATGTCTCTTTAAAATCACTTGGATCTCAAATATAATTAGATCCATATTTTGCTTTTGCTTTGCTAACCAAAAATGTTCTTTTCACTAAACAATTACTTTGAACGTCAAGGTTTTCTGAAAGAAATTTATAATTGTATTTACAATAATACCTCTTTTTACGTAGATATTTGAGATGTTCCGATTCGATTGTGATTTGTAGACCGCAGTTCATCTGAATTTATTTTTAGTGGCGTTAATAAGATTTATAAATTCAAAAGACAAAAATAATCATTACATTTATGATACGCAGGTAATTGGTTCCAGGAAAAAAAATCATAAATGAAAACCGCATAAATGAAACTATTCAATATGATATAAAATATCCGTTAAAGCCGAGTTTTACTAAACTGTACATAGAAACAAATAGGGCGGCCGAGGTAACGAAAGTAATACTCCTAAGTCTAGTTTTATTTCCCATCAAATATATCGGCGCCATTCCAAAAGTCACTATGCTCTCCTTAGGGCAGGGGTTCCCAACCTTTTTGTACTCTAGAGCACATTCTAAAATATCGGTAGGGTGGCGGGCACCACCTATTTTTAATCGACAGACTCCTTCCATAACTTCTCATTTTCCCATAATTTATTTTCTTATATTCATAATTTATTAATAAATAATAAACAAAAATGTTTCAAAATAATAAAATTATTATTCAAATTGCATACACACAGCGAAATGTATTTACAAAACGTAAACAAAAAACACAAATACAAAGAAAACATTTTATAAAAAAATATAATATCAATATGTCAATGTGATCTTTGGCATTGCATATCATTGGCATTGGCAGTATGACGATAGCAGATAATCCTGTTAGCAAACAATCATCAAGATGCTCATCAGTGAGTCGAGATCTATATCTTGATTTTATTCAGTTCATGTTTGAAAACATTGGCCAGTGCCTCATACTCATAATTAGGAGAGTATGACGATAGCAGATAATCCTGTTCGAAAACAATCATAAAGATGCTCATCGGTGAGTCGAGATCTATATCTTGATTTTATTCAGTTCATGTTTGAAAACATTGGCCAGTGCCTCATACTCATAATTAGGAGAGTATGACGATAGCAGATAATCCTGTTAGCAAACAATCATAAAGATGCTCATCGGTGAGTCGAGATCTATATCTTGATTTTATTAAGTTCATGTTTGAAAACAATGATTCGCATAAATATGTCGAACCGAAAAATGATTCAATTTTATATGCCGCTTTTTTCAAAAATGGGAACTTTTCTCTGTCCACTGTATTCCAAAAGTCCTCTGATATTAAGGATTTTAGCAAAATATCATTCTTAAGGTCCAAAATTTCTAACTCTAGTTCTTCTGTCTTACCTTGAACAAAATCTGCAATACATGCGGCCATTTCCATTAAATTTATTTGGCAAGTAAAAGGATTGATACAGAAGGAAACAATTGGCTCGATATGTGTAAACTGCAAAAATCTCTCTTCAAACTGTTTTTTTAACACTTGAAGATGCTTAATAAATAATGACCCGTTTAATTCATTGTTACCAGCATTTTCTTCATATGTGGGAAATGCACGAGAGAATTGATCTGCAGATGTGATATCAACAAATCCAATTTAGCTTTAAATGACTGTACAGAGCTTATCATTTCAGCTATGTTTTTGTCTTTCCCAATTTTTCCATGATGTCTGTGAGAAATCCCAAATCAATCAGCCAGCGAGAGTCAGCTAGTTCATCATAATTTTCCTTTTTATCGTTTATAAATGTTTTTATTTCTTCAATTAAACTCACAAATCTTGTAAGAACCTTTCCTTTACTGAGCCAATGTACTTCAGTATGCAGAATAAGATCATGTTCTTTATCTTCAGTATCTTCTAACATGGCCTTGAAAAGTCGGTGTTGCAAAGGAGCTGCTCGAATAGAATTGATTATTTTTGTAACTATTTTCATAACGTGTTCAAATGGCAATATTTTACAACACAGAGCTTCCTGGTGGATAATACAGTGGTAGGACATAAAGTTTGAAAATGATTCATCCTTCTTGCAGAGGGCAATAAATCCTTTGTTTTTACCTACCATTGCTGGTGCCCCATCGGTGGTTATCGCAGACAGCTTGTGCAAAGGCATATTTATTGACTTGGCGTATGTTCTGAATGTATTATAAATATCCTCACCCCTTGTCTGTCCTTTCATAGGTAATATTTGCAACATATCCTCTTTTACTGTGAAGTTACTAAATACCATTCTCACCATAACTGCTGACTGTGCGGTGTCTGATACATCTGTTGACTCGTCAAATTGTAGCGAGAACCAGTCACATATTTCCAAGTCAGTCTTTAACTGAGTTTGTATGTCTGTTGAAATTGCATGTATTCTTCTTGTGACGGTGTTATTTGACAACTGTAAGTCTTGTATTGCTGAGACAATCTCACGTTTGTTAGAAAATCCATCAAACAAACAATCGGCACCAGTCAAAAATAGTTATTTAAACAACTCACCATCAATGAAAGGTTTCTTCTTTTTTGCGAGCATGTGAGAAATTTTGAAAGAAGCAATGGGGGCCTTGTTAGAATTTTCCACATGTCTAGTGAAAACAGTCTGTTGTGCAGTTATACATGATTTTAGTTGACATATTTTTTTCTTTCTTACTTCAGATTTAAGTGGATAATTCACATCAAAAGTGGCATGAATTGTCTGAAAGTGTCGTTCAACATTATGTTTTTTCGGCACTGCAATACTACTACCACACAACAAACAAACGCATTTATTTTTCAAATTAACGAAACAATATGATTCCTCCCAGTCAGTGTTAAAATTATAGGTTCGTTGTCTTTTACTCGGTCCACTCATTTTAGGACTTAAAAAATAAAAAATAAATAGTAATTGAACTACAATATAATATCAATGTTACAGCGCACGTCTGTTCTACATTATATGCATAAATGTATTATAACAAGGACTTTAACTATCCCCACAATCATAATAGATTATCGCTTATTAATATAATAGATTACGCACCTCGCTTTTAGCCTGTTAAAAATTTTCAGAAGGAATATCAAAACTCCTAATTCGTGTTTCGTCAGACGAAGATGTCTCCTAGCTAACTGTCGCGACCCGAACGGGGCAGCAATCGCAATCACAATGACAACAACGCGGTTCCAGGCGGGGAATGCTGTTTGCACATCACTCCTTGTAAACGCCGAAAACCCGAAGTGAGCCGATGATCGCCGAAGCAATCGGGACGGTACGAGCCCATGACTACTGTCAGTTTCGCTGTCGGGGCCATGCTTATTGCTTTCACTGACAGACAGAGCTGTCAGAGTCATGTGCCATGTGTTTTGGCGCCTTTGGAGTTCATCGGCTCAGTTCGTGGTGTTCGTTCACTTCGGGTTTTCTGCGTGTACAAGGAGTGATGTGCAAATAGCACTCCCCGTTCCAGGCTAGCGTGAAGAGTGCAGTCTGGCTCGCCGCTAGACAAGTTGCGACAAGTACTGTCAGCAAAGGAACCACTCATACATACAATATCGCAAACATACGAACGTATTTAATAAACCTAGGCACTCAAAAAAATTAAAACTCTAACAAATAAATAAAAATAATTCACATTTTTAATTAATGTTCATGAAAAAATTCTGTCTCTGTCGAATAGTGGCGGGCACATACGAATCGTTCCGCGGGCGCCATGGTGCCCGCGGGCACGGGGTTAGGAACCTCTGCCTTAGGGAGTACGAAGCCAGAATTTTTCGTTAATATCATTTCAGCGTACAGTAGGTGTTCATACCATTATGTTCGCATTACCGTGATTTACTTTTTAACATATACAAAAATATCGATCAAGTATGCATAACCGTTATTTTTAAATTGATTCTTTTTTACTAAGACTATTTTGCGTATGCTTTCATCTTTGAAAAAATCTACCTCGTCAACATGCGGAATCAAATAATTCGTGTGTTTCGTTTTTTTAACTGTCATTTTAAGTTAATGACTTATTACATACATGAGAGTATTTATATGCCAAAGAAATTTGAATATTTGCCAAAGAAAACAAAGTTTAGTAAAATTAGTATTAAGAATAAAAAATGATTTTTGTTACTTTTAAGTGTTCAAGTTTTTATTCCTTAAGAATACCATATACCTATGTATGAAATATTATAGTTATATATTCTAATCGTCGCCGTTGTTGGGCCTCGTAGTCGAGGATCCCATCGCCATTTCAACGTCAATTTAGTTGGAAAGAGAAGCTCTGCCGTGGAGTTTTCGTTTCTTTCTCCTTTTTTCTCCTCGTTTTAAGTGAGTGAGCTGTTGCAATCCAGCAAGTTTACCGGCTACACCGGTATACTGGATCCGCTTTAACACCTGAAGTGAGACGATCGGACCACATCGGCATGTTTTTTTTTAAAGAATAAATATGATCGAAGTCAAAGGTATTCTTATATACCCGAATACTAGGCGGAAAAAATGCCTGTGCCATTCGAAGGGAGTAGCACAACGCGGGGTTCGAATCAGCGACCTTCCGCACCAAAATCAAATGCGTTAGCGCGCGGAAATGCATATCTATTCAATGTACTCGTTTTTAACAAAAAAAATGTCTTATAAAAACCTGTTTGTTCGCTGATCGTGAAATTCGCTCACCGTGACGGTTTTTCGGTTTCCATTAATCACGGTAATCGAACACCTACTGTAAAAATCTTATGCTACGAGTATCTATGAAAAGTTTTTCGAGTCAGAATGTTAATCATTATTGATCCTCGCTTTATACGTTGAAATGAGGGATTTAGAAATATGACGTGTAACACAGATGCACAAAGGCAACGTCCTGTCCCGGTTTTTGGACCTTCACAGAACATTTCCATTTAGTATAGTTTTTGTTGAACAACAAAATGTTTCATAGATTTTTCTCCAAGCATGACGAAAACTCATTGTATCTAGTGGATAGGTGACGCTCGTGTGTGTGTTGGTTTATTTGGTGCATGCTCTTGCACTTGAAACAACTACGCGATCATCAATCTTCATCCTTCACCAGGCAGAATATTATGGCGCTGTTTTTCTATCCATATTTTTCGAAAACAATCAGATTAACTATTATGCTAGGAAATGATTCTTTTAAATTTCATTTTTTCATCATCATCGGCTCTACAACCGAGGATGATGGGTCTTTGCTGCCTATAGGTTTTTTCAGCGCTGATCGTTCCATTCTCCTACACACCATAGGATCTCTGAACAAAGACTTTCTTGCAAAGTCAATGTCCTGCATGCGCTATAAATGCGCAAGCCAGTGCAGTCTCATTTTTCAATATTTTTTATGCACGCTAGCTTCGCTATACAGGCTGTATAGCTTTTCGTACGCCATTCTCATAATTGGACCATACATTCTACGGAGAATCTTTCTCTCAAAGGTATCGAAAATCGCTTATTGCTTTGTGCGTTCAAGTCTTTGATGTGCACAGGTATTAGAAGTGTCTTATAAAGATGGTTTTTTATGTTCCTCGAGAGAAGACGTGACTTAAGTAAGTCCAAAATAGCGCCTGTTTGCTGACAGTATTCGTTATTTATAGTGGATAATACTTCTTTAACTTTATTCATCTCTTTCAACACGTCATTATTGTTTGAAAATGTCAAATGTAAATAGTTGATTCTTGACAAACCCTTGAATAAAACATGCAATGCAAATTTGATACTTAAAAGTTCGTATTCCATTTAAAAGTTATCCGCGCCTGGGCTAAAGTAGCCGGGCTTCTGGCATGACCTAGATAGTTCTTCATATTATTATATGTACATTGGTTGCGTCAGCCTGCGCCCTCTCCTGTACCCGCCCGTTCCGCCTGCAGCCCCGTGCATATCCAGGGCCTTGCTAATCGATAGCGAGTCCTGCACTTCCTAGAACCCTCGGTGCCTCATTTCAAACGTCGAGATCAGCTTCCATTTTGAATAGAAAATAGTGAAAAACCGACAGCAGGATGAAATATAGGAAATTATAAAATGTCTTTAATATGGTATGTTCCTCTGTGACTTAATGGTACAGTTTTTTTACCATTACCCCATTTCTATGTTGACGTAACAGGGAGTCATGACATATTTTCTTCGCTTTCTGCACGTCACTATATCTTCTGTTTATAATTACTCCTTACCTTTCAAATTTTCTTTCACTTCGTCCAACCATCCTTTTCTCGGTGGTTCTTCTTCACGACTCCCACTTATTATTGCACAAATTTGTTTAGTCAGTCTTTTGCCACCTATTCGTTCACCAAACCACCTTAACGTTCTCTGTTCATCCTACTTGCCACACGAGTTTGCCACTTTTTTCAACCTCATGTTCATCCTTCATAATTGCATTTCTCATTCTGGTTTTAAAGCCTCTTGAACATCTTTCTAGTTAGTTGATCTACAATAAATTGTGCGGACACGTTATCACTTTGATACTGGTGGAGTTAAGCAGAAAGGGAATGGTTACAATCTTATCGTTCACGGCATATGCGTACATTGTCTGCGCTCTTTTCAGTAATTTACTTTGCTTAAGAACTTATTCTATGTCTGTTTTTTTTTCATCATAATTTTTTTTGTGGTGTTCATTCACATACCACTCTTTAGATACTACATCAAAAAGATTAAGGATAAATAGTATCTTTGTAATTTATTTTTAACAAACACTGTTTATTCCACTTTTTTATGACGGTATAACCCTACCGGTTTCAAGGCTTTCACCTCATCTTCAGGGGAGCGCAAACAAGACTAAATGCTGTTCGGACTGGTACCGATATAGACACTTCAACGGTTGGAGGCGGGAGGGGTGATAGGAAGGCTAGATATAATTTCGGCCAAGAGCGGGGAGATTTTGGGGAAATAACTATTCAACAGATGCTCTGATCGGTATACTGACTTAGAAATTTCTAGGGCCTCTAATCTGTCCAATCTATTTCCGTTGCCGCTAATATGTAAGAATTTGGCATCATCGATAGAAAAAGTATGATTCTCACGGTGACAATTAGTATCTTCTGACTATTTGAACTCTTTTTTATTACATAAATGCATCATATCGGTCTTCTTGTGGCGCTAGATTTTACATATGTAGCGCCGACTTCACCATGCACTCTCAGTCACCCCTATTTTAAGCATAGGTACACTTGTCATAAACCTTCAGATACAGTCATTTTTTTGTATAGACTTTCCATCTGATTCGTGGACGTTCTCGTGGCATTCTCCCGGCCGGTGTTCTCTTGAAGGTCAGTCATGTTGCCCTGTATTCGTTTGTTCTTACAATGCTTACGCCAATCTCACGGAGAGTATATTGAACGACCATGGTTTAGCGGTTAGCATTTAAGCTAAGCAGGTGGGCGCCCTAGGTTCATTTTCTGGGGGATTTACTTCTAGACTGGATTTACTCTTAGAACATTTTACATCTGATGTTTTTTTTTGCTGTAGCTTATATACTGCTTAGCATACATTATTATAGCGTTATTAAGCAATACAAAAATAGCGCTTTATAATAAAACTGTGCCTAACGAAGGGCTGCATTATATAAAATTTGCCGATCGTCTTGGAAATTTTGTTTGATCTGTCAAACCTATGAGCTTGTTGAAGTGCAGCATTTTACATAATAAATTAATATGGCAGAGGGGTGACAATTTGACAGAATACGGAATAAAGTGGTTAGGGATGAATGTGAACATGAGGTTGACATATAAAGTAAGATCTAGATAATTACCGCATGTATAGTATGTTAGAATGAATAAATGAAGAAATACTAACAAAATTAATATACAGTGCAAATGTGAGTGAGAGACGTGATAGAGGTAGACCAAGGAAAGTATGATTGGATCAAGTGAATGAATTGAAATAAATAAATTTTAAAAGTCAGAAGTCGTAGAAGTTGTATGAAAAGGTTTATGGATGTAGAATATACGTGTGTTGTGATAGGAAGTTCTGGCGATTTTTCCTTTTTGCCTACCCTGACAGGCTAACGGCGTGATGATATGTATCTATTTAAATTGTGCACTGGGATCAAATCTGTAATGTATTTCATCGTATAAAATTCAATTGTTTCGCACGACATGATAAATTACGTTTTCAGACTATGGAATACTATTTTTCATTTCAATTATACCAACAAATTAAATATAATAAAATATGATAAATACTGCTTGTGATTAGATAAAGTATTCGTTATATCATGTTATATATCTTATTATAAATATCACATTTTTTCCGAAAATTATTTACATAATAATACATAATATAATACTTTGTCTTCCGTGTGGTACCCTTAAACAAATCTGACTAGATGATTCAGACATATTGAAGGGCGTATTCCAAAGATAATTAATTTTCGACTCCACTAATCGAGCCTTCGAGTTTCGAACCACTGAAGTATGTATGAAATTCGCCGTTCGACACTGCACGCGTTTGAACACAACACACGTAAGATGCAATAATACTCGCACACGTACTCGACGCGCGCGAGTGTGTTACCTGAAGATTTTTTTACCAGGCTGTGATAAACAGAGAACAGCATGCATGACAATATGTATGGTTATGGATGAGGCGAAAGCTGTATGCATGTATAGAAAAGCGTGGATGTGTGTCAAAAAGGACATGGCGTGATGGTAATTATATGATATATGTTTTTATTTTATTATTTTTAATTACCATCTAGAACTGAACCTCAAACTCCCGGGTCAAACACCTTACCAACAGGGTCTCAAACATTGTCAACATGTTACATAATGATTTATTCTGAAAGAGTGAAACGTCTTTATAATATGCGAGTATTTATTAAGATGTGTATGATTGTCGCGGTTGGGATGGTAATTATATTTGTTTTTATTTTATTCTTTTTAATTACCATCTAGAATTGAACCTCGAACTCCCGGGTCAAAGGCCTAACAAACTGAGTGACAAACGTTGTCAACATATTACATAATGATTTATTCTGAAAGAGTGAAACGTTTTTATAATACGAGAGTATTCATTATGAGGTGTATAGTTGCAAAAGCGTAAGATGTATGCCCTGGTAGAATGAAGCGGAGATCTGTTCTTTTTGCCTACTCCATTAGGGACAGAGCGTGATTGTGATTAAGATTATCTTGGAAGAATCGCCGCAATACATATTCGTACATCTAAATTACGAAACAACTCACTTAAGTAATTTCAGATTTTTTCCGAATACGTTTATCAAAGTGGAATAATTTTCCATATCAGAAACTATTATATAATATCTATCTTTTCACTTTGATCTTGGCTTATTGTTTTATTTTGTTCTAGATGCACCAATATGTTTTAGATATGCCCCATTATTATCTAATAAGAATCCTGAAATGGTTATTCCGAAGCCAGTTTGACTATTTTTTTACAAAACATATATTATATTTTTAGGCCAATTAATCAGAATTCGTGTTTGACTGATTATTATGTACTCGTCTGCCCCGCCCAATACGCTAATGGAACCCTGCACTACTTTGTTGCACTCGCGCAGTTTCCAGGGCAGCTGGCTTTCCGATCGATAGGTCCTGTATTTACGGGAAATGCACTTTGAAGTACATCAAACGTTATTGTGTGTATGTATCGGAATACAAATAATACCAAACAAAATAGTAAATATGATTTATATTAATGCCGCTTACCTGGTTAATAAAAATCCGAGACAATTTTTAACGGCTGTTAAAAATTGTTTCGGATTTTTATTAACCAGTACCATTTAAATCATCAATCTAATAGTTAACCAAAATACCAGAGCCTGTTTTTCTAGTTCTTACTTACATACATATCATCACACCCACCCCTTTTGGGATAGGTACAGATGATATAACTCCATACCTTTCTTCATTTATCTTTTTCTGTTTCTTATACTTCTTACCTTTCCCTCAGTTTAAAATTCTTCTACTATCTTTTTCCACTCTTGTGAATTATCATTGAATCCCGGTAATATTAGATTCAAGTAGCTTGCAGTGTTATTTCATACATGCAATATGCAGCTGCAATATCTGCCTCAGGGCAGATATCTTGAACACTTATGAAGCCGGCTAAAGACTCTTAAGATACGAGACAACATTATCTATGATGTCCGCACAAGTGATGGATAGCTTGTTCGGAGTTTCGGTCCGATGGTAGGACACCTTACTCCTTCATCGGATAAGTTCTGACTGTTAAGATATTTATTGGAAATTTTTGGATCTTAGATGGCTATATTTCATACAATTAATATTTTGTAGATGATGAGATGCTGTAGCATTAAATTAAAGCTTAATTATTTCTTTTTCGTTCATACGAGTTTTTATCCATTGAAAATCGATGACGAGGGTAAGGTAGTAGGGAAATTTTATTGAAATTATTTTACCCGATATGCTTATGCGAATATCAACTCGACCTGTGTTAACGTAAACTTTGATAAATTACCGAGTAATCTAACGAGTGCACGGCCGATTTGTGGTATAAAACATGGTCTTATCTGCTCGAACGAGTGGCTCCCCCATTCTACGATACACTGTACTCGCTGCTACAATCGACCTATGTAAACACCTGATATTAGTGACGAGTGATGAGTTCTTAGTCAGCGTGCATCACACATTACGTGTAAACAATCATACGGCTAATATTTCTTACTCTGCCGAGGAGACCGAGTCAAGAAAATAATGCGTTATTGTACTCTGTTAAGGCCAAAGTCTTCACTGTACATTCAGTTGTATGCTTTTCTATTGTTTTGATGTTGACTTTACCCGCTGTGTGAATTCAATTGATAAGGTCATGCCACGTTCCCATTTTGCATGCAATATGAACTCATTTTTTAGCACGATTCAAACTCTTCGTTTGACACAATTTGAATCAACCTGTTCTTCTTTGAACTTCAATTTTAAACTGACTATATTTGTCTGTTTTTTGTGTTGTATTATACTTTCGTTGTATACAGTATAACCTGGAGAGTTTGTTACCATGTTTCAATCTCTTCCAACCAATCAGAAAGGTGTTAAACAAACCTGCAGGGAAATCTAGACTAAACCTCCCCCCCTTTTTTTTTTTTACAAAATCAGGGTACCAACACGAATCGTACACGCAAGCCTTTGGGCTGGAAGACGGGCGTTTTATTTTCTAGGTCACGAAGGTCATCTTGTAAATAAATAATTTAGCTTTTTTCATCTAAAGGCGGAAACTGGGATATCTTGGATCAACCCTGGGATATCTTGGCACGGACCCAAATTCGTTTGATAAGATAAAAAAACTAGGTAACAACAGAAATCCAACCTGCAACCCTCTGGTTGGAGGACAATCGTCTTATCTTCTAGGCTACGGAGGTCGCACATTTTTTCGTTACTCATGGGTGTTTTTTTATCATTTTTCGCAGCGTTTTTTCTGTTTTTTTTTAATTCTTTCGCTTCTGTATTGTTTCTTTTTGGAATATTTTTTTAGTTATCACCTTTTTTATCTAGTCATGAGTACTCGTCAAATTTGTATAAACTTCGGCTAGTTTCGTTAACATGATGTCCCACTTTCGATCCTGTAACAATTTTATATGCAGCCACTGAACACCTGGATAAATCTGACCAATCCAAATCCGTACTGCCTCCACCCGAAATTTTTTGTCAAATTAATTATTTAAATTATTCAAATCTATGTAAACAATTCATTGTTCGGCCGTCTAATGGCATCGCTACTGGGCTTTCGACGCGTCAAGGTTGTTAGTCGTATCTGCTCACCGGGCCGTTTTCCATTATGGATCTTGTGCATTAGTTGATTGGTTCTATAGTTGTCTGAAGGTGATGGATCACTAGTCACTTCGGATGTTTCCGTTGGGCTGTATGATTACTCAGTGCTTGGCCTTAGTATAGTTTTGCTAATCAATTATGTGGATTGCGATGCCCTGTTTCTATGCGGTATTGCAGTTTCACCGACTGACTGACAACGACAACTCGCGAGTATTGATAAACTACCAGCGCAGACACAGGGTGTGGCGGAATAACTTATTGATTTTGTTTATTTAAAATATTTTTGCTGAGATCATAATAGTATTTTAGTACCAACTTTGATGTAACGGAGTGAAATGTGGACGTCGGAAAATAGTAAAAGGACCCGAATAAATATCGTAGAAATACGTGCATTGATTAGCGCCTCTCACGTGATAAACAATTAAATTAAACGTTTATGAATAAAATAATGTTTCTTATAATATATATTTTTTCATATGGTCCCTTCAATATAGTATCCGAATAAGTGTTGCGGACACATTGAACCCAACCGGGAGATAATATTGTCTTTGGTCTCAGTAATCGAACCTTCGGGTTTAGAACCTCAGGAGTAGGCACGGAATTCGCAGTTTGTCATTGAAATGCGTTGGTAACACTACCGTTCGGCGCGTGCGAGTATTGTTTCTAAACGAACTCTTACAAGACTAGCACACCTTTTTTGCTTCTTTCCTGCTCTTTTAATAAACACAAACGAAACCCCATTTTCTCTGTTGGGGAAGGCAGAGAGGACAGAGCTCACAAGTTTCCCTATTACGACATACTTCCTTCGCCTCCTACTTCCCTCGTTCATCACGACCACGACTTCCACTCATACTTGATTTGTAAATTTGTTAGGTCAGTATTTCGTCACTCATCCGTCTAAAATTTTAAAACCATCTCAACGTGCTCTTTTTCATTATACTCTAAATATCCGTATGATATTTAGCTCTCTTTTATCCTTAATAATTATGATACATTTCTTATTTTGTCATACATCGACACACGACATATTCTTTATAGTTCACACATTTCCACGGTTCCTTTCTTTCATTTTTGCATATCCACGTTTCATTCTCATACACCAATGTTGGCGCTAATACCTTGTTGTGAACCATCATCACACATTTTGATATTGCTTGGTTTGAATTTCTTTTAGTACCACATTGACTTTGTTTCATACGTTAATAAATATCGAAATAATTGACATATTTTACTCACCACATATAAGTATTTTAAGTGAAACAGTCGCATCAATGCTGCTTGATGGTAGGCGATAGATACATTATGTTAGAAAGCTTTTAGAAATATCATATTTTATCTATATTTTGTGCAAGGAACACGTGATAGTTTTTCTAATACTAAAAGGCATATATAAAACTCGGTGATTTGAAGACACAATTTTTTTATTGTAATGCGTCAATATCCTCCAATTAACTAAGAAAATGTTTTAAACATGTCGTTAGTGACAATCAAACAAAAATAAACATTTGTTTAAATCGGGGTACCAGTGGGAATAGAATGCGCAACCCCTGGATTGGAAGACAGGCGTCTTATCAACTAGGTTACGGAGGTCGTCTCATTCATTCGCTTCCAACAAAAGATTATTTTGTTTAGTTGCGATATGTTCTTTGTTTCGTGTTCAAGCATTAACTTGGTTGAGTATATTAAGGAAGAACGTAAAAATTGGTTTAAAACCTCTCCATAACACGTATAAATCATTAAATCGCCCACTTGACTCCTCATTTAGTACCAGGCACTCAGTACTTGCAATTAACAGCAATGTAGTGCTTGAACATTAATAGATTCCTTTCTATAGATCAATCGTGTGACAGATGTTAGACGGCAGCATGTGCTGTCAGATTGTATGTCACCACATTCTGCAGTCTGTCAGCTGAAAGTTCAAGGTCGTCCGGAGAATCCAATTATTACTTTATTTGGGTCGCTATCTGTAAATTGCTCAATTTTTGCGATATTGGTAGTTAGTTGTTTCTTTACCACCCGAGGTCTAACAAAAAGGCGAATGACATTTTTTTTGGAATAAGGTTATGCAGCCCTTACCGATTATTTTTTTAAAGACAAATTATATATCAACCATCGCACTAGGCTTATTGCATGCTCTGAGTCAGCTGATTTACACTCGCAAAATGTACGTATTAAGTCCGAGCTGTAGCCACTCGTGAGATATGACATCGAAATTAAAATGTATTGGGACTGTTTCATTTTAACATCTATAATCTGGGCATATATTTACATCAAAATTGTTAAAATGTTGATCAGTGTGTCCCTGCACCACGGCCCAACAATTATAAAGTCAATTATGATTATTATGATGAGTATACATATTTGGACTTCTTCCAGTCAGTTTTCTCAAATCTTATCATTTCTGAAGTACCAACGTTTTTCACTACCAGAGGTCTGTATGTTTGTACTTCTATGCACTCAGTCAGTTGACTTAACAGAGTATATAGGTTTAAAACCAACTTCACTGGTGCCTTCCATGTGGGTGTATCTAGTGCTACTTCTCTTCAGTCATCGACCCCTATGTTTTTGCACCACTTAGCTTAGCTAGCAATATGACATGTCGGTCCTGCTTTAATCAGTCCGGCTATATTTGGATATAGGTTGTATCGTTCAACGTTTTTGTAGTTGTTTCACGTACCGTTTACTGCACTGGTTTAAATAATCAACGAAGGGTTTTTCTTTTGACTGCTTCCTAAGTATGCAGTGTATAAAAATAATATTTCAGTGGCATGTAACAAAGCATATTGCGTCCATGTTCCACACTTAAGTTGGGTATAGACACAAAATTAGCACTTTGACTCGAAATGCAATCTAAATAGTTTGGGTATTAAACAGTTAATCTTATCATTGCGATTAGAATTTACTTCATGGTTTGTAATTCTGAGAGTTGTTCGGCGAATCGACTACGTCCGTCTTTAGAGGGGCTGGACACGAGCAATGATAGCCATCGCGGTCTCTAACGTCTACTGAGAGGGCATGACACTACAAGAAGAATCATAACTTGCATGTATTTTTTTTATAAAACCAAGTATTATCCTGCGAGCTCGGTAACTTTATTTGGCTTCTATTGGGGCCACTCTTGGAAAAGTCTACAATTTAAGGCGCGTGGACGCCATTATCTACAAGTTGTGCCTCATGGTATTCAAGAGTCACAGAACAACCATGTCTGACTGACTACATATCTGAGCTTTGCATTTATGAAACCTCGTCGGAATTTTCAAGTCAAACATAGAGATCCATCACATCGGTGGTAAACAGTCATGAAGCCAATCGGGGTCAACAGTTTGAAGTTTTCCGACGGAGCTATCTGTGTCATTGAACTCGACAAATGAAATGTTTTGTCACTAATGCTGGGTTGCAGGGTAATCTGGAAGCTTTCGGGAGATTAATTATTGTCTATATTAGAAAAACCATCAAATGTCCCTGATATGGCTCAACGTAACTTTCAAGCTTCGAATAATAAATTATCATTGCCATCATTATTATTAGATTGTATTGTATTTTACTAAGAATCTTGTGCGCGTATTGCCATATGAACATTTCTTCAAATTAACTACACAGGTGATAAAAGGCCACTTTCATAAGTTCCATCGGTACTTGAACCCGAAACCCCGGGCTGGAAGTCAAGCGTTATACTAAGTAGACCACGGAGTTCCTTATTAAGTAATGTTTCTTCTCTGCGATGTATGAAAATATCGCAGTCCCCTTGACGTATAATTCTTCGGACGTACTCCGCGTGAGTTGCATAACTAAGAGAGTAGGTTTCAGTGTTACCTGCAGTGTTACTCTGATGTATGTTTCTTTAATCTGGTTCAATTAACGCCCTGTTCCACTCGACACTGCATTATGTTGTGGGATATATCATATTAAATGGACATTTATACGATAATTGTAAAGCTTTATAATATCTATGTCGACGTTTTTTAACCAACAAAAAAACCTTACATTTTTTAAAAATAGTTTCAGAAATTTCAGTTTTCATATGAGGGGCCCTTTTCTACCAATAAAACTTAAGATCAATATCTACAAGACAGTGATTAGGCCCGCTACACTACATAGAGCTGAGTGTTGGCCTCTAAAGAAAATAGAGGAACAATTGCGTCATGTCGCGGAGATGCGTATGCTACGGTGGTTACTGGGCGTCACTAGATTGGATAATATCCGAAATGAACAAATTCGTGGAACAATTAAAGTGGCGCCAATAGTAGATACATCAAGTGAACCACGACTACGCTGGTATGAGCACGTGCAACGGAAGATGAAGGGTCTACGCTAAAGAGAGCCACAAATTAGGAACTCCCAAATAGACGCAGAGAGAGACCCAGAAAAAAACCTATATAAGAAAATTGAGGAGGACACGATGAGACTCTGATTATCCTCGAGTATATATTTATTTTTAATCTGTCAATAATAGTGGTCTCGAATCCCGAGTTGGAGCACCCTTGAGGCGACTGCATTCTAAACGGTGTCATATAGATTGCTCTTTTATTATCACATCTAATACAGATTTGATCTACTATCGTCCCATGCCTCCCTTACCCCTTACCCCAACCGTTGAAGCGTGTATATCGGTACCAGTTCGAACAGAATTTAGTCTTGTTTGCGCTCCCCTGAAGATGAGGTGATAGCCTTGAAACCGGTAGGGTTATACTGTTACAAAAAAGTGGAATAAACAGTGTTTGATCAAAATAAATTACAATAATCTTTTCATTCTGTTGTCTTTCGATTCGTATCATAAACATGTGTTGTGTAATTTTATTTTCCGTAGTACGGGATGGCGCGTAAAAAACGCTGTGAGCGCGAGTTATGTCTGCATGATTAGAGTTTAAACAGGCGCACTAAAAATATCCCTAACAAAATTATCAATATTATGCTTCACGAACTTGAACAGTCGGAGACTACTTCCGCTTAGAAAAAAAAAACAAAATACAATAACAAAGCGCTTTTGTGCTTTATGACGACACAATATTCCTTCATATATTGTCGTGTCTTCTCTCAAATGTTGTAATAGTTAAAAACCATAGGATATATTAGCACATCTTTTTTGTCGAGTTTCTCTTAGGCTTGTAAAATACACTTAATATTTTTTTCCAAGACTTCTATTTTTTGTAATAATAATACAAGAACAATTTATATACGCAGTTTAGAAAGCACTCTCCTTAAGATTGCTCTAACTCTGGATTCGAACCCAATTTTATGACATTAAAAATATTACAAAATAAATATAAAAGTTGAGTGAAAATGTATGAATATGGTGGTAGTAAATAATGTTACTTCCTTTGTCAAGGCAACTTAGCTGCCTTTAAAAATATGATCTAGTAGTTTCAAAAGTTGTATTAAGTTCCTCTCCTTAACGACTAAGTTGGTAAGACGCCTGTCTCCCGACCCGTGGTTCATCGATCCGATTCCCGTTGGAACCCAGACTTTTTTTTTCTCTAATTTTCACTTCAGGCCTCTTGAATATCTTTTTGGTTGGTTGAAAGAGATTTCCACATGGTAATGCCTGGTGGGTTTTACTGTATAGTATATAACGAAAGTGAGATATCTGAGTGCTCTTCTTGATCTTATGTAATTCATCAGCCTTAAGTTCAGATTCATCTCCAATCACTTCTCTTTTCGTTTCGTTTGGGCATGTTTAATAGCACGAATGAATAAATAAATACTAACAAAACAAATATACAGTGCAAATGCGAGTGGAAAGCGTTGTAAAGGGAAACCAGGAAAGTATGGTTGAATCAACTGACTGATATTTTGAATGAAAAAAAGCGTAGAAAGTCAAATAAATCGTAGTTGAAGAAGGTGTATTGCTGTAGAAGAAGCGAAGGTTTCGTGTCAAGAAAAATTCATAGGAAAATTTGACGCTCTGTCCTCTCTACCTATCTCGACATGGAAATGGCATGTCTGTATGTATTAAATACTTATTGGTGTTATCCACAATTTAATTAGGTCATTCGCAATTAATTATTGTTTAATGCAATAAAGGTTGCTTGCTGCATCCTCCGAATGAATGCAGTGAAAAAGCATTGCGGAATGCACTGCTAGATATGTATATCATTCGGCCTTAAATAGTCGAATCGGATACACTGACACAGCTGTACTTTATTATTGTTACGTACATAAATTAATCGAAAGTTGCAATTCTCTGATTCAGCAATGTCCAACCGTCGGTATGAAAACACTTAGCGGAATGTTACATTTGATTTTTTTTAAATTTGATCAAATACTTTATATTTTTTTAACCCTCCGATTAGTGACAAGGTCCTTGGGGACATTTTCGATTTTTGTTTGCTCACAACTTTCTATTTGTATGTTTTGGAAAGGTGATGATGTTGTATGTATTCCAAAAAAAAACATGCTAAAGCGATTAAAATCGGTTTCAAAGCGGTAAGATTACTCGTTCGTGTTTTATTACGGTTTGAAAACATTTTGTACGGGGATCAGGTACAAGATCTTTAGGGACCTTATACCTGACTTGTACCATTATTGAAAGAAATCGTAAATGAATTGTGTTTGTCGTGCCGAAAAAGAATAAATCGGTCCTGCTGTTGTATACAATGCATTATAGTTGTTCGGTAGATAATGAAACCGATAAGCGAAAGCCAATGGTCATTCTGGACTACAATGCCCATAAATCTGGGGTGGACACAATGGATCAGATGCTTGGCACTTATTCATGCAAACGTTCAACAAATCGTTGTCCGATTGCAATGTTCTACAACATGATAGATATTGCTGCATTGACCGCATTCGTAATTTACGATAAGATGAAGCCTGTTCAAAAAACAGACAAGCAACGTTCGTTTTTGTAATTGTTGACGAAACAATTAGCAATTTCAAATATCAAAGAACGAGCCACCAATACACGCATAATGTGGTATCCCAAAATTTGAATTGCTATGGAAGCATTTGATGTAAAGGTAACGTTGAAATTGAATATTGAAACGCACAAACATAGAAATAACATTTTTTTATATTTTCCGGTAGTAGCAAGACTAACGTCAGGAGCTGCACCTTCATTTGCAACTGTACGAATTGGCCATCGTGCCAATTATATCGTGCGCAGAACGGACGCGAGCGCAAAACCAGATCATATTTCTATACCTGCAATAAAGCAGTTTGTGCTGAGCATTCAGCATTATTGTATCGGTGCGATAGCTGCAATCTTGCGTTAGCTGACCATGAATAAGCAGCACAATAATACATTTATTACAACTTTTATTTTTTACCTGTCAAATAAAACCTGAATTACCAAAAAAAAACTTATTTTTTTGCCTTTATACTTATATTTTATCCTTCTATATACATTTAGGCACCTTATACAACCATAAGCTAACATACAAAACCATCAAGACACACCTGCATGATGATAATACCATACAATTTTTTGACGGTCCCTAGAGACCTTGTCACTTTTTTAACGCCGCCGGTACTGTCACCGATCGGAGGGTTAAGTATGCGGATAAGTGTTATAGATTTCAAATATATAATAATAAATGGATAGTTCATAAAGCACCGTTTGAAGAGCAGACTGCTCATGGGCGCTCAATGCTTGCCCATACCGTGGAACCTCGGTTCTCGAACGTCTCTCATCTCGAACAATTCAGATCTCGAACATATCGTTTTAATTCGGATCTCGAACGTACATTTTCAATAACAATGCCATGTCTCACTTCTGATAAAAATTTAAACGCAGGCAAAAACAATCCTCATTGGACAGGTTTTTAGTCAGACAGAAAAGGAAAAAAAACCCAGGACAGTCAACTGATGTTGTTGTGCTAGGTGTCTCCCTTTCCAAACAATAACATTCCCCTTCTCTCCATTTGCCCCCTCACCACCTTCTACGCCATCAGCTCTCCTCAGTACAGGTCAAGTGCAGTTAAATTTTCATTTATTTATTAATCTATGTATTGTGTTGCTGCGTTGTGTATTTTTGGGGATCTGGAACTGTTTAATCCAATCTACATACTTATGGGAAAAATTTCTTTGGTTTTCTTACAGCCTTCTACTACGTATTAGTTCGAAAACCAAGGTTCTTCTGTATATTAAACATACCATTTATTTTGTTGGTGTTTGGAAATGAAGGTTGGATCCGGCAAAAGAAGGATAAAAGTAATATTAATGCTGTGCGTATGCGGATGCGAGCATTAAGAAAACGTTGTGGAGTGTTTATGCATGAAAGAAAGTGGAATGAAAACATTAAAAAAATCTCATTTTCGTGATTCTTTTGAAATTATAAATATACTTCACCACTTTCGTCTTCACCATAAACCATTTATTTCTCTGTTGAGGTCGGCAGATAGGACACATATTCACTTCATTCTGTCCTGGCACACATTTTTCGGTTCTGCCACGTTCATGCATCTCGTCATGAATTGTATTTTTTTTCGTATGGTTCCCTTCAACATACCATATACGAACTGATGATGCGGTCACATTGAAGAGCGTAGCCGGAGACGATATTCTTTTCGGATCCTTTAACCGAGCTGTCAGGTTTTGAACCACTGAAATAGGCAGGGAACTCGCGGTTTATCAACAAACGTGTTGGAAACGCTACCCCACATATGAAGAGGCAACAACACTAGCACAAGTCTAGCGCGTGTTAGCATTGTTTCGAGACTACGCTCTTTTCTTCATTTTAAATTGTTCGCGCACCGTTAGGAATCAAACTCGAAACCCTCAAACGGAAATCAATCGTCTCACCAATCATAACATGGAGTTCGTCAAATGTAATGTGATTATTATCTCGTAAAGTATAAAAATACTTAATTATTTTGTGATATTTCAGAATCAGCTCATGGGTTGATAAATATTATTCATGATGACATCCTTAAAGATTGTTTAAAAACTTGAAATAATAATTGAAATCAGTTCAACGTTGACGACTTCTGATTAAAATTAGGTTCGTGGGCAATCGGTGTCGGTCTCTTTCTTCTTCTATTCGGCAACTCTCGCCTATTGTGCCGTTCGGCGAATTTTAAAAGTAAAATTCATAAATAAATGGCATAACTTGACAAATGTGTCAATAGCTCTTCGAGTTTATCCTCCTTTTTCATGCATTGCCATTAAATGACGTCATAGAAAATTTCGTGCCAATTTATGTGTACATTGTTTAATTTTTTTCCTGTATCATATCTGCTTTGAACTTTTATTATTATAATTCCACCTTGTTTCAGGGACAACTTTGATAAATTCTTTTGTAAAACAAGAAATTAAAAAAAAAATTAAAGGCGTTCGATGCTCGAGTCGCGGTTATAATATATTAATAGAATTTACAAAGTAAACTTTACCATACGTATAAAAACATGATTCCCCAGAGCAGTGTTATTGAAATGGTGGAACGTGGACCGGTGCCGGTCCGCGGGTCGGTATTAGCCGTAGTAACCGTAGTGAGTATTTATTTGAATTCAATAATAGGTTAGTCAAAAAGTTTTGAAAGCGACATCTATGGAGCAGTAGAAAACCAAAATTTCCATTTTAATATTTCATCTTTCATAAGAACGCACTCAAAATTTCATTTCGATCTGTCAATTCATTCTTTGTTTACAAGCCATTTGAAGTTGAAGTGTCAGTGTATTTTTTAACAATGGAAAAATCCGAATATCGTGCAGTGATTAAATTCTTTATTTTGGAAGGTTTATCGGCTACTGAGATCCATGCAAAGATGGTGAAAGTATTAAAGGAGTCTTCTCCTTCATTTCCAACTGTTCACCGATGGGTTTTGGAGTTTAAGCGTGGCCGTACAAGCGTTGAAGACGATCTACACTCAGGACGTCCAAAAAGTGCATCAACACCAGAAATCATAGCGAAAATACAGGATATGGTTTTGAAAGATCATCGATCGACTGTGGATGTGATAGCTGACACCATAGGCATCTCACATGAAACAACATGGCATATTTTGGCTGAAGTTTTGGGTTTCAAAAAACTGTGTGCACAATGGGTGCCGCATTTGCTAACAATGCAACAAAAACACGTTCGAATGCGACCTTCTGAGCAACATTTGGAGCAATTTCGAAAGGATAAAAAGGATTTTCTGCGTCGATTCATCACTATGGATGAGATTTGGGTCTACCACCATGATCCTGAATCAAAACAAGAGGCTAAGGAGTGGTGTGAACCGGGCACTTTGGCTCCGAAGCGAGTTCGTGTCCAGAAATCGGCCAAGAAGGTGTTAGCGTCAGTTTTTTGGGATGCAAAAGGAATTTTATTGATAGATTATCTCCAAACTAGTAAGACAATCAACTCTGATTATTATTGTGACCTTTTGGACCAGTTGGATGAAAAAAATTGTGAAAAAAGACCCGGTTTGCAGAAGAAAAAAATCATTTTTCATCAAGACAATGCACCTGCTCACACAGCTCAAAAAACCATCGCGAAAATCAGTGAATTGGGGTACGAATTGTTGCAGCATCCACCCTATTCGCCAGATTTAGCTCCCTCTGACTTCTGGCTGTTCTCACACCTCAAAAAATTCCTTCGTGGAGAGCATTTTTCATCAAACGAAGAGGTTATAGCCGTCGTAGAGGAGTATTTTGCAGGCCTTTCAGAAAGTCACTTCCGTGATGGGACAACAAAGTTGGAAGATCGTTGGACCAAGTGTATTGATCTTATGGGAGACTATACTGAGCAATAAAAGTGATTTCCCCCCAAAAAAAATATATTTTCATTTCCGCTTTCAAAACTTTTTGACTAACCTAGTAACATTATTTTTACAAAACATTTTTTAATACCCATGCCATCTTAAAAAGTAAACCGGTCCCTAGGTGACACTGAAATGTATGTACTAGTCCGCCCCACGGGGAAGTTTGAATAGTACTGCCGTAGAGGTCTTCTTTTTTCATTTCAGCATATCGTTTTTGTTTTCAGAAGTATTGACTTTGGTCCCAGTGATTGAGTTTTCAGGTTTAGAATCACCGGAGCAGGCACAGAACTCGAGATTCGTGTTTTAATGTTTTGGCATCAATACTGCACTTGAAGATGCAAAAATGTACGCCTATTTATTTTCACCTGAAAAATTCTTGAAAACAGATTGGTACTATCGGATATCGAAACCGAAACCCTTGAGTTAAAGACAAGCATCTTACCAACTAGATCACGGAAGTTATCATGGGGTGCTTGTACCTCCAATGCAGAAGATTAACTCCCTTTCGAATACGAACAAACATAGAATTTTGCTTGTTTTTGGGGCGTCAAGATAGATATCTATGCCTTGAAAGAAAATCACCTTTAAAACTTGTTACGTAGGCTTGAATTCATGGTCCGGCCTTAACACTTAAGTAAAAAAAAATTCTTAGTGCGTTCATTTCGACAACATTAATATTTTTTTTATCCTTCTACCAAGTCCAATCTTCAGCTCCATGCGTCAAGGTGGGCACCAATACACGAATGTAACGAACTTGTATTTCGGTAAGCAGTTCCACTTTTGTGCAGATGCATACATAGTATCATTGTTAACGATGAACTACTCGATCAGAACAAGTTTCGTAATAGTTGTGTGTATTTATTTCACAATGAAATAGAAAATAGCCGACAGCCCGTGTGATTTCCATCGTCCACCGTTGACTCGCCTGTGTCCACGTGCCAGCCGAGTTGATCTTGCCCCACATCTCGCTCACCGTCACTGGTACCTGACTTGACGGTGACGTTGATACGCTTACGTCACCTGCACGAATTGTTACCGCTATCATACGCTCTGTATGCTGAGTTCTGCATCCTCGAGCACTAGTAATGGGTTTACAATAAAATAAAGAGTTCTGAGGAGATTTTTCCTGAATTTTACCCTTTGTTTCGTATACAGGAATCCCTCCAACTACGCGATGAATTGGTTCTAAGAAAAATTGCATAGCTAGGAATACGTGTCAAATGAATTGATTTTTATCTGGTAGAATTGGTTCCAAACAAAAAAAGTTATTTTTTTAATTACACGGACCATAAAGCGTATTCCTTTCTATCGAGCAAATTTAAATCTAATTTTTTTTTATTTCATTATAATCGCATTATAGCGAAATACCACTGAGATTATGTATAACGAAGGATACATGTATATGCAATGTCTTTCAATTTTCAAAACATCGAAGTCTTATGCCAAATTTGACTAACAGAATACTTGACGAACTTCGTGACCTAGTTGATAAGAAAACACTTGACTTACACCTAAAGATTTTGGATTCAATTCCCAATGGTAACCGAAAAAAAACTATCTGGTAACTAAATTTGTACGCGCTCTACTTGAAATTCGTGCGAGAGCCTCTTTACGTGTGGGGCTGTATTGCCAACACGTGCGATAATTAACCGCGAGTTTCGTGCCTACTCCAGTGGTTTTAGATTCAAAAGCTCGATTAATGGGGCCGAACATAATGCGTCTTGTCTAAATTCTTCTTTATGTTCGAATCACCAGATAGGATATGTTGAATGAAAATCAAATAAATTTTCAAGGAATGATATATATATAAAGTTCTGATTCAACGGGTACCATATGATAAATTCCTGTGGTACCATAATTAATATTTGTATATGGCCTTGTATGGTAACAGAATGCGTATCTTTCAGATTATCTATTTTTTGTTATCTAGTTTCATTTAAAGCCTTTCTCTTTATGTTATCAAGTTTCATATACAGTCTTTCTCTTCGGAAATTAGGTATTGATCAATCTACGTACGTTTCTGATAATCGGTTATCGGAAGAAAAAAAAACTGAAATCTTAAAATTGTCATTATATGTATATTTTTTATGATTTCGTCGATTCTCTTATGCTTCCATAACAACGGGTTAAAATTGTTCATAGCTTTAATAAAATTGCTATTTCCCCCCAGAAATATTCTATATTTTGAGATATTCGTGGAAACAATCTCGCTTTGTATGGGATATTTTTTGTAGGCTGAATTCAACCATGAAATAAAAAAAAATCTGGCTTGATATTTTCGCACGTAAATTATTGAGGTATGCCGATTCGATATTTCAAACAAACAAAAAATGTGTTTTGTTGTTTTAATTATTTTTGCAAACATACGCCGAAATGGTGTATTTTCAAAAAAATGGTCGTTAAGAACAGAATAAGGATACATCTGGATCTACATTATTTATTTCTTTGTTCATTGACGGTCTGTTTCGACTATAAACAATTTTTATAAAACACAAAAATTTCGAGTGCGAGTGAATACAGATATGCTTCTACAAGATGCACAGTAAACTAAATAAGTATCAAAACACCAACATCATTCACATTCGTACAATCTGCTGTCAAAATGGGTAGACGCACTTCAGCATACACCCAGAGAAATGTGGATACCATACTGATTTAAAAACAATGGTTACCAACGTGAACTGTACCCGCAACATCCAACAGGCAGACTTCTTATCAACTAGGCCACGCATTTTTATCTATTTCGATACTATAAAATGAGAAGAAACCATTTGTTAATAATGTTCAACATGATTAGTAGCTACACTTTGGTATCGCCTGTTGTGATAGTCATCTTTAGGTGGGATTGAAATAGGATATTCCCTAAAAGTATCTAGGTTCAAGCGGATTAGACCTGCTGAGGAATAAGCAGGTAATGGATGTTGTAACGGGAGAACAAGTGTAACCCTTAACAGAATTCTTGGAGGGGCTTTTGTCTTTTAGTAATATAAGGAGGTACGGTGAAAAGAAGGGGAGTTATATTTTTATGTTTAGAACTCATTTTGAACATGAACCCATTTGATACAGTTACTGTGCACGCCTTATAGTTACCGTGCTTGTTAAGCAATATGGTCCCTGGCTCGATCGCCATACCCATTTTGGACAATATTTACATTTGGAAGCTACCTTAATGCATTGATTGCTGAATAATTTCTTTTAAATTCATGGCGGTGTTAAAATAATGTCCATATTTAAAATTCTTAAGAAATTGTAAAAATGTGAGAGCAGGTTTAATTCATTTTCAATATATGCTTACAAATCCTATTAGTACCGTTAAGACTTGTTTTTTAATCCATCTAAAGAAAATCAGAAGAAAACGATTATTGACATTTTGGGCGCCCAGTAAAAGTTGGCCACCACCGATCCGTGAATACTGTGCACGTAGATATGTTAAGAGAAACATATTTGTTAGGAACATCGCAGAAAACTTAACAAGGAGAGACGGACTACAACGGAACCTTTATGGATCTACCAATTTGTGATATTGTCTAATGGTTACCGTGCTTGTCGAGCAATTCAGCGTTCTGGGTTCGATCGCCATATCATTCCCATTTGTCAAGTTTTAGATGTATTAGCTGCCTTACATTTTAATCACCATTCAATGCTATAGAGATTTGAATTGATCTCATCCAACGATCACACATAACATATTGTGCTGATTCAGTCTACTTTTAGGACTTGGGTTAGATTATTTTCCTTTCTAGTTGATTGTTATAATTGTATCATATGATAATACAAATTAATGCAGGAGTTTTTATTCTTGTTCGCTCAAATATTTTATTTTAAATCAACACAAGCCTACTTTTTATATTTATTTTATTGCATCGGGCGTTGTTTAAATCACGATGTTAGTAAATCGTTTCCCTTTATTTTTTCAAGATTTTTGCAGCGACGATGCAAACATATAATTGCAAATGAGCGTTGTTGATTTTTGCAACGCGATGCATTTGACGCAATCTTGTTTGCATCTTATTGCGAAATGAAAAGCAAATGTTAAAAAGCCAGTGTGAGCAGGATCATTACGAAAATTTACTTGCAAGTAATTTTAGTAATTGGGTCACAAACTGTTTTGTTATGTCATTGATAAATCAAAGTCTGCACATTATTTTGTATTTTACTAGGCTTATATTTTTATGACATGAATTATGAAAACCACTGAAATAATTCGTTTAAAAAATAAGCAGTGGCCTTAACACCGAACCTTGTGGTACACCATACTTAACAATATCCTAAAAAGTTTCTTCCTAATTAGCAACAACTAATTGCCGTCTATTTGACAAATAAGATTTAACTCAGGTGATGACATTGCCTGAATATACTATACATATGTAAGCTATTTTTCGACATAGTCGCCATTCCTCTCAATGCAGGTGGTGAAGCGGGGTATCAACTTTTTGATGCCTTCCTCGAAGTAGTTTCCCGCCAACCCCTCCGTCCACTTCTCCACCTCCTCCTTTACCTCCTCGTCGGTTGAAAACCTTTTTCCACCCATGTGCAGCTTCAGGGAGGTAAAGAGATAGTAATCTGAAGGTGCTAGGTCAGGGGAATGCGCGGGATGGTTCAGGACATCCCATTTAAACGAGGCGAGCAGTTCCTTCGTGGCGTTGGCCGTATGTGGTCTTGCATTGTCGTGCAGCAGGCAGACTCCCTTTGTCAGCATGCCTCTCCTCTTGTTCTGAATCGCCCTCCGCAATTTTTTTAGGGTCTCACAGTATCTTGCAGAGTTGATGGTCTCCCCTTGAGGCATATATTCAATTAAAATTATGCCTTGACAGTCCCAAAACACGGATGCCATGATTTTCTTGGCTGAAATTGTGGTTTTGAACTTTTTGGCGGAGGGTGAAGAGGTGTGACGTGACCGTTTTTAAACTCGCGACACCACTTGTACACACTCGTACGATTCATAGCTTTATCACCATATGCAGTTTTCACCTCATTATAAACCTCAACCGGAGGTTTTCCCTTCCAAACGAGATAACGGATGACGCCGCGTATTTCGCACTTGGCGGGAGATTGGATTGACATTTTTCACGAAACGTGTTGTCGCGTCGACATTTCTCAACGTACTGACCTCGAACCGGTCTCGTTGCGGAGGGGAAGGGTCAGGCTACACGGAAGTGTAGCCAACATGTCGAAAATAAAATCCATCCGGTCGTGAGAGCCTCAGTACACTTACTTTCTGGATACGCATAGTAATATTAGGGGTATCGGGAATTAATCCATCATTTTTAGGCACTATTGTTTGAGCTCATTTTGTGACCGTACGCGGTGGAGTAAACATGTCCGGAATATTTTGTTTTGTAGTTATTGGTTAACTTTATTTTTACCTGTAGCGCAATAAATATTTTTTTAATGCTAAGGATAAAACGTCAAACCCCAAGACTAACGAAGAACACTTCAGACATTTTATGCTGCTGTTTACTATCTAAATTGGAAAGCCAGCAAGGCCACTAAAACCATAAACAACATATAGCGTGAAGTGTTAACCGTCAATAGATGTCAATGGTGGTTCAAAAATTTTAATCAGGTAATAGGAATTTAAAGGATGACCTTAGATCAGGACGACTCTCAAAATTTGATGATGACGTGCTGAATCGCTAAGTGAATCAGATCCTTGGCAAATCATTGAGGAATTATGAATACTCCGATCTCCATGGTCCATAACGTAGTTATATTTTAAAAGGATTGGTAATGTGAATAGATTGGTTATTTGGTACCGCACGAACTATCCTCAGATATCAAAGAACAGCGGGTGAACATGCGAACTTTGATGACAAGACAAAGAAATCATCTTTGTCTTGTCATCAAAAGTAATCAAAGATGAGGAGTGGATAATTTACGAACATGTAAGGCTAAAAAATAGATTTCGCTAAACGAAACACCGGTTTGAGTTTCTAAGACAGGATTAACGTTTCGAAAGGTTGTCCTCTGCATCTGGTGGGATGTTTGCAGTAAAATTAACTCAAAGTTATTAAAACCAGGTGAAACGATAACTGCGGAGATTTATTGTCAACAATTAAACAGATTTTACCAGAAGCTGATCACGTCCAAGTTTAAATAACCGAAATGGGGTAATTCTTCACCATGACAATGCGCACCTGCATACTGTAAAAAATACCCGTGACAAAATTCATGAGTTGAACTGGGAGGTTCTTCTACCCCTCCATATTCCGTGGATTTTGCTCCTTCAGACTAAAATCTATTCATGTCTTTGGAACACACATTTAAGGATAAACGATTTGAGAGTGTAGGCGAAGTAAACAAATCACATAATTTTGTTTTTTAATTATAAACCAATCGTTAGTTATAAAAAGGGAATCGAAGAATTGCAATCGAGCTGGGGAATAGTGGTAAATAATGATAGATATTATATTTTGGAAAAATATGTAAACATATTTAAAAAAAATATACTTATATGTTCCTCTATGAAAAAATGGATTACTTTCCGGTCCACCTAATATATATTCAGCACGTTTGGAATGAAGTTAGCAACGAAAACTTAGTCCGGGTGACATCAACCCAAAAAATACGAAACTACTTTCCGGACAATTTATTAGTAGGTATACTTGAAACAGTCTTTTAACCCAGTTAAGTTATTGTTGCCTTTTGTTTTTGGTATGGTTGTAAAAGTACACGACTCAATCATAAGGGTTGTTCGTTAATTATTGTGCGTTGTTTAAGCGTTGTACAAGAGAACATCCTGTTAGCTTGTGTGCACTACTCGAATGAATGCGTTGCATGCCTTGCATTACTGGTTGAGTTTTGAAACAATTAATTATTTTTCTGACATATTTCCACACTGCCTTTTACATATATCCACACTGGTCTATAGGAAATATAGTCTCTTTCCTGGAATTATTTATTTCAGCTTTCCTTCCAGTTTTAGCTGTCGTTATATTTGCTATGGAATTATAATAATCTTGACCATATTTTACTTTCATTCATTTGTATATAACCCCTCAACATAACCAGATTGGTGATGCAGACATTATAAAGAGCGGGAAACAATGTTTTAGGTTTCAGTAGTCGAGCCTTCGGCGAGCCACGTATTGTTACTTGACGAGCTTTTGAACCACTGGTACTTTTTTTTAAATCTGAGATCTAACTGGAATCGAACCCGCAAACACAGGGTTAGAAGACAAGTGTCATACAAGCCAACTAGGCCACTGAGGTCGTTAATAATTTTCACTAGGGCACGATAAAATATCCGTTTATAATTGTTTATATGAATCTTATATCGATATATAATATGTTTCGTCTTGTGAAAAAATCGTAATTGTTCGCCTTTTGAAAAATTTCGGATATTCGTAAAACGTTTTTATTAAATATGTAATAGATAGAAACGAAATCAAAGATACTTTCGAATTTTAAATCAATTAATTAGTCATGTTTTCATGGCTGGGCAGTATTTACAGAATTCATATACCTTCGTGCTTGAAATTTTGAATTTCACACGTTTTAGAATCACCACGAAAAGGACTCATCGATAATTCTGTTCGAGTCAATATTTTATTGGGACTATAACATTATATTGTATATAATTACTAGCACTATATTCAATTTTTATACTTAAGGATAATTGATAGTTTTTTTTATCACATTGTATTTTTTATTTAATTTAATTGATAAATATTATTTTATTTTTCATTCCATAGTTTAACCGTTAGATTGCGGAGAGTCTATATATAGACGTTCCTGGTCTTTGCGGAAATTGCGAAGAGTCTATATATGGACGCAAACGTCAGTGCGCGTTTGGCGTTCAACCGCGGCGGATGCTGTTGTTGCAGTTGGAAAAATCATTTCTAGAAAAATCTACGAAAAAATACATCGAAAAGATGTTCTAAAAGAGGCAAAAATGGCAGATGTGGGGGAACCAAAATATTTTGAAAATAAGGAAATCCTTTTATATAGTTATTTTCTTGAACCTATTTTAATATTTTTTTCTGGTACAAATTCTTCTCAACATTTTTGGCATAGTATTGAAAAATGTCCAGCAGTAAAACGGATAGTAAATGAAAAATACACATTTTTCAATTTCAACTGTCGTACTCGGTGATTTTATTTTCATTGTTTTATAATCTCGGAATATAAAATTGTGAATAGATTTTCACTTGAAATATTCCACTACAATAATCATTGATGATTCTTCTTGGTTCAGAAATAAACTTGTGTTGATACACAATTAATTAGATGAAAAATATTAGTCAAGACGCGATATAATGGGAAAATAAATGTTATTTTGAATTGTTGCTATATTTTCCTTACACATTCAGTATTGAAAACGTGTTAATATTAACTGTTGTAAACGCCCATCGCCGTTCTTTTCCGAATTTATTTGGTTGGAAACAAAAACAAGGGAGGCCAGAGTGGTCTCATGATCCTGTTTGTAACGATATGCGATAATGAATTATACCAGTTCTCACATTTTAACGTTTTTATAAAAAAATAGTATAGGATCTAAAGTTTTAACACCGCTGTGATTTTAATAGAAATTATTCAGCAGTCAATGTATTAAATAAAATTAAATTTTGTGAATTGTGTAAAATAAGACGTATGTTAATACTTTACGATGTGATTCTTGATTGTTAAAACTTCGGAAAGTTATTTTTCTTACGCATGTTGAAATGTTATCGTTTTTACCCATTTCATTTAAATCTCTTTAAGTGGGGCTATAGTTTTTATTTTTCATAAATGGGAAACTAATGTGACTAAAATATTTTTGTTATATTGTAATATAAACTCGAGTATGTTGATTTAAAAAAGATTAACTCATTTTCATTAAATAATGAGACCCACTACATAGTTTGCGTTTTGCACGACGATATGTTTCTTTAACCCTAAAATGCTCGATTTTTTTACAATAATTTCAAAAACAAAAATATATTTATGCATTAAATATGTACTGGAACATGAAAAATACAATAAAACATTTTTTTGTTGTTTTTATATTGTATATTTATATTTAAAAAAAAAAGAGTAAGGTTCATATATGAATCACTGCGCATTTGTAAGTTAATTATATGATATAAATGAAAGTATACATTTTACTTCACTTATTTTACACATAATGTACTAAAGAATTAAAGAAAAAAAATAAGATTACCTCAATCACCAACAATAAAGTAATTTGATTTCAAACTGGAACAAATCACAAAAGTCATATACGCGCAACAAGTCAAACTTCAACTGCCAAATTGACTGGTAAAACAGTTTTCTATTAAATCTATGTGGTTTTAAAGCATGGAGATTATTGTATCATATTAGTAACAACGCGTGAGTCGTTGTTTATACCACTCAACACAAAAATATTTAGAAAAACTTAGGTGAAATATTTAGAAAAACTTAAAAACATATGTGCATCATTACGCACTGTAGGGTTAATATAAGCTTGACCTAGATATCATATTTCTCAATAGCAAACACAAGCTGTGATTTTTGTTCGAGAGAAGAGTGCGAGTATATTATTTCATAGTCTTTCCCTCAGTTTTCCAATATTAGGTAATTGGAAATGGACGCATTGTCAACTCAACTATCCGGAGCACTTACGCGAATTAATATTGATAAAAATTTTGTGTTGAATTTTTATTACAGATTGTGCGCAAAATATTTTGAATAGTATTTATGCTTCTGCTTTGTTTGTAGTTTAGTGGTACATATTTTCTATTTCACAAACCATATTTTTATTTCTGTTATAAATTGTAGCTTATCAGATAAAAACAGATACCTGACATTGATTTTAGATTTAATTTTTAAAAATTAAATCGAAATACTTAAAAATATAAGATGATTGCAGATTAACAAGTGTTTTCAAATTCTGCGAAATATTTTACATATTATTTTTATTGTTATTTTATATTACAGAATTATTGTTAATTAATATTTATTTTTCATCATGGATGGCGTTAATATTTTTGTATGTATGTATTTTATTTGTACACTTAAGTTAAGATATTTTAATGATAAATAGTGTTGCTCGATCATGTGCCATTTGTTAACTGTCCAAGTATTAAGAAGCCGTAATTTTTCAAATATATGACGTTTTTATCGCTCTGAAATACGTATGAATAACCTACGTAAGATGTGCTGTGCTATCGATTCAATTCTTCGTGACTTACTCCACGTTTCGACTCACGTACAACTTTCAAACGTAACTAATTCAATTATCGTCAGTTGTTCGTCAGTAGGGTATGTATTGTATAAAAATATCGCAAATATACCGCTCACATACTTTCTCCGTCTCTTGTGAACTTTTCAATGAAGTAGAATTTAATAATAAATTGATCGAGAGTGTCATTACAGAAGGGTTAACCAGGATTCACACAATTGAGAAGCAACTAAAATTAAAATCCACAGAAATGTGCATTTTTAAACTATTAAAATTATAGTACGCTTGTAATACATCTTAATAAAAAAAAAACACCACATTTTATACGAAAAAATAGAAAGGTTAGTTAAAAAAATATATTATCTTCATTCTTCAATAATGTGTTACTACTCAATTTAGAGGTTGGTCAGAGGAAAAGCTTATGATGATAATTGGAATAGAAGAGTCTTATATTTTATGTATTTAAAAAATTCAGTAGAAACACTGCAGAAATGCATGTTGAATATGATGACTATAAAACACGTTTTTTTCCACTTATGGTTTATTATAAGTAAACATAAATTTATTTATTTAAATACTTCAGTGTATATGGTGTACAGTTTGACGGGTTTATTACCATATATTTCTATTAACCAGAAAATTGTTTAGCAATTTTTCCCCAGTGTTGGACGAAAGATTTACATTACACCTTTATACGATGAAAATAAAATGATAAAATACAGAATCGTACCATAAAAGGAAGATTTAAACATAACAATTTCATCTGCGGCCAGGACATAGGAGAGGATATTGGGAAGAACAATAATGGAGGAACCAGGAAACAAAAACGTTTATTAATATCCTTAATAATGAGAGCAATCAAGTCAGACAATAAAATACATTTTTAGAGGAAAAAACAATATTTCAAAAATATTATCTCTTATATTATTCGTATTGTTTCTTAGAATATACCCTTTATATAAATTCTTTCTTTAAATTTTATGATTTTTTTTTCATTATTTCGATGTATGAAAAAGGGGGAATGAAGACATCAATGAATGCACGTATAAAATGGATATTTAAAGGAACCTTAAGATGATTTAGACATGTTGAGAGAATAAATGACGAACGAAGGACTAAGCGAGAATACAAGTCAGAAGTTCTAGGTGTGCGTGGACGAGGTAGAGCGAAGAAAACATGACTTGATCAAATGCACCAGATTTTGAAAGAAGATAAGGTGAGCAGTATGAATAATATGACAGTATAGGGATATGCATATGTTGTGTGCTTGGATAGAAAAGTTTGGTGATCTGTTCAATTCTGAGAGAAATAACACATATTTATGTATTATTTTTCTCAGAATCTTCCTCCAAAACATGAGGTACTTCGTATCCGGGTCGCAATTTCTAATCCATTTTCGCCAGTTCTCGACTATAATTTTGTGTACTTTTTTGAGACTTAGTTTCATACGGGAATACCGTTAGACGTAAACTGTGCTGTCTCGAGTCATCCTTTTGTATCTATTGTATATTCGCAATCTAGCTCACATGATAGCCCATTAATGAAATTATATCAATTATCAACTCATTTCATAAAAAATAAACTTTTTAGAATGGCAGATCTCTATGTCAATACAAATAATAAAAGAAAATATATGCATGATAAATAAACATCTATGACAATATTTCGAGTATAATTAGTCTCAAATTTGTGGTGCGTAATATCACATTACATGGAATGAAAATTGTATGTCGATAAAATAACGATCTGAAATAAATTGATAACATTTTACATTTATAAAAACAATGGTGCGCGTTTGGTAATTGATATGTAAATGAAATTCAAAAAATATGAAAAAAAATCGACAAAATACTTCAAAATGTGTTGATTCTGAAATGAATTCATAACAATCAATTATCGAGTTGATTTCGCAGAAAAGAGAAGGGAAATTATATGTTTCAATACTTTTTCGTATTTTGTTGCTATTGAAATCCGAATGCGTGTATATATTTTTTAATATTACTAAAAGTTTATTTTCCAAAGAACTGTACCAAGTAGCTACATAACGGACGGAAAATAGATCAAGTCGGATAAATTTAAAATAACGGACAACAAAGTACTCGTATAATTACCTCTGTCAAGCACCGGACAATCTTAACAACGGTAACCACGTCGATGCTCTTCTCTATTTGTATTGTATTACGCTTTCGTTGTATACGGTACAACCTGGCGGGCTTATTGCCATGTGGTAATCTAACCATCCAGAAATGTGTTAAAGGTGCCTTAAGTGACCAGACTGGGATCCTTTTAAAAAATCGGGGTTTTAGCGGGATTTGAACTCGCAACCTCCGGGCTGAGAGACAGTCATCCTACCGACTAAACCACGGAGGTCGTTCAATTTATTGGTATTTCTGCTTGATTTCATGCCTCCTTGCAGAAACATAAGTAAGAAGAGAACAGTTCTCTTAAAATTGTCGATTGCAATATTTTTTCTGGTTACAACATCCGGTGTTGTTTCCACATATTTGTTTTTTGTCTGCCCACAATCCAACGACGACAACCATCTTCTTGACGTGCTTGCTAAGACGGTTGGCTTCCAAATCGAAGGTTTTGGGTTCAATTCTTGTTAGTACCCCATGTAAATAAAACAGTTCCAGCCTGGTTTTCACTTTAGACTTGTTTTGGTTGATTGAAAGATATTGCCACATGACCATAAACCCACTTGGTTGTAATATGAACTACGAAAGTGCAATACATACATTTATTTCAATACGAGATTCACTTATAAAGATAACGAAATAATAATAATAATTTGTGGCATCGTGGCTTTTAAGCTGATGTACCATGTACCACCTATCCTGGGCTCCTCTATCCTTCGCTAGTTCGCTACAAGTAACTTCTTGCTATCTAATCTACCTTGATCGTCTAATGAGTCTCCTTGATTCTAGTGTTTTAATATTGTATTATACTCTTCGTTTTCCTTTCGCTGTAACTGTATAACATAAAGGGAACTGTACCGGACAGGGCACAAATGAACTGTATCGTAGGCACGTTGGTTGCCGCGTCGCGCTCAGAGAATCGAGGTCGCGAATTCCCAAGCGAAGATCCAGAAGAAGAAGGTAGCGGGGTGGAGAGATTCCTCTCAGGCAGGCAGTCGAAGTAGCGGGTCTCAAGTAAAACACGGTATAGTCGGTAGTACTGAGAACAAGTAGTATGGTATATTTCGCAAACAGGGGGCCCCTCTATATTAATGGTCAGTCGGCCATCACAAGCGCTCATTGCCCGCGAAATACAACAACTTTCGGGGTTTTGAGCGGTGCTTACGCCGACCGGGCCCAGACCTACTCCGACGTATCGCCCCACAAGTCACATATTTCCCTTGCGGTCGCGAACGCAATCGGAGTCAAACAAACATACATTTTACATATAAAACCATATAGAAAATACAAGAACATTACAGAATTTACGTACAAATAAATATAAGTTTACATACAAATCATATACAGATCTACACATCAATGTCTTTTCCATTATACCACATACACACACATACAAGGGTGACGGCACACGTCCGATACAGGAACTATTATTTTATGGATTATCAAGCTGCTATTGTAATTAGGCATTATAATTAAATTTCCTTCCTTGTTTGAAAACATATTAAACGAATCGTTTTCCTTGTATTGTAGGCGTCAAAAAGATAAAAGCCCTATTTCGAGTCTGGATTGAAATATAACTTCATTACACAATTGTTTTACAATTACATTTTTTTTGTGTTTGATGGACTCATAATTGTGGGCGTTAGATTTATGATTGTTTTTGTAATCAGAGATTAATTATTTTCGGTAGTGAAGGATTAACCCTACCCTATGTTATATTTTCTCAAACTTCTAATGGTAAAATAATTGCTAAATTAATGCTGCAGTATTTATTTAAAAGTATATTCTTTCTTTGAGGAAATAGTCATATGTCAGATTCTGTTAGCAAATTGGAAAAATACTAATTTACGCAATGAGCGCTATATATTCGTGATTAGCTTAAAGAATAATTTTTTTTAAGAAAATATTTTCAGTGAAAAATTCGTTTGTTTACCATCAACATACTCGAATTGCTGATTTAGTCAGAAATAAATGAGCGCATTCAAAAGATGATTAAATGCTGTCTTCTACGTTTAGATGCTGCCGAGGAAGAATCTAAACGTTTAATTTCTGCCGGGTTCATTATTTTGAAAGAAACTTGATTAACCGCGCGATATTTAATTATCTCGAAACAAACTTGATAAACTGAAAAATAAAACGTTTTTATACTCTATTTTATAAATTTATCGCAATATATTATAACAACATCTTTGCGTGTACAACTGCATACATAAATAGTATGTATATAAAGTAATACTAACATCCGTTCTTTTTTATTGGGTCGCAACAATATTTTTCCTCTGCCCCGTGCTTACTTTCCCCAAAATTCCCATTTTCTCTCAAGATTGTCGTTGTTTTCCGCTACTTTTATACATTTTATGGGTGAAGAAATTTAAAAGTTGACAGAATCACGAAAGCATGCGTCAAAACTAAACATACCCCCGCGACGATTAATAAAATACTTATCACTGAAAACCACTTACTTTGGTCAAGACTCGCTCTTGCGACTGTAAAAACAATTACGACATTCTCATGGAGACCGAAATTAGACGACCAAATCCGAAGTAAAGTTGCCATGTTACATAGGATGCTAATCTCTCAATAATTATGAAGTTCCTGTTTGGGCACGTAATTCCCTGTACTGGAATATTTATTTTGTTAAAATAAGATTCTTTCAACACTGCTGTTAAATATGATATTTTTGTTCGGGATTGCGAAAATAATTCTTTATACTGAAAGTTTCGTTTTTCGTGTAACGAGATTTGACTATAACGAAACTATTCATTTGTGTCAATTTCGAAAGTCCTGTAGTATTTACCTCTCGAATATCATGTTCAACAGTAAACTTACATTTGATACACATTTCGAAAATATGTATTTATCTGCAAATATGTGAGATTTGTATTCTATTTAGTCACTTTGGTAATTAGTGGTGGCGCTCTTATGAGATCTCTATAATTCACAGGTTCACAGTTGATTGATTCACAGTGATATGGGACGCAAGAGGATTCGAAAACTCCCTGATAGTTAAGTTAGTTCAAAAGAGATTTCTGTAACACCTTTATCACAAAAGTATGGATTTTACCCATGGCTCTATCTCACAATTTTTAATGGGTTTGCTTCGCTATTAAGCCTTAAGCGTCGGAATAAAAGAGATCTACGCACATGTTTGTACATATACAAATTACTTATAGGAAAAATAGTGTGCCCCTTGTTGATTGGTAAATTTGTTTAATACCACTGAAAATTATTTACGCCATCGTGAATTAAGATCGTTTTGGGTGTCATATGCACGAACTGAGCTATTAATAGTCACCACTCGCACGCGGTATTACCTTGTTGAACGAATTTCCCGCTATTCATATTTTCCATATCTTAATGGATAAATTGAAGAGTGGTCTCTTAAATAATCTTTGTATGCATAACTGAGTCACTTCACAAGGAAGCACGAGTTAATATTGTTCCAATGTTGTTCATATTTTTATTATTGAAGACTTCAATAGACTGTTTATTTTTTTTCTTGTATTATGAATTATGTTAAATGTATAATAATTGGGTTATACCTGTATCAAATACAAAATAAAATAAATCATTTACGTAGTGTACGAGGTGCGTATTCCCGGATAAACCGTGATCATCATCGCTTAGGTTAGCTGGTTTAATTGTAACAGTTGTGATATCCAAGTGGCACTTGATCCAGCGACACTGTCGTGTCTCTCTTTGTTCCTGTGGAGCGCCATCACTGATTGGTTATTATTTCTGTTGCCCCTAAGGTTGTATGCAGAACTCGGGCAGGAGGTCGCACCTGCCATACCTCCAGTTGCGTCTTTGGATGTATCGTACGTCAGACTAAATAGTTATTCATTTCTGTGTTACTGGGCAGTCGTTTTCGCAAGGGTTCCCGTCGCACTGGCAGACTGAATCAACAGCTCGGACTCGGTGTCATGGTATATTGATCCCTTTTAGGCAAAAACCGTAACCAGCGACCTCCGTGTCCTGGTAGAACGCTTCATTTCCACCGGGAAATTTCGAGTTAAATTTACGTTGGCAAGAAAATACCACTGGTTTTATTACATTCAAGACTTTATAATGTTTTAATTGATAGTAAACAGAACTGTTTAGTTATTGAAGCTATGGAATAAAATTGTGTTACTGTTAAATTTCTCAAATTTGAATAGGTTGTATGGGTATTTCCAGTAATCAATAGTTCTGAATATTAAAATTTTGTGGATTCGTGAAGGAATTCTAATAAATTAATTAACATATAATATTTTGAAGTCAGTGCTAATCAAACACTAAAAAAAATGTAGCCATTTAGTGAAATATTCTCTCGATTTGGGTTAAACTGTTAAACAACAATGAAAACAAATAATATTTTGAAACATTCCAGACATTTCAACCGTTATTTATTTTTTCAACAAAATTTAATGGCGATCAAACTGAGTTATGTGTTTTGAATCACTCTACACGCCCTTGCGATAATCTCTGTCTAATGACATCTCACATAAAATATTTAACATTTTCAAGCGATAAGGATATAAAATAGTGGGATTCGCAATGCTAGCGATTTTACCTTTTCACTACTGATTCAGTCTGCCAGATATGCGTATCATTATTTCTGCGTTTCCAGTGAATGTTTGCTTTGTAATCTATCAAATTATTCAGAGTTGATTAATATGGCACGGACGGCGGACGGTCCAAATGTTCAAATACAACGATTAGACTGTTTGTTTACCATTCATGGAGGGAATTAATTAAGATCTTCAGACTGCCACTTTGCTATTTTGTGTTAAATTGAGTTTATCTTATGGAATATCCTTAATCGATTCAGTGTCCCAACGATATTAAATAAATGTTTAAGTTCTCAATGGCTTGATGCAAGACCAGGGAGATATTCGGATATACGAGTACTTGTAGGTATGCGTATCCGTACCCGTACCCCAATCGGGGCGGGGGCTATGGTATGATTATATGTGTTAAAATAATGTTGATAGAATACTTCAAGTTTGCATTATTTTTATTGCTTACTAAAAATTGTCGATTGCATTATATTATAGTAATGATTAATTCAAAGCATATCCCAAAATGTTTATAATTTGTATTATATTGAACTTTCGTTGTATACAGTACAACCTGGCGGGTTTCTTACCTTGCGTACATCTCTTCCAACCAACACAAATATGTTCAAGATGCTGGAAGTGAAAACTAGACTACAATCTTTTTTTAAATAAATCTGGTGCAAACGGGAATCTTACCCGCAACCCTCCGATCGGTAGACATGCTTCTTAGGCCACGGACAATTTTGTGACATATAACTTGTTATGCCATAAACCGTTGGTCGTCTTTTTTGAAGAAAAGAAATTCTTTTAGAATTGTCAATCTTTTGCTAAGATTTTTAATGCAACGTGATTTTTATTTAATGGCGTTACTTAATTATGTGACAGTTAAATAACACGGAATCATTTCAAGAATTTTTAATTAAATTATATTCATCGGCGTACTGAATCGGTTAAGACATAAAATATACACAAAGCAGTAAAGGGTCATTTAATGAATATCTTGATGGGGAAAGTTTCCCGTTAATCAAAAAAGAAGGATTTGAATCTTTTCCAAACATTAATGATTAATAAAATAAATGATTGCTCGGAACAAACTGAAACGCCCGTGCGAAAACGACCCATGTGTCAGGATCGCTTTTTATCTGATGTTAGCTGATACTTACTCATTGGCGCCTCGTTATTATTTTATACTGTATATATGATTAATATTATTTTTCATTTTAAAACTTACCTTGTTTTTCATATGTTTTTATTTACTTCGCTAACCACGGTTTCAAGGTCTGTTGCATCATTTTCCGGAATTGTAGGGACAATCATGCTCGTCCATAAGATCTTGAAACAAGTTGACGTAGTCGATAAAAAAATATGTATTCAGCATGTTTCATTTCAAAAATTAAAATTTGTCAATTTAGTGTGAATTTGTTATGAATTAATTTTGAGTTTTAAATAATATGCATTTTACTTATAAAAATGTCAAAATGATTCGAAAGCAAATCAATACTTCAAAGAAGTAGGTTTGAATGTTTAATATGTGAAATAATTTTCACATATTTATTGTCATGACTAAAAGTAACTGTACGTTGTTTCGTTTCATGAAAAAGCCACGAACCTGCATACATTTTTATAATTAGCTTTATTCAGTTCCAATATTGTCTCATGTATGTGTGTTAAAAACTTGAGATATTCGTGTTAATAAAATAACATACGTGCTTTGTTACAATTCCTTAATAATTTTCAAATAATCAGTCTGAATTTCCAAAACTCACATTAACGTAAGAAAATCGCCTTGAATATCATTATATTGTTGAAACAAGTTAATCGACTTTTTTCTTAGCATAATGTTTCAGTTAATTTGGGAAACAAAAAAAAATCTGATTTAAAACGAGTAGCCAATGTTTTTAAACTCTTTATATTATATGTGTGTAGTGTCCCGTATGAGCTTTCTAATATTTAATCAGTAGGTTGAGATAATACTAAATTGATGCTTTTGTTTGTAATCCCCTATGGTAACGCATGTTAGCTTTTTTAGCATAATGTTTATTTAATTTCATTCTTGTTAATAATATTCATTCACAAACTTATGTTCGAAAAATCGCACTATTTTCGTTTCCGCTTTATGTCCCTCCCATGCATACAATTGTCAAATTAATCTTATATTTTTCTAAAACTGCCTATATACATTATTTAGCTATTGTATAATTGTTTTCAAGTGTTTTAACATGTTTTTTTCTTCAATAACATGAATAAACTTGTTTTAACTTTTCTCGTATTTTATTTATTAAAAAAATGCTTGCGTTTATGACCTTCGGCTCCCGAATATATTTGTATTTTTTCTACTGAATGTTTTTTCTACTGAAACTTTGTAAAAGGATTTTCTTTTTTCATATTTGAACGATATTTTCTTCTAAGTGTTATGCCTTTTATTCTTTAATACGAGTTTTCAACCCTTCGTTACTAGTGAATGTGAATAGTGTAGTTATTAATGTTATATTTAAATTTGAATGTAAATCAAAAGGTCCAAATATGATGAAAAAGGTCACAAACAAGGTTTGGACTCGTCCCATTGTGTTGTTAAGGTATACAGGTTTTGCAAGACTAAGTCATCACGCATTGGATATTTAAAAATTGGTGTTCATTTCAAATAAACGTTTTTTTCACCATGTGTTGACTTGTCTACTTGTATTTGGATTACGTAGACTTTTCTAATTGTATTTGGAATACGTAGACTTTTCTACTTGTATTTGGAATACATATCTAATTTATGTTGCGTTTTCACATGTTTTCTATTTGATCTGTGTTAAGTGTATCCCGCAGTATGATTATTTACTCAAACAGAATAATGAGTTTAGTTTCATATTTTACACTATATCAACTATACTTTAAAGAAAAAAAAACATTATTTTTCTCAATAATCACAGTTCAATTCATAGAACTTATACGACGCCTCATAGAACAGTGAAAAAGTACTTAAATTAAATTTTAAAAAACTCAACTTTGATGATAATTAGCATTATTTGTATAATTTATTAAAAGCAGTCGTAAATACAATTTTGACTCGTGACAACCCGTTATAGATATTTTTCGTATTGGTTACGAATAAGTTTATCCATGGCATTTTAGATATTAGCGAAGTCATTCCATTCCATTCCATGTTATCTTTAGTTGTCTTCTTCTCCCTGGCTCCATCCCAACTTACTGTCTGCGAAAACTGTTGGGGTCAGCTCTCCTCGTCCTCAGGTTGTATGCTCTTCTGTCCCGGACTACGTCCCCCAGGCCGTGCCTCTGCATCAGGTTATCTTTTTGCACCACCCATGAATTCTTTGGTCTTCCTCTGGTTGTTATTCGAGGAAGATCCATGGAGATTGCTTGGTTCACAATGTGATCGGGTGCTCTGCTTCCAACGTGCCCATACCATCTCAATCGCCTCTCCTCCATCTTGCTGTTGATGTATGTAACACCTAGGCTTCCACGAATGCGTGAGCTTTTTATTTTGTCTCTTAGGGACACACCAGCTGAACATCTTAGCATGCGCATTTCAGCAGTTTCTAGTTGCCTAGAGTAAGAGTTATACATCGTCCAGCATTCGGAGCCATAGAGGAGTGCGGGTCTGACAATCGTTTGGTATACTTTTCCTTTTAACTTTACTGGCATTTTCGGATCACATAGAACTCCCGTCATTCATCTAAACTTCACCCATCCCACTCATAATTCTATGTGTTACATCTGCTGCACATCCTCCATCGCTATGGATGAGTGACCCAAGATATTTAAAGGAGTCACAATTTGGTAATGTTTCTCCATCCTTTTGCATTACGGGAGTGACAGCATTTGTGTTCTCGAATGGTAGGTACAGATACTCTGTTTTCTTTCTGCTCAGTTTCAATCCATCGCCCTCCAAGATTCTTCTCCACCTTTCCAGGCTATTTTGCAGGTCTTCATGTTTTTCACTTATTAATACGATATCGTCTGTAAATGGTAGGATCTTTAGGAGACTGTTCATTTCCTGGTTAGTTAAATAGTCCATGACTAAGATGAACAGTAGCGGACTGAGTACCGATCCTTGATGTACCCCCACCTTTACAGGAAATTCTGGTGAAGCTCCCGAAGTGCACCTCACTTGTTATCTTTAGTTGTAAGGTTGATTAATATTCGTATCCCCTTCAGCTCATTTTGGTTCCGAAGGTATTGCGAGATGTGTGGAATTATTTATGAAACTTGTATAGCTCGATGAGATTTGTTATTTTCTAGACATCCTCATTATCCAATCGTGACGATATTCTGTTAATAAATCGTGGATTTCTCACTTACCTATACAAGTCTAATCCTGCACAAGTCACTGATATCTAACATATTAGAGAACATCTTGACTTTGTAGGTGTTGCTGCTACCAAGACGAGATGTATTTTTTTGCTATATTAGCAGCTAATATCCTGTCGAGACAGTGTTTTGCTATATTAGCAGCTAATATCCTGTCGAGACAGTGTTTTGCTATATTAGCAGCTAATATCCTGTCGAGACAGTGTTTTTCTCTCATATACATCGTTGACAACTTGTGAAGTATCTCTTAACTGTATGATACCAAGATGAAAATCTTTTTCTTTTGAATAAATACCTGATTTCCAACTAATAGTTTTTCTCTTAAAGAAATATTTAATAACAAGTCGATTTTGTGTTCTCTTATAAACACCGCTGATATGCAGTTGAGAATGTGTTTTTCTCGTATTTTAGACATATACGCGTATATTCAGTTGACACCACTCTGTAAAGGTCGCTGACATGTAGTCAAATCAACGCCTCCATTTCAAATGTTTGCTCAAGTTTTTCATATATTTTTATTTAAAAGAACATTTACAGAAAATCAATAAATACTCGTAAAACAAATAATTTTTAAACAATACCAAAAATTAAATCTTTATTAGCTGTATTTATCTTATGCACAGCTGTCATGTTAACAGGGTAGTGAAAATTATATAATTATGTAGATAGGAAAAACACAAATTCTTCCATCAACTCATCCACCATCCTCCTAAACTCGGACAGCGTTAAACTAAATATATGAGATAGCTGCCGTACTATCGGGACATTCCCACTGTTGGATTATAGGAGCCTGTGCTGTACCTAAATGTAGCTACACTGAAAACAGTAGGTTTCTACGAGTAAGAGAGCGACAGGGAACACTCATCAAATTAATGTAATTAAAATCAACGTCCATTGCAGATCCTTACCATTCATATACCACTGTGAGTGTTCACTATTTTTATTGTATTTAAACTAAGCAATGTTTAATATTATATTAGATATTTCCCTTTGGCTTAGAAACCCATCGCTCTGCATTGTTTAAAAAAGCTAACTAGTCACGTCCGTCTCAATCGAAGTTAATTAGCGTGAAGACTGTCACCGGGTAGTATGGAATATTAACCTGTCATATAAAACACAACAGGATGTGTTTTGCATCGTAAATTTTTGCACCCAACGCATATTGCATTGCGAAAGCCCAAAGTCACGCGAAACTATTTAATCGTTACATACCTATTTAATAATTATTATAAGTTGTCTTCGAGTCCAAAGACGAATTCATTATTTCTGCCAGTCTTACATGTATAAATCCTTATACGTTATTTCACTGTCGTGATGCGTAGAGAGGACAAAGTGCCAGACTTTTAATTCGCGGCACATATCTCTCGCCTCGAAATACAATACCTTTGCATACAGCTCCTTCTATTTCGGTTACTTTATATTCCCTTAATTTAATTTTTTTCATTTGGTACAACCATACTCTCCTTGGTCTTTCTGTACCCCGCATTCCACTTTTATTTGGAATGTAAATTTGTTTTGTGAGGTTTTCTGCGCCCAAATAATTTGTGTCATTTATCCTGGTCATTGCATTAGTCCTTATTTCATATTCTATCACTTCGTTCTATATCATGTATCGTAATTCCACGCATTTATTCAATGGTTTGCGCCTTTTAAGCTTTTCTTATATTTTAATGTCACACTAACTTTGTTTCTTATCGCCACACATCGTTCAATATATTTCAAGACTCTTCGTAAAAACATACTACACACATAGCAGAATTCCTCAACTTTAATTTTCATTCATTCATCACCCATATATCGCATTTGCTATATAAGCAGATTCTTGGACATATTCCTTACGCAAAGACGGCAATATGGTTAGTAAATTTCTAGTTTGCGAAGTGACCATTGTGTATACGAGGGGAGGTCAATAAATACGCGGAATGAAGGGATAATGGGAGGGGGCGGTAGTGCGCATGCACATGTTCCAATAATATGACTCATCATTAGTATATTCACTAAGTTTGTCTTATATTGACTGTATTGTTCAAGATGTCGACAGGAGAGTATGCTAAACTTTAATAACATCCCGATTATGGAAAAAAAAATTCGCGTATCGAATATAGCGCAGTCATTAAGTTTCTTGCAAAACAAGGGAAAACACCTCAAATCATTTTGAAAGAGATGTTAGCGGTTTACGGGGACTGAAACGCTGAAAAAACTATGGGTTATTAGTGGCATAGTCTTTTTAAGCAAGGGAGATAATCGATTGAAGACGACCTCCGACCAGGACGGCCAGTTGAGGCCACTTCTTCAAACATCGACAAAAAAGTAGAAAACCTTGTGCTGGAAGATGCCCGCCTAAACAAACAACAGCTTGCAAAGATGGTTGGAGTATCGCCCACAACAATTTTGAATATCCTTCATCAGCATCTAGGGATGTCAAAAGTTAGTGCAAGGTGGGCACCCAGAATGCTTACGTCACTTCAAAAACAACAACGCGCCGTAAGTTCACGACGGTTTTTGAACCTCTGCAGAAACAATAAAGATGATATTTTGAGCCGAATTGTTACTGGAGATAAACTTGGGTTCATCATTATGAACCTGAGTCGAAGCAGTATATGTATAAAAAGTGGCATAAAAAGGGCACACATCCTCCTTCGAAGTTCAAAGTATCGCGATCGACTGAAAAAATGATGGCTACAATTTTTCAAAGAAGAAATGGACGGACGATGAAGAAGTTGAAAGTACAATTTCTGTTTATTTTGAGGGCAAAAGAATTTTTTGTGGGTATAAATAAGCTTATTGAAAGATCTAACAAACTTATTGGAGATAATGTTGAATATATTGAAAAGGAAAAATAAAAAATGTTTTCCCCATTCATACCGAGAATTTATTGACGTCACCTCGTATAACAGATCTCCAAAGGTTTCATATACTGTATATTTTATCACGTTTACCTATCACGGCTTCAACTTCTCGTATTATTTTGTCAAACCGTTGCATACGTGAGCGTGCTCAGTTTTGATTCTAAAGATTTGGACCAGCCTATCTAAATCTTATTGAAATAAAAAAGAGTGATATATTCATATTAGATTATATTCATGGACAATACCATAGTCCACCCATGGAAACAATGTTTAGGAAACTTCAAATCTAGTTAGTAAAAATATTAATATTATATGCTGAATTGTATGTTACGGGTGTGCCCTCTGGGAATAGAGATCGTTTGGATCACGCTGAGAAATACCTTTCTTCTATTTCTATACAATGAAGATGCAAAAACAATAAAACGTTGAATTATAAATTTATTTCATAAGTTAGCAGTTGCTATCATTTACATTATTGAAGTGAACAGAGATTATACAGCGAAGTGAACAAAGCGCGGTGCGTGAGTGTTGTCTTCCGTAATCTATTACGCTTCATAAACACGTTGAGGGAAGTTGATTCAACGGTTCGCCTTGACTTTACATATTCAAGATGACCACATTTTGTTAAAACAATTCTTAGACTATATAAGACTTTAAAAAAATATCCTTAGGGTTAGGTTCAACACTGGGTTATCTATTAAATTCCTGATTGAAGCAAACAATATTTTGATCTATTTACTAAAACAATTGTTGAAATTATCTTTAAATGACAACCTCTTTCAATTAACCATGAAACAGATTAGCAATTCAGTTTTTTTTTATTTTGGGTGAATTCATCTGGTAACAGAACTAACATCAAAAGCGCTAGACGTGCGCTTTTGATGTTACGTTTTCACGTACGGGATACATTTGCTAATACGTGCAATGAGGTAACGCGAGTTCTATGTTTACTCAAATGGTTCTTAACCCGAAGTGTCGATGAATGTGGACGAAGACAACATCTTATGTCCGAATAACCAATTCAGACATGTTGAAGGGTACCATACGAATTAATGAAATCAAATTTTCTCGTCTTAATCGATGGAGCACGTGAGACAAAGCAACAGTTTTGAGGTAAAATAAATATTTGTTTGATATCACTCAACAAATTGTTTCTATAGTTCAATTCAAATAATAGTTTTATATATCGCCGTTTAGAGAGCGAACTCTGCTCAAGGGCGTTTTAATTCGGGACTCGAACTCACTAATACTAAATACTTTTGTATATAGCACAACACCACTCGGCAAACTCATACATCCAATCAGGAAGATGTTTATGAGGCCTTAAGTGAAAAAAGGATTTTTTTTAAAACTGGTTTCCAGCGGAAATTGAACTCTTAACCTCCGGGTCGGATGACTCACCAATTAGGGCACAGTGGCCGTCTATACAAATAGTGTAGAAGTTACGATAAGTTTGGGAAAACATAGAGAAACGTGGCACGACCGAATTTATCAATTTCTGAAAGATGATGATTGATAGTCCTTATAATAGGAGTGTGTATGGCGAGGTATATGGATGTGTTAGAAGGGATAGATGTTTACCACGATATAATTAAAATAGAAAGCTGCTCTCTCTGCCTACTCCAATATTAACATGGCGTGATGATGCATTTTTTTTGGCTGTTTGAAAGAAAATGGTAAACGGCAATATGGCCATCAAGTTCAATAACACAAATCAATGCAATGCATTTTCGCATTAAAAGAAGGAAGTAGAGAATTATGTATTTTTAATATCCCGCCGATTTTCCATGAATTGACCCTGTGGGTTCGTTGACCCCATTGAAAGTGTACACATTTTTTTCAAGTGTAGCTGATTTATTATTTCGACTTGAATAATTTGAGGGAACACTTGAACAAAATAGGTTGATTTTACCTTCGAACACAAGGTAAAATCAACCTATTTTGTCCTACGTGAAATGCCCTTTAATCCAGCTTTCGCAGGACTCAAAAATATGAAATTATTTAGTTTAGTTTTCTTTGTAATTTAGTGTTTTTTTATATATTTCTAAATTAATGTCGGTATGACCCATGTTACGCGTTTTTCGCATATAAAATTCGTTTAGACGATAGGCAAAATCAATAAATAGTTGCGGATCGCTTTTTTACGTACTAGTTTTATTAACTCTTATTTTTCGGTATATACCACAAAATTTTTTTTTGTTTTCGGTTTTATAGTATTGCATAGTTTTTTTTTTCTGTACACCAATAATACAAATCATCCACCTTTCAGTCAAAACCACTTGGAAATAAAATCACCATATTGATACAATTAAGTTTTAAATAAATAATGGAACTCTCCTTATTTTCGAAATATATTTTAGTTGCCTTGTATGGATCTTAATTTGTTCTTGTAATTAGATGCAGTATGTGGAAGAGGCTAAGAATGTGTGTGTGTCGAGATAGGAAAGTGGCGCTCTGCTCTCTCCGCTCACCCTGTCAGGGAGATGGCGTGGTGTATGAAACTTTGTAAGACGTAATTTCCAATAAAATAATAATGTGTGGCAACACTGCGATATCTATCATGGACAACGATGTGATATAACGATTTATTATTCAAATTATCCTCTGTTCATGTCAGTTTGACTGCGCTGCTGCTAAATCCCATTCGAGTGTAGGTCAGTATTGTGGATATTTATTATGGTACATTATTGGAGTGTGTGTGTGTGTGTGTGTGTAAAGAAATATGAATTAATTAACTGGAAAGCCCGTTCAAGGACGTACGACGTACGTACAATAACTACATATTTGTTAATTGTTATGCTTATATAGTTAACAATGTGGAGTAAAATTATTTGAAACAGGTATTGAAAATTGCAATACACTACAATAGCGTTCAGCATATCCGAATTGTTGATTCAGATATATTGAATAGCGTGGCTGGGAGACAATATTGTATTCGGTCCCGGTAATAGAGCCTTCAGGCTTAGAATCACTGGAGAAGCACCGATCTCGTGGTTCGTTATTGCACGTCTTGGCGTTAATACTGCACGTGAAGAGGGAACAACAATCGCACACGTAATCTGCGCGTGCGAGTATTTTTACCAAACAAACTCTTTCTCTAAACTGGATCACTTTATTTTTGGGTGCCATCGGGAATCGAGCCCACACCCAGAACGTTCCAATAATGTTGATTATTCAAATTTCATTTTCAAATCTTCCTTAATTTATTTTGTATTCATTTTATGGCGTTTATGGGCTGCTTTTAATACATTAAATTAAAAAAGGCTTCATGAGTCATTCGAATATTTCTTAAAACCACAAAGCGCTCTCAGCAGAGCGGTTGCCTAAACAATCCAACTATTTTACAGTAATATTTAATACCCTACACACCACTGAAGGGAATAAAATGGAAAGGTTTTGAATAATTCTTTGGTGTTGGCTTTAATCAATCATTAATGATATATTCGAGATTTAGTGAAATCCTATTAAGTATTCATGTGTCGCGTGCCACCAGGAAACGGGATCAGTGTGAAGTAGAACACATTCACACTTGTACAAGGTGACTGCTGCTCGATGCGACATATAGTATTGGAGATAATAAAGAATGTCTCGATTCACAACTGACACGACTCTGGAAAGTATTGAAAAAAATCCCGAGCTTGATAACGTCGTACATAAATCATTGATATTGGCCAACTTATAAGAAAACGGGAACTAAAGGTACTTCAATTGATTGAATCCAATTATACAAAAAATATAGGAATAATTTTATCTTTATTACGATTAAATAATAATTGTGTAATTTCCGGGGAGATCGAGTGATGTCGGTATGAATTACTGCTTATTCCTCGTATCTAACTCATTTATTGCCTACTTCAATCGGTTGCATCAAGTATTGGTCACCCTGTAGTCAATGAAAGATTGGCGGTCTCCGTGGCCTAGTTGGTAGAATATTTGACCTTTAATCCGAAGGGTTCTGGTTTGATTCTCGATGGTACGAGAAAAAAAAATAAAGGGTCACAGTCTGACAAATTTGTTTGTCTGGTAACAATACTGTACGAGTGTTGTTGCACCTTCACGTGCGATAGTATTTTGCCAGCACATGCGATGTAGAAAAAATGACTAAACGAGTATACCTAGGTAAGCCGAGCAGAATGTGGCTGGATCAAATGGTGCAGATTTTAAAAGTAGGTAAAGTGAGAAGAACGAATAGCAGAAGATTGTTCATGACGATATGTATAAATGTGGAGGAGACTAAAATTGTGTGTTTGGATAAAATGTTTGGGATCTGATCTGTCTTTCTACACCGCAAGGGACACGGCGTGATGATGTGTTATGTATTCGTATGTCCTGTTTAAAACTTAATTCTTGACCGTTTAAAAAATGTAATATTTTTCCTTTTCTCTATCTCGCGGGAATATCGCTTTGGTTAGTAACGCAGTAAATAGTATAAGATACTTGGAATACCTCGCCATGAGATTGCGAAGAATGGGTAATCATACAGAGTTTTCACAATGATTGCCGACCTCGTAAACAAGAGCTCGGCCCGCATCAGTTTCTCTGCAGAGCAATTTGAGCGCGAGGGAAGCGCTGCAGAACTAGTAGAAATTGTTCTTTAACTGTACATAATACATAGTTACAGTTCCCATCGTAATGAAGAGCGAGGCGATTCTCGGAACTCAAAACATATAATAATATTGTATGTTTTCCACAAGAGCGTTAACATCACGAATAATAAAAATAATCTTCATACAAATCGGTAACAAGAATGGTTTGAAAGACGAAATATACGAGTATCTTTTGCTCGAGACAACTGAAAGAGTACGAATATTGAAATTGTCAATCACTCGACTCGGTTTGTCAACTACTCGATTATATTGTAGAGGGCTCGATTGATATACTGTTTACAGCGTCACAGCACATCTCTTTTTATAATTATATAGTGCTGGTTGAAGTTGACTGTTTCCTCGTGATCATTCTATATATTTGTGATTTCATGCTTGTTTTTTTGTCTAGACTTCTTTTATGTTGATTTATTTCTTGTCTTCACTCTTTTCCAATAAGATCAAACGAAATATTTCGTATTTTACCTAGATATACCAGTGTTCGCCTTTCGATGAACAAATGTAAATCATTGGTTTAGTTGACGACCTCTGTGGCCTAGTTGATAAGACCCATATCTTCCAACCTGAGGGTTGCAGGTTCGATTCTCGCCGATGCCCAGATTTTGTAAAATTATTTCTAGTCTGGTTTTCAGTTAAGGCTTGTTTAAAACCCTTTTTGGTTGGACGGAAGAGATTGCCACATGATATTATAACCGCCAGGTTGTACTGTGCACAACGAAAGATAAATACAGTTATCACTTCTAACATAGATTGGCTTTTACGAATGCCTCTTTGCATTTCTCAAACCTTTGGTCAGTTTTCGGAACCCGTTATTGAAGGAATGAAAATGTACACTCGTATTAGGCCTTTGAGAGTGTTGTACCACTTGGTCTGGCTTATGATGCTGACGCGTGACGTTTCGAAAACGTTGCAGTTTTTACCTTCATGTCTTGTTTATAATTAACCTCCCAAATATAGTTTGATCGCTGATTTCATTTTCGCATCTGATACTTACTCTTAGTCTCTAAAGTGCTGTTGCAGTTTGGAAAACAGGAGGAAATATAGACCTAGGGAATTTTTCGAGGAAAAAGTCTAGAAAAACGCAGTCAAAATTCAGTTTTCTTATATAACTATCGTTAAGCTTCAGATTACCTCGGACTTATGCCCCCCCGTTTTTGTAGCCATGAAAACCGTCCTGAACAGGTATCAGAAATGAGAAAAGAGGACTTGGGGCTGAAGTGAACCACTTCTCTGATTCTTCACAGCGTTCTATGTGCCCTGTTTCTCCGCGCCTACATAATCTCCCATTGTTGCCGCGGATCGTTGTTATTCCGTTCTATTGTTTCATTTCGCAAAACCACCCAGACAGACTGATAATATTTATTTATCATTGGTATCGGACGCCTTAACAACTTTTCACTTCCGCCTATGGTGCTGTTCTTGCTGTTGGTGCCAGATTTATTTCACCCAACTCTCAGATGAAATAATATACTGTTTTCGACTAAATTTTTTGTAGGGGGAGTAGGATGAATTTTTAACCCCTGCTCCATCATAAATGTTCAGGTCAAAATGCTTTTTTGACATTTTTTATACACTTAATCGACTTATTTTATCTATGACAAAATCAGATAAGTAAAAAATGTGAAATTGAGATTCACAAAAAAAATCTCCTTTTTTGTCAACAATATTTCTATGGCGTTTTGGTAAAGAGGTACAAGTCATCAATTACTTATTTGTCAGTTTGAAGTTTTGCAACACTGGTCTTCCTGAAATACAGACCTCAGGTAAATTTTAAAGGTAAACTTTGAATACATACATTATTTATGTATTCAAAGTTTGCCTTTAAAATTTACCTGAGGTCTGTATTTCAGGAATACAAGTGTTGCAAAACTTCAAACTGACAAATAATTAATTGATGACTTGTACCTCTTTACCGAAACGCCATTGATTTATTAATGTGAACTTAAAGTGAGGTGTTGAGTAAAATGAAGACCACTCTGAGATGGTTTGGGCACGTGGAACGAATGAACGAAGAAAGACTTATTAAACAAATGCATAGTGCAAATGTGGAAGTAAGGAAAGTAGGGACTATAGTTAGATCAAGTATAGTTAGATCAAGTGAATAATATTTTTAAAGAAGGAAATGTAATAATTAAGAGACATCGTTGGAGCTGTATAAGAAGGTGTATGGTTGTGATGGTATATGTTTATTTATTGACTGACAATTTTTACTGCATTATGTCCATCATATTTTTTTCAATTTCAATGTATAGTATATCCGAAGACCTTTGTGGTTTAGTAGATAAGACGACTGTCTTCCAACATAGGCGTGACGGGTTCGATTATCGCTGGTACCTATTTTTTTAAATGTGTCTAGTTTAGTTTTCACTTAAGGCTTGTTGTAACATCTTTTTGGTTGGTTGGTAGGGAACCGAAGGAACAGTGATTTTCTAGAACTGGTTGAAGAAAGGGTGCGTAAAATCTGTTATTTATATAATACATTCATAGAGAGATGACCTCCGTGGCCTAGTTGATTATAAGCCTGTCTTCCAACCCGGAGGTTGCGCGTTCGATTCCCGTTAATATCCAATTTTTAAAAGAGTTTCTGTCTAGTTTTCACTTAAGAACTCTGCAGTATCTTTCTAATTGGTAGGATTGCCATATGGCAATAAACCCGCCAGGTTATAATGTATGTAACGAATGTGTATTACAATATAATCCAGCTCGTTTTACTGATTAGAAGCTCTCAGTATGGTGTCGATAATTTGATATTATATGACACAACACTTGCCCCGCAAGTAGTCGTCATGTAATAAAATAGCTCTCTGTTCGATCATTGTTCAATTTTTTAATATATGTCATATACAAGAACATTTCAGAATACTTCTTTTCTATTACACCTTTGTTGTATATACTCGTATGTGTATTACAATTTGGCAGGTTCCGTTTCAATTTCTTACAAAAGGTTTGTGAAACACAACTATACTGGGACGTTTTGGTCATCTTTGGGAATGGATTTCAAAATCATGGGTGGAATCATACTTTATATCTATCGATCAATAAACCAATAAACGTTGTACTGAAGTTTGGTGACCGAAGTTATTCCAAGGTCTCTTGCATGGTTTCGTTGTTTCATCTTGCAATGAGTGTCATTTTGAGAAGTCTCTTAACATTAGAGGAAAGTCAATTCCGTGCAATAGAACCAGCATGTTCGAAAGCTCAATCAAGGTAGCTTATTGGCAATGGAGTGTGCTTTGCTATATAATTTTAATATAAAATATCGTTTTACACTATATACATACTTACATCTATTCTTCCTCTTGAGGAGATCGTCTCCTATCGGAGGTTGGCTACCACCATAGCTTCTTTATTGTTGTCCGGAACAACTCGGTAGAACTGCAGCCAAACCATTCACGCAAGTTCTTAAACCAGGAGATGCGGCATCTTTTGTTACCTTGTTTTAAAATTATTTTTCCCTATTTTCTTATAATGTATCTCTCTTTATGTGACTGAGATGTTGCAATTTACGAACCTACACAGTTTAAAGCAGTTTTTGGTCTTACGCAAAAAATACTTCCAGGTTTGTAACATGATCCGTCCACGGAATCTCGATGATACGTCTGTAGATCCACATCTCAAGCCACGATCCTTTATCCTGACCCGATGTTTCTTGATAGTGTCCACGCCGCCTCTATTCCACAGAAGAGAGAAAATAAGATATATCGGCGATGCATGTTCATTCTTGATTCACTTCTCAGTTTATTTAAAATATCAATAGCCTCTCGCGAGCCCTATAAGGCGAGGGCCTTGATTTCCTGACAGAGATCCCAGTTTTCGTTTGTGCACGTTCCCAAATATTTATTGTGACTCTCAATTATTAGATTGGGCATGGTTTGAGCTTTCTTGACTGTCAGTTATTTACTGATGGTGTTTATATTCAATTCATAGAACTCCATTTTTAATTAGAAAAATCAAAATTATACGTTTTGATAGTTCTATGTCGTTTATTTATTTACTCTGTGACAGCTGTTGCGCCATTGTATAACGAAACAACTGTCACACTGAGTAAATAAATAAAGGATACAGATAACTATCAGTGTTAAATTTTGATTTTCCTAATTATCAATACTTAAGGTTTTTGGGTGATTTATTGAAGTCATATTTATTTTTTCTTTCATTCTTTGAAACTATCTATTTATTTACATACTTCCATGACGCCGTTTCCATGTCGGGGTAAGCATAGTGAATAGAGCGCCAGATTACTATCGCAACACACATCTTTCGCCTCCTCTACATCCACATACCTTCTTATGGAACGATTTCTCTGGTTTTTTCTATTTCATTCTTTCAAAATATCATTCACTTGATTCAATCATACCATACATTCGAACTTAAATTCACTATTGACAATTTAATAAATAATAAAATTAAAAACGAGAATACCCCAACGAAGAATTTGATAAGAAAATAATTGAAATACAAAATTTCATTTGTCGGATCCGGCGGGACTTGGAGGGGATAAAAACTGACAGTGAATCAGACGATTTGCTATTTTCATCTAACATAATAGAGTTTCATCGTCGTGTTAAAGTCGATGTTTTAATGTTCAAGGTTAAATGAAAATGCAATGTCATTTAATCTTTTTATCCGTGTTGTTGATTTTTTATTAAAATAATGATTTTCTCAAGTCGCCTTTATTCTTTCACTGTTGAAAATGAGTATCTCTAGAGATAACCTTTTTAGTTACTCGTTGATGACAAAGGTATGTGTCCTTTTTTACGCGTATCGTGTATTTACGAGTACATAACTTTTGCCGTTTTATTTTCATGATTTTTTTCCCATTAAGGGTAGATTCAGATAACGTAATCTACGATGCGCAAATTAAGTCGCCTTTTCTTTACCTGTGATTTCATGCAAAATTTATTTTTTCGCCAGGTTACCACGCAATTGAAGCATTACGCGAACTCAGTACAACTCACTCGCGTTTAATGCTAATGTTGTGTATGTAGGCGCATTACGTGCGCCTGCCTACGAGGTGTAAATTACGCTAGTATTTTCGGTTGATGCAGACGCGGTGCATGTATTCAAGTCTGAGCGTATCAGACTGGCGTAGGATATGCAAGCGTAAACACAATTTCGACACGGTTGCGCGTCTGAATTTGAATTGATTGTGTGGCTGGCGGTACCATAACGCACGTTAACGTCAACTCTATTAAGTCGCGTAATTTCCGCTGGTTATTTACGCTAGTCGGAACATAACCTAGACAATATCTTGTGATTTTTTTTGGGACAAGTTGAAGATATATGGTATTCAGTGATCAGTGATTTAGTGATCAGTGAACAGTGACTAGTATTCAGGGATCGTATTTTCTTATGTTAGTAAACTTCTAGAAACATCAACATTTTGTACGTAAGCTTTTTTTTCATTCTTGAAGGATAGTCATATTCCGCGCTTCAAAATTGGAACGTGTGGTTCTCGAGGATAGGCTGTGCGATCAGCCTGAAACGAGCGAGTTATCTACTTGAAATTACGAGCCGTAAATTTGGATATCTGATTAATCTTGGGAAATGGTCAGCCTAAGAAAAGCCAGATTAAAATAAAAATGTTTTATTTTAGAAGAAGACAGCATGGAACATATGGGAATTTATAGAAATATACAAAAGCTATACCAGAGACAAACAAATATTGACTACACACCCCTCGCTTTACGCGATTAATAAGTTGTAGGAAAAATCGCGTTCCGAAAATAACATCTTATCTAAAATGGTTCTAATCTTGGTGAGAATGGTTTCAATTGAGAAGAATCCAACCGATGACGGTAGTAAAATAATAATAACAACACTAGTTAACAAGATTTTTGTAATAAGGGTGAAAACGGTCATTTTATGTCAATTTTTGTGTGCTGATAACGAATATGAAATTGAAAATGTTCCATCACGTACCTTTTCAGAGAAAAACCTGACATTTTTTTTACTGAAACTGAAACTTTTGAAAGATGAAAAAGTTTGAAAAAAAATAAGTGTTGAAGAACTAGAAGCTTGGAAAGCCTTTGGAAGAGCTGTTAGTGGTTTCCTAGGTAATAATAAAGCTGACAATTACGAACAGCTTGTACAAGAACTCTTACAGTTACCAGAAGCTAGAATGTCACTGAAAATACACTTTCTGCATTCCAGTAATCTGTTTATGGCTGTTTACTGTAATGTAGGGGCTTCTAAATGATCTAATTTCAGTTTTTATTCAATTTAATATACAATCTCGAAAAAAAAGTTGATTCGATCAAATTTATAAAAAAAATGGTATATAAGGTAAATTTTTCTTATAGTAATGATTTTTATTGTGCTTTTTTTATTTTCCTATGTAACATTGTATTCTGTGTCTAAATTTAGCATTTCAGGAATTTATTTTCATTGTTGTAATTACGACTTTTGAAATGCGCAAAAACGTACCTACTTATTTTATTAAACCCTTCTGTTACACAAAAATGTTACGTGTTACAAACTTTTCACTGCGATTTTCGTAATCAGAGAAGGGTCGATTTAATAAGAATCAGCTAATTTAATCTCTGTTACTGACAAAAAGTTAAAATTTGTTAACTAGTGTAATTATTATTATTTTCAATACATAGTTCATTTCTTTCAATCGGTTCAATTCAAATCGACTTTATAATAAAATCGTAATTTTATTATAAAGTCGATTTGAATTGTATCTCGTACTATATAATGGAGGGATACTTATATGCAAATAAATTGAAGCTTATGGTTGCCACTATAAAACTGGAGATCTCATAAAAAAATCCAACTACAGACAAATATATCAAAATGAAGAATGTGGATCATTCAAGATAAACATGGGAACAAAATAACTGGCATAAACGCGTAGCGAAAGAATGGAAAAACTTTTTGTTCCCATCTCAATGTACGAATACAATCAAACACTTGATGTTATACCAAAAGTTACCGAATAACAAGAACCAAATATTCTTAGGAGTAATACACAGTGATTAATAATTCCTAAAAACTATTTTTCTAGCCATCAATATAATACTGTTAAAAATCACTCGTATTTTAAGAGTATGCAATACCATCGACCCTATCCAGTTATCTACCATATATATAAAACTCTTCACCTCTTAACCAATAGAAATGGCATAATCAACTTACATAGAATTGGAATTATGCTAATTGACAACTTACCCATGCCCTTTAAAAACGAGTCGACAGTATTACTGCCCGTGTAGATGGTACCCACCAACAATGGTGGCCATCCATTGTTTCCTCGTTATACCCAACTTAATTGAGACCAATTTAACCTTCAGCATCTATAAAAAGGTATTGTTGTTCTGTGGAAGTACTGCCAACACTGTCCAGATATTTAACGATTTCGATTATGCTGACTGCCCTGTTTTAAATATGTATTTATTCAACCTATAAACATATTTGCAATCCTTTATCGATATATAAACATATTTGCAATACTTTCAATGTTCTCAAATTAAAATTTAGTACATTGCAAGATATTTCAATTGTGAAATTACTCTTTAATTTGTGTGTATAATATGATAGTTGTTTCTGATGCTAATTCTTTGCTCAACATGCTCGGTCTTTTTGAAGAAATGTGACAGACACATTTTATTTTATCACATTGCACTGTCCTTTATCGGTCATTAAAAAATGTTACAAAATACTCAACATTACAATTTTGAGTATGCTTGAATATAAAATCAGCTTGTCTCAAAAAATATAAACGTTAACATTAGTCATAAACAATAAATATCATAACAAAGTACGTACATGCATACTTACTACCATAACATATAATACAAATATGAAACAGGCCACGGCTCAGAAGATCTAAGACCTTAACATACAATAAAATTGATATGGTTTAGTAATTGATTTATTTAGACATTTTTTTGTAAATTATACAAACGACGAGTTTATAGCTATATCAGACAAGAGTTACATTTAAAAACATAAAAATTTGTGACGAATGAAAATAGACTTTTTTTTTAAATTTCAAATCAAACCTTTAAATGGTGCTCATTAAAGTATTGATTATGCTGTATTTCAAAATGCAATTCTGCATTTTTTCACTTTTATTGTATATGTTACATTATAACCTGGTGAATTTATTCACATCTCAATTCTTTCAATCAACCAGAAATATGTTAAAGAGGCCGAAAGTGAAAAACAGACTTTTTTTAATAAAATTGGCAACCAATGGGAATCGAACCCGTAACCTCCGGGCTGGAAGACATGTGTCTTATAGACTATGCCACGGAAGTCTTAAAAAATCGTTTGTTTATCATAAATATCCTACATCCTACTAATACAGCAAAACTTGGAGAGAAATAGCGTTATTTTATTCCAATCAAAGTGTTACCGAATGAGTCTTTCTTATTTCTAGCACAATTTTACTTCACCTCGATATCCTGTTACACTTCCTTGTTTGCCTCCTGTAAATCGAAACAACCGCATTGAGTTGAAGCTATAGGAGTTTGAGCGAAACATAGTACCTAGTTCTTATCCGCCGACGTTTTCCCAGCTTATTGCTACGAGTACTTGTATGGGTACTGTATCGATTTCCCTACCTCCTGGTACACTCCTACACACAGCACAAAGGAAGGACGAGCAATCCTTGACCCGCTGCAGCAGCAGTGACGTCCGTTCCCTTGTGTGCAGTGTTTGTATATACGTAATTATGCAAAAAGTACCTAAATTTTTAATTTGAAATATCGAAAAATACTAGATTACCAATTTATTTATTTAACACTTTTATTGCAAATACATTCTGGCGGGCTTATTGTCAGGCAACAATCTCTTCCAACCAACCAGACAAAAGTAAATGAAGCAAGTTACATGGTCGCAAAAAATATTCAAATGACCATCCATCCCCACGAAATCCATGAACACATACGTGATTATATGCCCACAAACCCCACAAAGACGGACAATCATCCGAACATTCCTTTTCATATGTAGTGAGATATCAATCAAAGGAAAAGGAAGGGATGGTGGAGAGGAAAGGAAAAAAAATCAGAAATGAGACATGTTATATTACTGACTAGAAATTAAGAGTTTTTTCAGTCGCTTCTTAAAGCATGCCAAGGATGGAGCGAGTCTTACATTAGTTTGTAACTGATTCCAGAGTCTCACTGCATGGACAATTAAGGACGACGTAGAAGTAAAAAAAGATCGGTGAACTGGAAAGGCCAATAAACAATATACTCGTACAATAGATGCAGTATGTGTATTTGACGTCTATTTCTAACGTTCAACCAGTTCAATGCCTTCTGGTATGAAGTTATATGATCGTACTTTCGTAGGTTGAAAATAAATCTTAGACACACATTTTGAAGACGCTGTAATTTGTCCAGCTGTTCCTCTGTAACATCCAAGTAACATACGCCCGCATAGTCCAGACTCGGAAAGAGCAGAGATTGCACGAGTAAAATGTTGGTTTTGGAATCTCTACAACACTGCGGGAAGGGAATGAAGGCTGAAGAAGATCCTTCGGTTTACCTAATTTATTTGGTCTCGCAATAAGATAGTGTTATCTATTAGCACTCCTAGGTTTTTAACAGTTTTATGTAATGGTATGATAGATCCATCAAGTATAATATTGGAGGGAGTAAATCAGTGTTGAATTTACCGAGAAGCTGAGGGCTGCCAATGAGGACCGCTTGAGACTTCGTAGGATTAATGAGTAACCCATGCTTCCCAGTCCACTCGGAGATCGATTGAACGTCCGCATTTAGACCGTTTAATGCAGGCATGGGCAACCTTTCCTAGGTCTGGGGCCACATTATCATTCTGTCTCCGTGTCAAGGGCCGGACCAAATTATTAACTATATTAAGGTAATATTAAATTAAATAAAACACATTGCTACTTCTTGCATATTTTATTTATTTATATAATGAACGACATTAATTGCTTATAAAATTTAATGTGACGATTGACTTTGTACTTGAATTACGAGACTATCAATATTGGCGTTGATATTGCTTAATGATAATCTCATCGAATTTTCGAGATTTTCATCTGTTATCCTCGTTCGAATTTTCGATTTGGTGTACTTCATCCTCGAAAAAAATTGTTCGCATGTATACGTGCTGCCAAAAAGACAAATGATGTTTCTTGCAAATCTACGTAAGTTTGTATAATTTTCTTCCACCAAATATAATTTATAAAAATCCGTCAAAGTAACTTTGTCAAATTGTGATTTTAGCGCTAAATCCCCCTGAAGCTCAATAAGTTCCATCTGTAAATTTGCTGGCACATTATTTACATCAGCATCCATCGGACGAGCAAATATAGCGAATGTTGAGTCTTTGTTTTGGAAGTCGGCAAACCTCGTATCAAATTGCTCTATTAGTGCCTTCAGTTCATCTCCATAAGAATTATATGTGATGTTTGTATGCCTTGATAGATTAGGAAAATGGTAACAATTTTTACCTCTTATCTGATTTTTCAAAAATCTAAGCTTATTACAAAAAACTTTGACATGGCTATGCAGTTCATGAACCAATTGTCCCTGTTTTTGTAGTTTTAAATTAAGATCATTTAGGTATCCTGTGACATCTACAAGGAATGCTAAATCACACACCCATTGATTATCTTTTATTTGGTTGATTGTGTTTCCTTTTATGTCCATAAAATCTGCAATGTCTTGTCTCAAATCATAGAATCGTTTCAACATGTTTCCTTTACTCAACCACCTTACTTCACAGTAATAAGACACATCTTCATAGTCTGAAAATAGGTCTTCCAAAAACACCTTAAACTGGCGGTGATTAAGTGCACGTGACTTAATAAAATTAATGCTTGCTACTACTACATCCATAACATTCTTGAATTTCATCGATTTTGCGCACAAATTTTGCTGGTGGATAATACAATGAAAATTTGTTAAATTTTCCGGCTGGATCTGTAATTCTATTGCTCTTTCATTAACAACTCCAATAAATCCTTTCCGTAAGCCAACCATTGCAGGGGCACCATCAGTACATATGCCAGATAGTGCACTCCATTTAATCCCAAAGCTTTCGAAGACTATGTTGACTGCTTCAAATATATCTTCACCGGTAGTCGTTCCTTTTAACGGCTGAAGAGCTAATAATTCTTCTGTGATTTTGAAGTCCACGTCAACTCCTCTGATAAATATTGCTAATTGTGCTGTATCAGAGGCATCTGTGCTCTCATCCAAAGCAATTGAAAATGCTTCGAATCCAGTAATCACCTCTTTCAAACTTTTTTTGATATCATCAGCCATCATTTCTATACGTCGGACAACAGTACGTCTCGACAAAGATATTCTCTCAAAGTCTTTTTTCTTTTCAGGACAGATTATACTTGAAACGTCGAGCAGACACTCTTTAATAAATTCTCCTTCACCAAATGACTTAGAATGCTTTGCAATTTTTTCGCTTACAACAAAGCTGGCTTTAACAACGCTATCGTGCTGCGTTATTTGCTTTTTGAACATTTGTTGCTGGGTATCCAAGTTCTTCTTCAACTTCTGTATCATATCTTTTCGAATTTGTTCATTTATTTGTTGGTGATCCGCATGCCTCGAAGTAAAATGTCTCTTTAAGTTGAATTCTTTGTTGACGGATACGGACTCCTTACACAGCAAACATACGGGCATTCCTTTATTCAGGATAAAGAAATAATCCTCCGTCCACTTGTCTTGAAATTTTCGACACTCTGCATCAACTTTTCTTTTTTTCGACATAACCCCTGACATTGTCACAAATTTAAAAACAATATTCAGAACTGACAAACAAAACTGTCTTCTACGCCAGAACGCACCAGTAAACAGAACAAACCAGACCAGAAGTCGCGTGAACACTAAATAAGGGGAATGCGGCGCGGAGGGGGACGGAATTAGTGTGCTGCACTCGGGATATTTCGTGCCTACGAACTTTGCCGAAACACAAACCATCGGATGCATTGCGATAATAATATATATTATTATATTATGTAGCGCGGAGGGGGTGGGCCCCGCTCGTAATCCTTCGGTGCGTATACGAGCTTCCCCGAATCACTGCAAGCGCCCGTGTCATCTGCATTATTTTAACTAATGTATTTCTCAATTACTTCGCCGAGATGAATCAGGGCCGGACAAAATAGCTCCGCGGGCCGGATCCGGCCCGCGGGCCGGCGGTTGCCCATATGTGGTTTAATGCCTTGTGAAAGCAATTTGGATCAAAATTAATATATATCTGCAGGTCATCCGCTTACATATGATAAGAACACTTAAGAGATGATGTTATTTATTGGGTTGATGAATATAGGAAAAAGGAGTGGAGAGAAAATTCCATCTTGGGGAACGCCTGCAGAGAGATCGGTCCATTCAGATATACGCTCTTAGTTGATTGTTGTCTTCCTTTTAAATAGCTCGAAAACCAAACAATGACCGATTCAGAGAATCGTAATGAACGCATTCGAGCCATAAGCAGATCAAATTCTGCAGTATTGAATGCATTGCTAAAATCCAATAGATATAACAATGTCAGCTGTTTAAAGCTCATACAACGTCTCCCATCATCCGCAATCTTGACCAGTGTGCGGTTGTGGTACTATGCCCCGGACGAAACAATCATGTATGTATAAAAATATGCCCGTTAAATGGGTACTCAATAGTTCTGCGTCTTATTTTTTTTGTTCTCTACAAGTCCGCACAAAGCAGTAAATTATTTCATCATTATATCAATTCTAATAATAATTTATTAACCAGATCTATCCGAAACGTTCTGAAGTTTGTTCGAAGATGTCGCCCAAACCGAATATTATGATCGATAATAATTTTGATAGTTCTGATTTGTTATAACATATGTCACGCTATTTTTTTCACTTTTGTAAATTGAATTAAGCGCGTTTTATAACAATAATAACTTACAGAATTGAATTAGTTTTTTTATCTACGTCCTGGTATTATGTTGAATAGTTAAGTTGCGAGTCAAGAGTTCAGTTTTACATTCAGCTGTCAGGTTATGTATCGGAGCGGTATTGTTGTGTTGTATCGGGGCGGTATTGTTGTGATGTATCGGAGTGGTGTACATTGGTTTATTAATGCGATACATGATTGTTATATGTAATACGGGCGAATGTTTTAGCACCGTTTTATTATATAACAGTCCAGAAATATCATTCAGCACAGGTTAGTCATCAAGTTATCCAAGAACAAGTAAAATGTAGGTTGGGTTCCTTTTTGCATTATTACGTCCATGCAGGGGCGGCTCGTCTTTAAGGGCAACCGGGGCACTGCCCCACACACATTTCTCCTAATAAAAAAATAATAATTAGCTGAAATGTTTTTGAAACGTGTTTTTATTATTGGTATAATTGTAATTATTCTTAGTTTTTCGAAATATTATTTGCACGTAATGATTTATAAATATTTGAATAAAAACAATATTAACTTATTACTGGTAAGTAGGTGTGAAATATATACGCGCACGAAGTACGAAATACCATGCACGCATACAACTAAATGAGTTGCGACGGGGCAGTTTTGTGGTCTGCCGTGGTCACGCGGTCGCTAGCTTCAGTTAACCTGTCGCTATGACGCGAGATCTGATGGTGTTTGGTTAGTCAGTGGAGGTAAAGAGAAAAGTTCCGTATTACCGTGTACAGAAAGTCGCTTTTCCTTTGCTGTGTAAAGGTCTGTTTGGGGCAGGAGCACGCCTGCCCCGCGCTGTAATGAGTGACGTTTATTTTTTTGTTTTTCATGTTCATGTATTATATTAATAAAAACGATTTCCATTTGATTTTGTGATAAAAATCATATTTTTATAATTAGAGTTTTGTTTATTTAATTTTTATACGTTAATAAAAAATATTTTCATTCGATTTTGTGAAAAATACATGTTTTTTTATAATGATAGTTTTGTTAATGTTTATATTTAAATAAAAAATATTTTTGTTTAATTTCGTAATAAAAAAATTGATAATTAGTATTTTCTTGGTTCGACCTCACTGCACTAAAAATATATACAGCAAATTTTTTTTTTGAAAACAAAAAAAAAATGGGGGGGAACTTCAGCCTCATCATGCCCCACCTGTTTTTAAAGTCACGAGCCGCCCTTGCGTCCATATATAAACGAGGATTTCTTTACATTTGTGTATTTAAATATATACTTTCTGTCCATGCACGTAGCTCTCGCATCGTCCACACCCATACACCTTGTCGTACATGCTATTCTGTTTCTAATACTACTTGCCTTTCTGTCCGTTAAGGTTTCTGTACTATTTCCTTCCTATCTTTCCTCAGTCTACTTATTTCTTCCTCTCCATTTTCACAATGTTGCCAAATCATCTCAAGTCTTAATTCTTCTTAGCTAGTTATAATCATCCCTAACGATCAATTTTGATGATCCAATAATTTCTCATTTTGTCAAACATTGGAATTCCGGATATTAATTTATTTTGCTCTTATCGCTCCCGTTCAATGCCTAGGGTTCGCTTCTATATGTACAATCTTAATACATGTCATCCTGCCATTTTCCTGCCGGGGTAGGCAGAAAGAACAGAGTGCTCAACTTTTATAATTCTACACTAATCCTTCGCCTCTTGTACATCTTCTACGGTTTCTCCGACTTTTCTACGTTTACTTATTTTCAAAATACCATTCACTTGACTCAACCATACTTTTCTTGATCTTCCTGTTCAACACATTTGCACTATTCTGTGTTTTACGCATGCCCAAACAATCTCAGAGTGCACTTCTTCATCTTACTCAACACGTTAGTTACCCTTAAGTTCACTTTCATCCCTACTCATTTTATTCCGTATTCTGTCATACATTGTCTACCCGTGTATTCTTCTCAGTACATACATTTCTACTCATTCCCTAACCTCAAAGTGGGTACAAAAATATTATTGTGGACTATTACTATCACCCTATCAGATTTTGATACATATGCTCCGTTCGAATATATGATATACATATGTTTTAGTGCCCCATTGACGTTTTCCAATCACTACACGCCGTTCGATATATTGTAACCTGTTCCACCACTTTCATGGTTCTAATTTTATTTCTTTTTCCTATGCATTTAATTTATTAAACGCGGAATATATGGTTTTACGCATATCAATGAAGGATTTTAATCACAAAGTTGATTGGTTGGGTTGGGTACATTGTAGGCCGACGACAGAGAGGTACTTCACACGCTAATGAATCCAAGCGGTGGAAAGCTTTGGGAAGGGTGTGATGTGAATTTATCGCCATTTGAAGTAGGGCCGGGACAGAGTTGAATTTCCCTTTTCAATTTGTCGTTCGTGGGTCGAACTTGAGAAATGTGTTTTCATAAGATTTCTGAACATTTCTATTTGACTTTTAGGTTGTCTTTGTTATCGCGACAATTTATGTTCTTTCGATACTGAACTAGTGAATTCCAATCCTTTTGTGTTTATTATTATTATTCTTCTTTATTTTCTTTAATTATTTAGCAGTACAATGAGTTTTATGAGTTACGTATAATATTTAATAGTACTCCAATCAAGTGTTTAAAAATAAAAAATCAAGCATTCATAGTCGTGTTTGTGCACCCCTGATGTTGAGGTAAAAACCCTGAAACCGGTAGGGATACCTTTATATACAGTGGAATAAACAGTGTTTGACTTAACAAATTAGTCAAACACTGTTTATTCCACTGCGTGGACTTAACAAATTAGTCAAACACTGTTTATTCCAAATTAGTCAAACACTGTTTATTCCACTCAACACGAAGAAGATGTTTAAGAAAAGTATGGTTGGATTAAAAAACATGCGTCCTCTGGCGACACTCAACATTTCTCCGTTAATTAATATCACGTGATGTTAGGTTACACTGACAATTGCACTCGTCCTCAACTGTATTCTTGTATTACACTTTCGTTTTATATACCTACAACAATCTGACAACGTCATTGCCATGTGGCGATTTCTTCCAACCAACCGGAAAATTGTCTCGTTTTACACATCATTTGTGATTCATTCGGTGCATCTGGAACGAACTTCCAAGATTTATCAGGTATGTACCATCCTTTTTACGTTCAAGAGAGAATCTCAAAGTATGACATCACTTCCTTATTAGTGTATCCTTTAATGCTAATTTTCTTTCAATTCCCTTCCTTATCCTTGAACGAATTATTTTCCTCTAGTTCCAACATTATTGACAGTAATTAGTCGTTTATTATTTTTTATTCAAACGAATATGTTTTCGTTAAGTCTGTCATAGATTAAAACAGTTGAATGTATCGAAGATGAGCTGGATGGTTGGAAGAAATTTATGCATAAAAATAATCCCAGCAGGATGTACAATGTTTAACCATGTATACAAAATAATGAAATTAAAAAATTTAATGAAATAATGCAAAGGCATTTTAGTAGAATCCTGACGGAAATATTTTTATTAAAACACTAGCTGTACCCAGCCACGCGTTGCTGTGGCTCAGTCTGGTTAAATGGAAAAGAAAGAAAAGAGAAAGCACACGTTTCAATTGTGTTTAATTTCACAATGCGTATACAATATTTTTGATGTCTTGTATACAATATTTTTGATGTCTTGTATACAATCTGGGTATACAATATTTTTGATGTCTTTCAGGCACTCTCAGTCTGTCGCGTTTATCACCGTGCTTGCAAATGATCGCGTCACTCCAAGAGGTCAATTCACGATATGATTTGAATTCAAATCAAAGATCGATTGCACTGAAAAAGAAGAAAAATAGTTATAACAAAAACATATAAAATTGCGAAACATTAAAAAACGAACTCAATAATATTGTTAAGTTCGGATACATCTTTGTTTTTGCCGCCAACAATAGCTCACTTAGCCAATCGTGATTCTTATAATTGATTTGAATATAGGGAAATACTTTTTCAAACAATTCCTCTTTTAACGTCACTAAATTGCAGAAGTTATAATCTTCCAACCTTCGTTCTATTACCGTCATTTACAACTGCATCTCGCAAATGAACGTATACTTCAGAGCGAAGCTTGGTCTGATTCAAACGGATGAACATCAAATGTTCTGTTTTCTATGACAGTTCACAAATTTGCCCTAATACAACCTTGTAACGACGTTCAGTGATTATAATTATTTTATCGACTTTAATATAAGGCTCGATTCTAATAAATAGAAAGTTATTTAGGTAAATACATTACAAAAAACTAACAATAATGACAAATTAATACATCTTGTTATAAATCTCTATTTCTACATACGATTGATGTGAGAATAGCTCATCTGATCGATCGTTTTTCAGCTCTACACGCATATTTGTAGTTAATTTCAACGTCTTTACATTTCGCCACAAAGTAGAGTATTTCAGACAACATATAAAATTGCGAAACATAAAAGTAACTAATTAAATGTTAAGGGAAGACAGAGAGATAATTGTAACTAATTAAATGTTAATCAAAGACAAATAGATAATTGGAACTAACTTAAAAAAATCTCCATTTCTACATACGATTTTGAAATATAAACAAAGATAGAAAATCAAATTCTATATAAAAAAGATACTTTTGATATTCTTACTGACCTCTTTCAGCCACTATCAGCCTGTCGCGTACATTCTGTTGAGAAAGAACCAGTCTGAAGCTGCAGAACGCAATCCCCGTGCATCCTCAAGTCTGGATACACGTCGTTCTGCTGCTTCCTCGACATTTTGATGAACTAAAGCAGATCGATTGCACTGAAAAAGAAGAAAGAAACTTAAAATATATAAAATTGTCAAACATTAAAAAAGGGACTGAATAATATTCTTAAGTTCGTAGACATTTTTGTTCTTGGCCCCAACAATAGCTCATTCACTTAGCCAATTGTGATTCTTATAATTGATTTGAATATAGGGAAATACTTTTTCAACCAATTCTCATTTTGACGTCACTAAATTGCAGAAGTTATAGTCTTCCAACCTTAGTTCTATTACCGTCATTTACAACTGCATCTCGCAAATCAACGTATACTTCAGAGCGAAGCTTGGTCCGATTCAAACGGATGAATATCAAATTTTATCAACTTTAATATAGGCCTCGATTGTAATAAATAGCAAGTTATTTAGGTAAATACATCACATAAAACTAATAATAAATCTTGTTACAAATTAGCAAAAATGGGCAGTTCGTTAAAAATCTAATGTGACATTTGTTAAAAGTTAGTTGCATGAAACTTTTAATAATTCAAATGTATAGAACATACACATATATATATACCATTAATTCAAATGAAAATCAATAATAACAAAAGTAACAAAAACCGGTTTAAAAAACCCGAATTGAAAGGTATTTAATATTCGGAATTAAAATAAATTGAAATCTATATTGCGTGTGTTGCCGTTGCATTCAACAGGGGGTGCTCTTATTATATTGTCTGTTTTATATACAACTGTTTATTAAATTTAATGCTTGTGGATAAACAATATTTTTTGTTGTCCCATTGTCTGTGCAGATATAGAGATTGTCTGGTTTGCCGACTCTAGAACACGCAACATATAATTGTCCATGTGAGAAGCAATCCGTCTCTAAATCTAAACCGCACAATTCTAAAGATTGGCCCTGAGCCTTGTTGATGGTGATCGCAAACGCTAATCGAATTGAGAATTGTAATCTCCTAAATTGAAATGGCATATCCGTTGGAATCATAGGAATGCGAGGAATGAGGACATCTTCACCTTTGAAAGGTCCTGTCAAAATTGTCGCTTCTACGATGTTGCTCATTAATTTTTTTTCTCTTTGGCTTGGCGGATTCCCTCAGTACATTTCGTGGCATCTCTGGAAGAAAGGAATCAAATTAATCACATATTCGGTTTGATGTTTCTGAATAATATTATTATATTTCGGAAACTCTAGGATGAGTCCTAAGACAGTTGACAAATTTGCCCCAATACAACGATCTAACGACGTTCAGTAATTTTAATTATTTTATCGACTTTAATATAAGGGGATCGATTCTAATAAATAGCAAGTTATTTAGGTAAATACATTACAAAAAACTAACAATAGTGACATTGTTACAAATCTCCATTACTACATACGATTTGATAGCTTTTGAAATATAAACAAAGATACAATTAAATTGTCAAATAATATTTGGTGACGTTTTAATAAAATGTTCGTAATTAGTATTAATTCACAGTGGATCTAGGCCCATTTAAAGATACTTTACATACAAACCATTAGAAAGTCAGTATAATAAAAATTAGTAATTAAAACGTCAGTTTAGAGAAAACAATTTTTCGATTTATAAAAAAAATCAACAGCTTACCACGTTACAGTTGACAAATTTGTCCCAATACGATGTGCTGGGCTGAAAAAGCTAGGGTGTGGGCTGCAAAACATCTGGTGTCCCCGTGGCTGGGTTCGCCATATATTGGTGGGGTGTATCTTGGCCGAAGGGATGCTATTAGATGAGCCCAGACCTTTTGATAGCTTCTGTATATAATGTATTATCTGCAATTTATGTGTTTTAAAAGTGTTATTTAAATATAATCTGGACATACTATGCTGCTATCAATAAACCTATTATTTATTTATTTATTTATGTAACAACGTTCAGTAAGAAAAAAGAAAGTTAAAACATATAAAATTGTGAAACATTAAAAAAGGAACTGAGCAGCGTAAAAGTTTGTTTTAATTTTCATTTTTTTGCGATATTTCTACGGGTACTTCTTTCTAATGTACCACCAAATAATTTATTTATTTAATTAATGACATAAAAGTGTCTTTATATACAAATGAACATGTGACAGGTTAAGTGTGATTCTTAATGAATTTATTTTCGTATTTTTCCCCAATAAACTGTTGACCTTTAAAAATACGAATGTCTATGGTATACTCCAGGAGTTAAAACGGTACGACTGTTCTCAATATGCTTCCAGCGTATCCTGCGGTTCTTCGAGCACAATTCCAGACAGGAATAAGATAACCTTTCATTGAATGATCCTTAGGAAATTGAAAGTTACACATTTAAATACTCTTTCTGATGTAACATATGTGATTATGGTGGGATCTAATTAATTTTCTGTGTGTGATTTTTATTCTTATGCCTGATTTTTTTATATTTTTTTATTTTTTAAATTTTATTTGATGAAACCTACCTGCCTTAAGAAGGGCATACGCCTAGTTAGGCAGGGGAGTGCTTTTTATATTTCATTCTAAAAATTTAAAATATAAATAAATATATTATTTATAGTTAAGGTGTTAATACTGTAGAGGTTAAAATGTGTTGTAATTCGTTTGTTGAAATAATAATAAGTAGAATAAACAGTATTGTACTAAACAAATAACAAAGTATAAATGAATTTTTAAAAACCTGAATACATTTATGGTCACAGTAAATGTGACATAATGAGAAGGAAAAAGCAGAGTGCCAGCGAAATGAAGTGATCAGCTGACGAAAGTGACTGGATGAAATCTGTAAAACAGCTATACTAACGGCAAGTTACCAAGAGGAGTGGAGACGTATCGTCGCAACATGTACCACATTTATTTCATAGATCACAACCCTCAGTAATGAGGAACGACAGGGGGTGATGACGACGAAAAAAAAACGATTTATTTCTGAAGGCAGGTGATACCGGTGGCGGGCTTAATGATACATTATTCAGCTTAGACATGACACAATACGACATCCTGACAATTTTGCTTACAAATTGTACAGTGTTAGTTTTATTTGTCGTATTTCAGATATCAAGGTTGCATTTGCGAAAACTGCCCAAAGCGTTCTCAGTGAATTCTCGTGTCGCTATCTTAGCAGTTAAATTGAAATGTATGGCATATACCAAATCGTTACCATTTGTGTCACGCACTCGTGTGAGATTTGCAGTTCGTTAACTGGCCTACGAGCTTAGACATTTTTGGAGAAAAAATCAATGTTATTTATTTAAAGTCAAATGCTACGTTAATTTACATAACCAAATATATGTTGTGAATCAAACATCAATGTTGCTCTTTAAATGTGTTTGTTGATGTTATTGTTTTTTTTCCTTTTCAAAGAAGTCGTTATGATATAATTTATTTACATTTATTTATCTTTTGTTTGCTTGACCTATACAAGTCAGATTTCTCATTCATTAACACCTAATGCTTTGTATAAAATCGTAGAATTCTGAGTTCTGGTGTTTTGATGAATATTTTACAAACTTCATTAAAATGTTTTCTAGAATCGATTGATAATCCGATACGTACGTGAGATATATAGTATAAAATAATTTAAGTATTATGCGTTTACACTGAATCCAAGCTGTATTCGACGTAGAGAAAAGCTGCGATTGTTCGAGAAATTTTGCACATACAGTTCTTCCTTCCGATACACGATAACTATCTTTTGCTAATCTATTTTCATTGTTCGTTTTAAAATTCATTGATCACCTGTAATTTTAATTGTGAAATTAGCTGTTCACCGATAAGACATGTTTCAACAATACATAAGAGTTCAAAAATGTACGACATATTTATTCTTAATTAGTTTTCTGTAACACCTTATGAGTATGTGAATGAATGAACACACCAAGAAAAGTAACGTGGTAACAAATGAGAGAAACTAGAATAAGTGCGAAAAGAAAGTGAATTAATGAAATTGTATTCAAAATATATTGTACTCTCCCCTTCCTGCTAACCTCTACTGGAATCGAAGTAATAACATATGGTATATACACACACTGTATGACAACCTCCATGGCGTAGGTAATAAGACAAGACACCTGTCTTCCAACCTGGAGGCTGCGGGATCTTTTCACATTGGAACCTAGATTTTGGAAAAAGAATACCAGTTTGATTTTCACTTAAGGCCTCATTAAACATCTTTCAGGTTGGTTGGATGAGACTGGCACATGGCAATAAATCTGATTGTACTGTATATTACGAAAGTGTAATACAATACAATGCATCTTAATCCGATTGTAATAAACTGAATTAATTATTACATGCGAAATAAACATGTTTGTCGATTATTTTACTCCCGTTTAAGTTTATTTTGATTTACAAAAATAATCTATACAAGTAATATAGAAGGTAAGAGAAGTTTGGGAAGGCCTATAAAATCGTGGCACGACCAAATGAATCAAATTCTGAAAGAAGGAAGAGTGAAAAACCGTTAGTAGTGTCCATGACGAGGTGTATAGACATGACTGAAGCAAAAGATTTGTGCCTGGATAGAAGGAAGTGGAGATTTGTTCTCTCTGCCAAACCCAACACAGATTTGACGTAATAATAATGATCGTTTTAGTTTTTACAGGTATTATTATTATTTATTGATTATTTTCTTCTATCATTACCGCCTGCCTTATGGAAGTTATATGATTATTTTATAAGTTTTCGCTCCAACCTTTGTTTTTTTTTTCAAAGTTTTCGATGTTTTTATGCCATGTTAACGGAAAATTTTGAAAACTTCGTTTCCATTTTTCATTAAAAAAATAATCTTATGTCTACCATCTACTCCTGCTGAAAATCTATAAAAGTTTTGTTGTTTATAGTTAAGGCATTAACGTTGTGGAGGTTTAAAGACATTGTAATTTATTTTTATCAAACACTGTTTATTCCACTTTTTTGTAACGGTATAACCCTACCGGTTTCAAAGCTTTCACCTCATCTCCAGGGGAACACAAACAAGACTAAATTCTGTTCGAACTGGTACCGATATACACGCTTCAACCGTTGGGGGCTGAGGGGTGAGGGAGGCAAGGGACGATTTCGGCCAAGAACGGAGAGATTTTTGACCAGATGTTCGGATCGATGTACTGACTTAGAAATTTCTAGAGCCTCTAATCTGTCCTATTTATTTCCGTTACTACTGATATGTAAGAATTAGGCATCATCGATAGAAAAAGTATGGTTTTCACGGTGACAATTATTAGCCATTTCAGAATAAATTAGAGGATTTGTTAAGGCGGATTTATATTCACGAAATCTCTTTTCAAAAGATATTCCTGTCTCTCCTATATAGAAATTATCACAGTCAGCACATAACAGTTTATACACACCACTGTTGCTAAGTATTCCATTTTTGCCTTTCCCATTAAATAAGAGTTTTCGGAGATTAAAATTAGTGTAATAAGCTGGCTTTATGTGACTTGGAATATTTTTGGTTATTTCGTATGATATGTTTTTTATAAGTTGCTTGCCTTCCACGAAGTTTCGAGTTCCATTCCCGATGGTACCTAAAAATAAGAAAGGGTCCCGGTCTGGTGAAAATACTTTCACGTGCTACGATCTTCGTGGTTTGGTTTGTAAGACACCCGTCGTCGGGTTTAATTCCCGTTGGTTAGCATATTTTTTAAAAAGGGTTCCAGTCAAGTTTTCACTTAAGGCTTGTTTGATGCCTCTGTGGTTGGTTTGAAGACATTGCTACATGGCAATACACTCGTTAGGTTGTACTGTATACAAGTTTAATAAAATACAATACGTGTGCGAGTGTTATTGCTAGTCTACGTGCGGTAATATTTCAAACACGTACGATGACGGACTGTAAGTTACGTGCCTTCTATAATGTTTTTTTAACCCGAAGGCACTATTATTGGTGCACGGTCTTCAACATGTATGTACAGTACCTGGTGGTAAGTAATATACATCGTTTGTAGAGCGTCGTCTCTGTCGCACGATGCGCTAACAGTCCGGCCCGGTAACGACTGACAAGTCGCGACGGAACACGTGTATGAGACGACGCTCTACAAACGATGTGTATTACTTACCGCCGGGTACTGTACTTGCACCACTAATTAAGATATAGTGAAAGGGATACCATACGAGTAAATAAATTCTTTTTTCTGATAAGTAACATTTAATATAAATTAAAAATTGCATTTGATTAAAAATGTTTCATACATACACCGTTAACTTCGATATTACACGAACCTCTTGTCTCAATCTTAACCTTTCCGTACAATAATCTGATGAAATGTGCAAATGGGTTGGATGCTCTTTCGGGTCGTTTATTTCTGCATAATGTCCGTTGCCCGCCCCACCCTCCGGGCTGTCGCTCTCCTCCTCCACTGTCTAGACCTGCCCCTGCCTCTGCGGGGTGGTAACCTTCAACCTTCAGCACATACAGCCGAAACTCTGCGGGGTCGTTCATCTTGTCCGGATCTCGGGGTGCCATTGAGCCGGCCTTGGTGCATTTATTGAACTTGGAGGAACTCATCCCCGAAGGAAGTATGCCCAAGGTTAAAGCGATTTATTGAACTCTTGAACGTTTTTCTTTCGAGCTTCTGATTTTATCGGTAGTTTGAAAATAATTTTGAGAATGTTTAATTTTTAAAATATTATACTGGATTAAACTTTCGTTGTCTACTGTACTCGTACAACTTAGCAGGCTTATTGCCATGACTTTCTCTTGGGTTTAATAAATTTTCGTTGTGTACTGTACTCGTACAACTTAGCAGGCTTATTGCTATGACTTTCTCTTGGGTTTAATAAACTTTCGTTGTCTACTGTACTCGTACAACTTAGCAGGCTTATTGCTATGACTTTCTTTTGGGTTTAATACGAGTAAATACACGACATACTCGTATCTCGTACGAGTATGTTCGCTTTATTATTTTACGAGTGAGACAAATACAGCCATAGCCATACTAATGCTGGTTCATGATAGTGAATATTTTGTTAAAAAGGTTTAAGAAATATCGTAGTTTATCAATATTTCAAACAAGGAACATGGTCAAGTTTTTTCTAATACTCGTACTAACCGACAACTAGATAATTCGATGATTTTTTTCGACATTAACTTTTTAGTGTATAAGGTTTTCTTTGTATATAGTAAAACACTGACGGACTTATTACCATGTGAAAATGTCTTCCAACCAACCAGAAAGATTTTATAAATAGGCGTTGAGTGAACATCAGACGGGTATCTTGACAAAAAAAAGGTTCTAACGTGAATCGAATCTGCAACCTCAGGACTAAAATACAAGTTAATTTATTATCTTCACCTCAGGCTTTTAAGAAGTTTCTGTCTTTTTCTACGCATACGGACATAACTTCTCCAATTTGATAGAAACTCTAATTTTAGTAATTTATGACATCTTTTCAAATCAACGGATATCATTTCCACAAAAAAAAAAACGGTTTCGAAAACCTGCCCATACTAACCTTCGGTTTTAATTCGCAAGGTGATTTTTCCACTAGTAATTGATCTATTTTCTTCTGAGATTATTTCTGACAAATAGGATCTTTTATTCATGTTCTTAAACTAAACTGTGTATATAACCTTTGAAACTGCTGACCGAGTATAAAAATTCTGACGTCTCGTCGTTTTTTATACCGGATTGATATGTCAGCATTCATTGAAATGTGAGTGGCTTTGTCGCATTAGACGATGGATTGTGGCGTCACACACTCGTTCCTTTGTCACCGAGACCGTTAGCGCTATTTAATATTCAGCTGTGAGCGTAGTATCGATCAAGATATCTCGCGCCCGAGGTTTCGTGATCAGCTTATTTGTTTTGCATCACGCGAATCCCACAAGAAATCATGTACACATTGTTACTATCTTGATAAAGATAGTAACAATGTGTACATGATTTCTTGTGGGAGTAAAATATATATATATATATATATATATATATATATATATATATATATATATATATATATATATATATATATATATATATATATATATATATATATATATATATATATATATATATATATATATATATATATATATATATATATATATATATATATATATAT